>CAJQZJ010004750.1:9007179-9043697 GCA_907164525.1 Lophiomys imhausi | reverse complement strand
ACACACACACACACACACACACACACACACACACACACACACACACATGCCCTGACAGCCATAAAAGACTGTCAGCAAATAAGACAAAGTTTCTACATTATTAGAGCCTTCACACCCATCCTGATCCCACACTCTGCATGTGAGCAGCCCTCACCAATTGCAGCTATATTGGTCTCAAGGAACTTTCCATAAATGGAAAAAAGGAAGCTGGGTTCAGTTACAAAGAGGAAACTTCTCTCTTCCATTTATACAAACAATATAAAATCACCAGACCCAACCTGAAAAGTTGGTGTCATTTCCAGAACCCATCAATAATAAATGAACACTTGAAAACTTACCTCCAATAGACCAAACTCCTCGGTCAGACTTCCTAAAATGAAAGCCATCATTGATGACCCTGTTTCATCTGACAATTGCCTAAAAAGAATCTTAGACAATAGCCCTCCTCAGTATTTTTATTAAAGAGCCATTATCTTAACCCTGAATTGTAAATTTAGCTATTTTTACCCTTGTTGTCATTACTCTTTTATTGAGCCAGTATCTCAGGAAAAGAAGCAAAAGCCTTTTTTCTTTGTACCCACATCCTGGCTCTTAAAAACACATACAGACAACAATTTAATTCCTATTTCTAAAGACAGAGTGTTGACATTCCTGATATAGGATTGTGCCCACACAGGAACGAGAAAGCACCTGATAATTCAGGGTAGGCTCAGCATACCGGGCCATTCCTATAATCGCACCATGTGGAAGTGGAGGCAGGAGGCTCAGAGGAGGCTCAGGAGTTCAAGGTCATTCTCAGACATAGGAAGTTCAAGGCCAGCCCCCTGCCTCAGAAAACAATAAAATAAAACAAAAAAACATAAGAAGACAGCACAAAGCACTGAGGGTCCATTAGCTGGGAACAGAAAGCAAAGATTGTCTCCCACATAAGCAACAGCTTCAATCAATCCCTTCATATGCCTCAACCTAAAGCTCAGAATAAGAGAAAGAAAATGCTGCCAGATTTGACTTTTGCTTTTATCTCTCCAAGTTCCAGAAAGGCTACCAATAACAGAAAATAGCCAAGGGTGAAGGAAAGAAATATTATGCATTCTTTGACGACTGACCTCAGCCCATCTATAATCAAGACATGGCTACTAAGTAGAACAATCCTCACTTCTCGAGTTTACTGAAATGCATAGCAGAACTTGAAGTGTAAAAACCCAAGGCTCAAGCTTCTCCTCTTTTCACAGGTTTTAGAAGAGAGCCCTGTGAGTGTAGCCTGCCATTGCCCACCCTCTGCTGTGCCAGCGTGAGACTCTTGCCCAGACTAATGTTGACCATTTGAAGCTGACCTCGGGAATGCTAAGGCTTCCCCTCTACTTTATTTTCTCAGCCCTGGAACCCTCCACACCACCTTCATACATTCTCATATTCTCTTTCTCTGTTCCATCAACTAGTAGACTCTACAAGAAAGACAGATGGAATCGACCAATTCTACTTCATGAGAAATTAAAACGGTTACCCCCTTCCTGAAATGGCTAAGTCATCTCTCACAGGTTCCCAATGTTGAACCACATGCTCCTCTTTAAATCTAACAAGGTCACCCCCAAATCCATAGGCTGACCTCCAACTCATGGGTCAGATGAGCCATAAAGTACAGAAGAAGGCTGAAGATGACTTATAACCAGGCCACAATCACTGATATAAATGACACATAAAAATCCCAGTCCATTTTCATATTTTCTGACTGACACTTTCTTTTAAAAATAAATAAAATCCTCCCCAGGAAAATGGACTTCCTACTGAAAGCTTCAGCAAGAACAGCCAGCAGAATAATTCATGGGCACTGGGTTATTAAAAACCCCGACAGGTATTACTTAAGATGTTAGCAGTTTTTGCAGGCACATGTGTACACATATATCCACCCTCCATGCTCACAGGCTCTTGCAAACACACTCACATTTTTAGTAAGTACTCATTAAGCTATCTGAGATATTAAAACTAATCACGGCAGTTTTCCTTTAATGTTATCCTCAGCATAAAGAGAAATGAGCCCATTGTCATTTATTTCAAAATCATTCTTTATAAAAAATAGCTAATCTTCAGAAGCACACCTGGTTTATTGAAGTGGATACAAAGATGCAGCGTATAGCCTTAATGTGCTCATCTAGGGAAATATATTTTTTTAAATGAGCATTTGTTAGGGCTTTTATTTGCAATTGCAAAACTACCCAAGGCTCTCTTTGTGCATGTACAGATTTCTCATTTCAAAAACCATATTAATATAAGACAATTCTCATCAACTCCTAAAAGCAGCAGAGGAAATTAACCCTTGTGGGACTAGACAACAAACCAAACCAAAACCTAATACTAGGTCACAGGAAGTTCAAAACCCAGGAAGCCATTGTCACTACCCTGAACCATGTCAGCAGGAATGTCTGATGCAGCTTCTTCCTACAAATCTCCTGACTCACATATTTAAAGTGAAGAACCTGCAAAGTCGGCCCAGGTATTAAGAAGGAGACCTGCTAAGCTAAATATTAAAAAGAAAAAAAAAAAAACACCCATTAACTCCATTCCAGAACTTCCAAACGAAAGCATGTTTAGAGTTTTCCCTGATCTGAAGAGTCAGCCAGTCCCTACAAGGAGGTAGCTCCATCTGACAAGGTTGGGCTGTGGAAGGTTTCCATAGCAAGGCTGTATGGGAGTGTGTGTGGCTCCTCGCCATGTTAGCCTGGTGTTTCCTAGATACCATGGCAGGTGTCATTTTTTTTTTCCATTTGATCCAGGAACATAATATGTCTTCAAAACAATTTTCACCCAACTGGTCAGAGATGTTAGAGTGCAAGCCTGGGACTCTGCTCTGTGCTTTTCCTCTGAGGTCACCCTCCCTACACTGCTAGGTCTCTTCTGGAGCATGTTTCAAATGTGTAATTGTTCCATAAAAGCTTTAGGCTTGTTTCCTTAGGGATTGTTGTTGGGTACTGGGGAGAGATAAGAGGGAAGATATATTGACTATATGTATGACATTTTCAAAAAACATAATATTTCAAAAAATAAAATAATATATTTTCTTCTTTAAAAGTGAAAATTTTAAAACAGTATATATTTCTTTAGAGATTTAAAGACAAAGTATTTGTGATAGATGACAAAATAAAGTCAATATTAACAAGTAAGCTGACCAGCATTTCTAGTGCTGATAAAGACAATATCTATAAACACAATTCTCCATTGCCTGAAAGAGTGAAAGCATGTCTCTAATAAAAATAATTACGTCATGATAATTGAGGTCCTGCATTGAGAATTCCTTGACAAAGAAAACCTAGAATCATTCCTCAGTTGAATGCTAGTGGAACAGGAGACATGCTTACAACATTTTAAATTTCATATCCTTGTAACTTCCAGCATAGCATCTGATACAAATGAAAAGAATGGTGATCAATAAATATGTATTGAGTTGACCAAATAAGCTTATAATCACTGGATCAGGAAAAGCATGGTGATGAAGAGAATTGTAAGTGGTCCATTCTCCTTCCTGACCTCACTTCAATGATGTCTCCATTACTAACTTTCATATAAATCCCAAACATCTTTGAGTTGTTCAGTTCTCAATAACATTTCTAGCTTCATTTTTCATCAGGATGCTTTCAAACTGTTGACAACAATAACCTAAATTGAGGTGGTGACAGTAAATATCTCAGGACGACTATATCAGGGGATAGGGATCTATGACATCACTGGAAAGGCAAAGAAAAAAAGAAACCCTATGCTATGATTGGTAAGTCTTGACTATATTCATGTATGTAGGAGAAGGACATGTCTATGAGAAGAAGAGACTGGGCGGTCAAACTTGTGATATGCCATGGCACAGGGAGTAGCTGCTGACAGATAATCTCATCATGGTCAGCCTGGGCCTACAGAGGCATGACTGCAGCAAACTATCATTTACCCTGTCACTGTCTCTAAGTCTGTACCCATCAGCCTCCCTTGAGGCTATGATGTGATTTTTCTATAGAAAGTCTTGTTTTAAGCCATAGACTTGTATGTTTTGCTGACCTTTAGGAGCTACAACAAGCAGCCGTCATTCCGAACAGAGACCTGGGACTCTCTCTCACTGAGCCACCTCATCCAATCACATTCCATATGCTATCTTTATATATAGTGTTTCTAATCCAATGATTTCTCGCCACCTTCCCTGCCACCACTGTCACCAGTTTGCATCATTCAGCAGACCAGGTCCCTAATTTTAACAAGTAGGATATTTAGGAAACAACAAACCCATGCAGTAGGTCATATCCCTTCAGACCTATCTCTGCAGCTAAGCCGATGAGAATTTCTTTTCCTGTGCGAGAAGTGATGATCTTCAGAAAATAAGGCCTTACTTGGCTTTAGTCAAGCTTCGAGTCTCAGAGATGCCTTGCCCTGACCTCAGTAACAAGACAGAAGCATCAATGTCAAGATCATAGTTCAGAGTTTTGGTTTTTCTACAAGATTGTATAGTGTTTGACTATGGGACAACTAGCTTAGGTACCCACCAAAGTGCCAGGAGAGGGAAAAGATGGACAGAGAAGCATATGTGGATCATGACATGAGTTCCTAGACTTCTTGCTCTGGAGGAGGTCAGCACATAGGAGTTTTTCTTTTTCTTTCTTTCTGGGATCTTCTGGGAAGGTGCACACTATGATATTACCTGCAGTGGCCCAGCAGATCAAAGACAGCAGAAACAGGGGTAAGAATAGAGAAAGCCTGAAAATTGCTTCCTAATTACCACCTTGGATTTGCCATAGCAGGGAAGGATCCAGAAGTCCCTGTGTACCTTGTGGAAGAACAGAGGGCAATCATTGCCAGTAACAACAGTCAATGACTAAGTTGTCCACTGAGTGCTAGAACTGTATCATTTTCCAGACCAACACACCACCATACTTCAGAAAACCATGAAGGAATCTCCTGAAGAGAATCCAGGTGTGGAAGAGGATGGCCAGACCCTAGCCACCCTGAATTACAACAGATCTGAGGTCATGAGCTTCAAAACTCTTAGCCAATGGAACACAGAAGCCTGGCCAACACAGCAATAAGGTGGCCATTCCAGCAGAGGGCAGGAGCGAGAACTAGGCAAACTTTAGAACAGCAGGACCCTTCTACCCATGTGTGCTTACCTAAATCCAACTGGGAAATTGTATGGGAACAGTACATTTTAAATGAATGGGGACTAAAAGTAACTGGAAGAAACTAGGTTATCATGTTTCCCAGATTCACAATGGCAAAGGAGTGGCCACACAAATGGCGTGGCCTACATTTTCTTTACACATTAGAGAGTGGCAAGGATCTCCCTCATCCACTGTGCTCTAAAGTAGTAGCCAGGGCGCTTTTTATAGCAGTGCATATCAAATTATACTGTGCAGGTTGTGAACAGTCTTCTCATCAGTTGGTAGTCAGGATCTTTGATGTGGCCAGTCTGACATTCATAATCAGGCCTCATACATCATCTAGTATAGAGGTCCTCAACTTGTGGGTCATGACCCCTTTGGAGGTCAAATGACCCTTTCTCAGAGGTTGCCTAGCATCTTCTTGGTCCAGAATGCAACTTCTTAAGTTCTACCTTCAGTCAAAACTCTATTCATCATTAAGTCAGAATAATCTCTTCTGTATGTAGCCTTGCCCTGTTTGGGATGTTTATGAAATTTGTGGACATACAAAGAGAATGCTTTCCTGGCATTCAAAAATCTCATAGTCTTCCCTACAGCAAGTTAAGTCTCCAAGAGAGCAGACGTGACACGATTAGAAACAGCTCCTGAAACTGTTGGCTACTGTACCAAACATATAAGCTAATCAACAACTAAGAGTCAAAGAGTTACATTGGTTTTAGCTTTTGTTTGATGGGCCCTGTGCATTTTAGGTCTAAGGCAAATCGATATGTCAAGATGGCAGCAGGAGGGTAGGGGAAGCTGAAGCATGTAGGAAGCAAGAAAAGAAAGAGCAAGAAGCTGCATTATCACTATTCGTTTTGAAGCCATGCCCCCGCCCCAGTGACCTATCTTCCCTCACAGAGACGGAGACTCTGCCTCTAGAAGACTCTGCCAACACCCAGAAGCACTTCAGCTGGCACTGTTGCCCTCTAACGCTCAGGCCTTTTACACACCTTTCATCTAACACATAGTACCTACGTTATACTTTTCTCCATGTCACAGAATTAAAATCTAGAAGAAACTATTTGGTAAATAATGACTTACAAGAATCACAGAGCCAAGAAAATTATGTCTTCAAAGCCCCAGGAATAAATGAAGAAATTGGGACTTCCTGGAGGAGGACAGTCTCTATAGTAGACAGAAACTGTCCAGTGCCCTCAAACGTGACAAGACAGCATCAGAACAGAGGAAAGGGAGGACTACGAAAAGTGCTTATCACTCTTGCCAAGAAGACCTGAGACGCAATAGGGGGCTCAGCTCACCTCGTGTTGTCAGGAACAAGAAGCTCAATGGTTCGCTCTCCCCCCAAGTCCTAGACCATGGCTGCAGCTTGAGCTCCAAGAATCATCACAAGGACCTCTGGCTGTATCCCAGCTACCTTCAATTGATGGAGACCAGACAGTGCCACCCAGGAGAAAACATCATTTCTGGCAGCCAGAAGAATGGCCCCTAGAGAGGAAAGTGAGACTAAATAAACATGGCTTTCTCTGGTCCAGTTTGGAAAGTGCTCCATTCTGGGGTAGAGGTGGCATCATTTGGGATAAGTAAGTAAATCTATGAGGACTAAAAGCCTGAGAAGACTGATGGCCTTATCCTCATGAAAGAAATCTCACTGTGAGGTGGGTAGGTTTGAACTCCATTCAAGAGAATTTAATAACTAGAATGTCAAAGAACCTTATTAGAAGGCAATCATACCTACATGACCCTCTGACCTGGGCCTCAAGGATCATTCATGGTGATGTGCCAAGATATCTGAGCCAGGGAAAGGACTTTCTGGCAACATAGCCTCATAAATGGATTCTTTGGCCCAGGAAAATTGCTGAAGTGGTAAAATGAGATGCAGTCAAATAAAATTTAGGTTAAACATGAGAAAGATCTTGATAAAGTGCAACACCCTACCCCGCCCCCAGAAGTGGCATCATCTCTCATAGATGAGCTAGACCCTACAGCCTGTGAAGCTTGAGCAGTTGAGGCTTTGGTCATTTGGGGACAAGTTAAGTTTGTACAATAAAAGAGCCAGACAGACAGCATGGGGATGGTCCCTCACCTTCAGGCAACTAACAGAGAAGCCAAGAGTCTCCTCTCATTTGGAAGAATCTCCACCCTGAGACAGACAAAGGGATTGCCTGAGGAAATGGTGACCTCTGAAAGCCTGCACTCAGAATGGACATATGGTTGAAAAGCAAGATCCTCAGCAGAGGAAGAAGGGTCCAGGCCACTCATCACCCAGACCAACAAAGATGGGGACCATTTTTCTCAAGTTTCCCCTTCTGTCCTATCAGTCACTGGCTTTTCCCTAATCTGCTGATTTATAAATGGTCATAGCAGCTAGATACTCACAGAATCAAATGAGTCACTGAACTAATGATCAGGTTGTATGAGGATAGTCAGGGCTTAGCTCCATTGGTCTTAAATAATTCCACTCTTGCTTCTGGGAGACCCTTCAATGGTTCCCTATGGTAAAAACAAACAAACAAACAAAACAAAAAACCAACAACAACAACAAAAAAAAAAACCCAGTAACTCTTGAGATGGTTACTCTGGTCAAGGAAGATTTCTATGGCCTTTTCCATTAGCCTGCTACAGAAAGAAATCAGAGAGCAGAACACACAGTGAGATAGAAAGAATATTTTTAGGGTGTGCATATAAGCTGACAAAGGGAAAATGAAATCATGGAAGAAAGGTTCTATGAAAGACTTTTTCCCCTTTATTTCACATTCAGGATCTGAGACCTATATGCTGGCCAAGCAGCTGAAGTCAGCAGTTATATGTCCTCAGGTGGTTTTGAGACAACAGAGAAAGGAGTGGGTAAATGGGAGGGGGTGAGACTGGGTCATTTGATAATTCTTGGCTTCAATCTATGGGGGTTTCCCTTTGGGTATTATCCCAAACAAAGCTCCAGGCAACCTCAGGCTGATTCCTCACTTGTCACTTCTAAAAGGTGAGTTCGCTCATGCATACTGGGGCTGACTCTGCTTTCATTCTGACTTACATACACATACACCTTCTAATTATAAGACATGGGCTTCTTGGGCATCTCCAGACAAAACCCAAGAGGGCACCAACAGTATTTTTGCTGTTACTGCAACCTTCAAATAATTTTCCATCTGTTAGAGCCTCAAATTAAAAGGGCAATGATTATAAGTGAATGCATGTCCACTGGTGTGGACCATTCTTTTCTCATGCCCCTGAACCAGAATGACTCCATTTTATGTATCAAGAGGTGAGGGAGAAATGAATCATATGGAAGAGACAAGAAAACTGGCTTAGTTCTTGATAGTGTTTTTTTATAGCTGAGTTTTGTGCAAAAAAAAAAGCATGCATTAGGGAGTCCTATTCCCCCACTTAGGAGAGGCATGGAAGTTGTGACAAACAACAGTGACAAGAGACAGGAAGCTGCTGGAATAAAGTGCCTGCTCTGAACAAGGAGGAAGGAGAGACTAATTATGTAAAATGGACTATATCAAGGACTATAGAGCTGGAATTTTAAAACTATGAAGAAAGTGTTCAGGCAACTTTAGAAGTGCCAGCATGAACCAGGATGACTTCCCACAGATATGTTTTTTACGATTTGGTTCTTTATATCCAGAGGCATGTTGGGCAGCCTGGAAATCAGTGCTAGAACAAGTTTCATAGTGTCAGAACAAGTCACAAGACCATAAGACCCCCTTCCATTTGTTAGTGGTCCTGCATGAACTCTTCATTATGTCTTGAGTAGAAACCATATATTGCGTTCACATTAGAAAGTTGTTCTGTCTCATGCCCTCCCTGCCATGCCTCTAAAATGATATGTAAAAAAAGAGTCCATGTGTATCCAAAACAATTCAATGCCCAGAAATTCTCTGAATAAGCCATAAGCTCTTTGGATTTCACTGGCCATTTCTTGACTTGCTCAGGGCATTAAGATGATAACAAGGGTGAAAATTTGACTAATGGATATAATTAAGGATATAGAGAATTTATTAAGTGGTTTGTCGTAAGCAATTGAGGCAACCTGAAAAGAATGCCATATCTTGAGCCACCATCCATGAAATAGGCATCTTTAGTCACCAGAAGAGCATCTACATATTATGGAACAGACCATATAAAAATAAACTCAGAAAGCAAGAAATCTTTTTTCTTTTCTCTTCCTTCATTCATCTTTGATAACTTTAAAATTATATATTTTAATGCAATTTTAAAAAAACCAAACACAAATCACTAGAAAAGTGTGTGGTCCCTGTTCTACTTATAGGTACCTATAGGTTATTCAAGAACAGGTATGTGTTGTGTTTAGATGTTACCAAAATTATTTATTTAGTTCTAAATAATTTGACTGGCATTATAAATAAATTATTGGTCTTGCTCCTAAAATATGGTGGATTTTGGAAGGAGTGAAACTGTGGAAGAAGAGGTCATTTGTGTTCTTTCAAGAGCCACCGAAGGGCTGACTGTCATCACCAGACTTTGGCTAGCCTGGAAAGGAGGGTTTGTCATGGCTTGCCAAGAGGCATTTGGAACCTCCCTAGTAGGTCCTGGGCACAAAGGCCTTTGTGTACAGCCCTGCTGTACCAGAAGGACTCAGCCCAGTCCTCGGCAGCTGTGGTGTTGTCAGCCGTGGCATTCTTTACAAAAACGGGTGGCTGCTCACTGCTGACATGTTCGGTTTTGAGCTCTGGAAAGAAAAATAAAACCCCTCACTGGAATGTTGAGCTAGGCAAAGATAGCAGATGCCTAAAGTGAAAAAAAGCCAGTCTTTGTACATCACGTGCTTTTGAACCTTCTGGAAGTTATTGTGGGGGAGGACTATTTTTTTTCTTCTACGTTTGCACTTAGCCTTGAGGTCCTTTTCCTCAAAACCTACTCACTCTCCCTTCTGGACATTGACAGCCAGGGTAGAGAGGATGCAACGGGCTATCGATCATATTTCCTCCTAAAGGTCATACTGGGCGGCGGGGTGGGGGGGGGCATAAATGCCAGACAAACCACACATTCTCTAAGGAAGATACACATTTCATTTGCCTTCACATTTAACATTACATGGGCTTTTACTGAGTTGCAGGAATGCCCAAGTCAAGTCTAGGACAAAACTTGGGTTCATTTTCTGAAGTGTTCTCAACTACAGGGAATCAACTCAAAAGGACAAGGGGCTGGGAAGACACCTCACTGCATAAGGCACTTGCAGTGTAATTGGGCGGATGGCCTGGAGAGTGAATCCTTAGCATCCACAAAAATGCTGAGCCAACATGGTAGTCTGCTTGTAATCCCAGCACTGGGAAGAGGGGACAAAGGGCTCTTGGAACAAGCCAGCTAGCTAAACTTGCCCATTCAGTTATCTCTTGGTTCAAGTGAGAAACCCTGACTCAACTCATAAGGTGGAGAATGATCAAGGAAGAGACTTGCTGCCAACCTTTGGCTTCTACATGCATACACATGCATATTTGTCTCTACACATATGAAAAGGCATATGCATGGGAATACACACTAACACATACTAGAATAAAAGACAGGACAGGATCTATGTGACAATCTTTTGAGATGCAACTCTAAGCAAAAAGCACCCAACAACATATTTAGATGTCTTCTCATAGGAAAGAAATAGTCTTGACCTGAGAGGGTTTCATTACCTGTTCCTACAACTCCTTTTCACTAAAACAGTATCTAGTTAGGTAACAACACACTGAACAAAGCTAGATGTGTGGCTACTGTGGCTATTGTAAGGGTTCCTGGCCATAAAACACCATGCCTTCACAAATAAAGAGACATGAAGAAAGGTCAGGAGGAAAAAACAGATGAGAAATCAATGTCAAAAGAGGTCGCTTTATGAGCTTCAAAGGGAGCTGCAACCATTGATTATGATGCTCAAACAACACAGC
This sequence comes from Lophiomys imhausi, assembly GCA_907164525.1. Taxonomy (NCBI): domain Eukaryota; kingdom Metazoa; phylum Chordata; class Mammalia; order Rodentia; family Muridae; genus Lophiomys; species Lophiomys imhausi. The sequence continues at coordinate 9,032,674 of CAJQZJ010004750.1, read as the reverse complement.
CCTGCACTTAGAGTCTGAATTTATAGAACTCACGCAGACACTCCCTGTGATTGTGGCACATTAGCAGAAGTGTTCCCTGTAAGCATGACTGAGGTGGGCACCTGCAGAGGTAAAACCAGTTTGTTCTGGCTTGCGTGTGATGGGGAAGGCTGCTTCAGTTGCAAAGGCATGACTGGCAAAAGCAGGGGCTCAGGATAGTCTTTCAAAGTAGTTGGGTGGTGGCGCTCCCCTGTTTATAAACCAAGAATCCTCCACCATGCGTTCATATAGAAATAAGGTTCAAGTTCTTGGAAGGCCAATTTGGGCTCCACTTTTGACCACATATGAAGCTACAACCACACCAAATGTTCTCCCCATTTTCCAAACCCGTCATACTGTTTTGTTTTTCACTCCCAGGCTTTCTTTTTCCTCCTTTGAGTCAGATTATTGTTTTATTTTGCCTTGTTTGAGAGATGAGGTCTCAGGTGCCACAGACTGCCCTTAAGCTTTCTAAATAGCAAAGAATGACCTTGAGCTGCTGACCCTCCTGTCTCTGCCTCCCAATCGCTGGGATAGAAGGCAATAACCACCATGTCTGGCTTATACCACCCATGCTGGGGATCAAACCCAAGGTTTCGTACATAGTAAGCAGGCATTCTACCAAGTGACCTGTATCCACTGCCTGGATGGCTGCTCTTATTTATTTAATTTTTTATGAATCTGTGTATTGACAGATGACTTTCAGTTGTCGACAGCAAGGGAGCTGCCCTTCCACATGGTCTTTATGCAATTCATTTCTGGCTGAAATGCCCTCTCTTCCCTCCTAAAGTTTTCCTCCTTCTTTTGGCTCCTGCCCTCACCACAGGAGACACTTGGCTCACCAAACTCTATTTCTATTTCTCCATGGGCACTCACGTTCCCTACCCTTCCCAGCTTCTCTTGTTGCCAAGAGGTCTGCATGATTGAACTCTCACCACAGTATGCATGGAAAGGGGGCTTGACATGACTGGTCCTTAAAATTCTCTCTTGAGATGCACCATATATTCATTCTTTCTCTCTCTCCTTTACCATCCCTCACCTTTTCTCCTCTCTCCTGTCCCCCTCCCTTGTCTCTCTTTTTCATTTGTATATGTGTGTAAAAAGTCTCAAGAGTAGACTTGTGTCCCAGAATAGCCATGGAGCAGGACACCAAACCCTGCCTGCCCACAGTATGCTGGGCTATCACTGAGGACCGCTCAGGGACACCAAAATGTTTAACTAGTCCATTGTGAATAATGCACTCAACCAGATAGCCAATCACACTTTATCTTTTGTGATTAAACTGATTTTAGTATGTTGCTACACATTTATTTATTTTATTTTTTAAGAAGTCTGGGTATAAAAAGAAACTTGTGTTTGTTAAAGGCAAGAAGAATTTATATCCAAATTGTGTTAGACGTGTTTCCTTTTCTGCATTGACTAGTTGTCTAGAACATGGTACCATTGAGATTGTGTTCATGAGTCAAGAGAGCCCTCTGTGGTCCTACACTGCACCCATTGTCTAGGGCTGCTGCTGCTCAGGGGTATGTTCCTCATCTGAAGGGACATGGCTTAGGAGACTTGTGGGTGGGAATTCTGGAAAGACACTGGCCATATTGACAGAAAAGCTTTTGGATATTTTTCACTGCTATATAAATTGAGGAACTAGATAATGAGATTCCAGGTCAATTGTAAGCATTACAGCAAAACTAGAGACCCGGTGGTGTTTTCTTGAACTCCCAAATGCAAGCGAATGAGGCAAACATCAGCTAGAAACCTAGCAAGAAGTGTCATGGAACTGTGAGCCTGAAAACAAGGAACTGTAAGGTGGCCCAACCAGAAACAACCACCATAAGGGAGAGAAGGTTAGTCCTACTTAACACTGAAAAAAAAAGGCACGTGGCATGGGAAGTGTCAATGATGGTTGGTTGGTATCTTTAGCCACCGTTGAGTGGTTGAGACACCAAGATTCCCTCTCTGTTGAGCCCACACTTTGATTGACTATGCGAATCCGAGGCTGGATGTCATCATTGCTCTATGAAATAAGAGCAGCTGTGATCACTCACAGGAGTCAAAAGATTAGGCTCTCTAACATTCTCCCCTGAAATGTTAGGACCCAAAAGGCACAAGTACCCTCCCTTCCTTTTATTTTTTTTCTCAATGATTTACAAATAGTTAGAAATTGTGAATCAGCCATTATCGTCACATGTGTTTCTATAAATCACAAAAAGCTCAGCAAGTTACCAAGTTGGTATGCAAAGAATTCTTTCATTATATTGCCCTCTCCATCTGGAATGATTGGATTACACTCCTTTGCTCAGTTCTACTCATATGGGATTGGAGAGTTGAAAGGTAAGGTCTATAGTGAGAAGGGGAGAGACAATAGTCAAGGCAACTGTTTTGACACAACAGTAATAGAAGGAGATCTAAAAAGTTAGTATGATTTTTCTAAGCCACACTTTATCCCAAAGTATCAGGAAACTTAATTTTACATAAAAACAAAGGATGAAAAAATATCAAGGTCAAATCTCATACAAGGGTATCATAATTACAAACCAGAAGAAGGAGCTGAACAACATCCCCAGTGGCAATAAAGCCATTTCAAAAGGAGCTTGAAAATATTGCAAAATCATTAAAACTATAAAGGACACTGTCATAAGATGCAGAGAGCTCTTAAGTGTAGTGACAGGACAGAAGAGGATCAGAAATTAAAACAAAAGTTTACTTCAGAAATACTCAACTACCCTAGAAGCAAACAGAACAGAGACTCTTCCTAAACACAAAAGTTTAAAAGAAGAAAACTCTTTAAATATCAAAGAAATAAAAAAGAGACAGATGATTAAAGGGAAAGAGATGAATCATGAAGATGGACAAAGAGAAACTGAAGCATTTGGATGGTAAGAACTTCCAAGGAAGAAATACAGGGGAATAGAACAAACACTAAAAACAGAGGTTCAGCCTTGCCCTGATAGACATGATGGTCTTTATGCTTACACTGCACCTGAGCCTGTTATCCAACAGCAAAGGATGCTCTTGTAAAACTGTTAGGTTTCTAGGGAGAGAAACAGACTGGGTGGCTTATAACATAAGGAAAATTAACTGTCAGATTTTCTAAAGTAAGCACTTCAGGATAGAAGATGGAGTAGCCCTTCAATATAGAAGAAAAAGAAGATTTTATAACCAACTAAACTATCTTGAAACACAAGGCTCAAATAGTAGTAAATTTAGGCAAGAACCTACACCTGGTCCTATGAATCCTTTCTAAGGATCATATTTCAAAAATAATCAAAATGATTACAGGAAACCACAACTGGAGGCAGCTGTTTAAAAATATACTTATCTATAGGTTTCAGATCAAAACACAGCTAGGAGGTAGCAGAGGGGAGTTTTTAAGAGTGTCTGCCCTGACAGTGTTAGTATAACTAAACTATCTTAATATGAGGGAAAGAGAGAGAAGCAAGTATTTTCAAAAGTTTTAAAATTTCCAGCCACATTGGGACAAGGGTTAATATTCTTCTTCTAAAACTATTATGCATAAAATATTTGATAAAGACATGAGTAATATTGGAATATCTAATTCTACTACCCCATGTCCTCAACAGGCAAGACTGATATAGACTGAAGAAAACATGTGTGATTTAAAAGAAATTAAATATAACTGGACTTGACACTTTCAACTGAGTTATTGACATAAACTCAAAAGAGCATAAAGTGCAGGATGAAGTAACTTGTATATACAGACTATATATATATATGCATGCATGAAAACATAGGGCCCCTTGAAAAACTGGCTCAATCTAGGTCTAGGACAGATATTGTATAAGAAAAGACTGGGATGTCTTATATTTCCAAACAACAGTGAAGCTTCCAAAGGCTTTCAAGGTGGTGATGAATGGACTCAAAATCAACTTGCAGAGGTTTCCTCTGGCTAAGGGGACAATATGGATTTTGATAATCATTAATCTCTTCTATTAAAGACTATAATTTTGCTAAATGTATCAAGCACACCAAAGTGTGATCCAGTCTCTAGATCCACTTGTTAATTTTCATAAAGTGAAGGGGAAAGAAGAATGCTTTGGACATCATTGCAAATGTGAATTCTGTGCAGTTCAGGCTCCAGCAAGCTTAACACCTCACAGCCCTGGTTCCTCAGCAGAATGTAATGACACAAGTAAGATTAAGGAAGGGCTTACAAGTGGAACACAGAGTTTAAAAATGTATCAGGTGTTTACTTACTTAGGACTGAACCTAGATCCTCCTGCAACACAGATGCTCTTCTCCTGAGCTACAAGAAAACTAACAGATCTGTGGCTTTTGGTTTTGTTTTTTAAGAACAAGACTAAGTCATGGTGCCTGAGAACACACAGTGGACAGTGGACACCTCTCAAAGCTGGACACTCATTGCAGCACTGTGCATGAAAAACAAGTTACAAGATCAGCCTGGATAGCCAGCAACCCATTAAAGGATTTTTAATCAGTGCTATGCATGTACTCACTTACAACTGCATTTTAGCCATTATAGTGTAACTATCCTATGATCCACCCAGTAGTGGATCAAAACAGATGCTGAGACACACAATCAAACATTAGGTGGAGCTCCGGGAGTCCTGTTTAAGAGAGGGAGGAGGAATATAGAGACAAGGAGGGGGCAAGAACAACACATGAGGATCGACAGGACCAACCAACCTAGCCCCCTAGAGGCTTACAGAAACTGAAAAACTAACAAAAAAAAAAAAAAAGAAGAAGAAGAAGAAAAAAAGCATACTTAGACTAGACCTAGACCCCCCCCCATACTTATATAGACAATGGGCAATATATAGATTTTCATACAGATGTCTTAGAATTTGGGGGGAGGGACAGTATCTGTCATGGACTCTGTTGCCTGTTAGTGAACACTTTACCCTACTAGCTGGGCTGCCATGTTAGGCCCCAGAGCAAGAGGAAGCTCTTAGCCCTCATGTGACTGATGAACTGAGGGGGGGGTGGATATGTGGGTACCCTCTTCATCCAAGGAGGATAGGAAGGAGAAGGGGAAGAGGGTAGGAGGGTGGGACTGGGAGGGGAGAAAAAAAGAAAAAAGTTGAAAAAAAGTGCCATGTATATTTATCCAACTATATATACATATATGTATATGTGTGTATAGAAGTGTGTTTGTGTATGTGCACATATATCAGGGTATTGTTTGGCCATAGCAAAGAACAAATTTCTATCATTTGCAAGAAAATGGATGGAACTGAACGTCATTATATTAAGCAAAATTAAGCTACACATAGGAAGAAAACTATGTCACCTTTTCTCTCATATGTAAAATCTCGATTTTAAAGTATGTCTTTGTAAAGTTGTATTTAGCATGGAAAACAATATAGAGTCACTCAGGGCTTTTATTTCAACCCCTTTGCTCCTGAGTGCCCCCACCTTTACTAAATTCTCCTATTTTATGATTAAACTGCCAGAACTAAATAAAGAGGATGTAGAGTAGAGCCAGGCCATGACACTGTGGTGGTGAGAGATAAGGAGATACAGGATGGTTCCATGTTTATGACTAAGGCCCCCCTAATTGTTGATTAGAATCTCTTGGAAACTATTGACTGGAGCATGCTTCACACATTTAGAGTATCTAGAGATGTTTGCCTTTCCAAGCATCTAAATGTTCCCATTTCTTGAGAAACATGCTAGGACCCAAAGGGTGAGAATGAACTTTGAATTACGAAGTCAAATCAACACTGAACACTTAGGTGGGCAGACAGACACAGGGACGGGCGCCTTTGAGGGCAGATGCCTCATTTTAGAGCAATCAAAACAAGTTTATGGGCACCTGCTTGTGATTAAGGGAAAGAAATCCTTTAGAAATGATTGTTTTATTCTCATTATTCTGTCGCAAAATACATCGAGCTTTCATGGATGGTCCTTTTTATCCAGTGTGTTCAGTGTTTCTAGTGACCATAAAGAGTAGTTTTAAAGCAACCTGCACATTTGGTCTCCCTTGGCAATGGTTTTGATTTTTCCCCTATTCCAAATTATCCATTGGGATAATGGGTGGGATTTTCCAGAGTTAATGATCTGTAAGAAGTGTTTGTGTTTAAGACAAAGACAAAAATGAAACTTTCAAATTGCCAGTTCACAGTCAGGATAAAATAGGAGAAATTCAACCCCAATTTATATGAACACCATTTCTCAGACCTCTGAGAAATAAGTGGGGTCCTAAATCACAAATGAATAACCAAACTGATGCCCCTCAAAAGGAGATGACATGCATCTAGAAAGCTAAACCCATGTAAATAAGAACTGAAGGAATGTAAACCTCACAAATGCCTCTTACAAGGCTGCTGCCTGCTTTCAAACCAGGAAAATGAAGGGCTCATCCCACCCTTAAATATGGAATTAAAAAACAAAACAAAACAGTTCCACTGGACTGTAGCAAAGGCAACCCCAAATTCACAGAGGTTTTATTAAAAACAGGAAAGGTCAGTCCTTTCCCCTCAAAGGAATGCCCAGGGCTTGTAGGAATTACTACTCAAAGATAGTTTCTTTATTAAATTCACTGAGCAGAAATAGAAAAGATGAAGCCAGGGGAAAGGCAAAGGCAGAACACATTTGCTTTCTCTAGCTACATACACATGGTCACAGACTAAGGCCAAACCTAACCTGGGCAGCAAACTCTTCCTCGAAGTGTTCAACAATCAAAGCAATTTTTTTCAAACCTAAAATTTTTAATGAGTTAAAAAATACACAGGTTGTCTGTAAATAACAGGTATGACACTCTTGCCATCTTATCTCACCCAGCACCATGGGCTTGACTTGTTGAGATACCAGGTAAAACATCGCTTACGACCCCACTGCCAAGCAAGGACAGAAGCAGCCATCTACCCTTAACCTACGTGTCTTTCCACTCAGAACCAAGTGTTCATTAACGAATGTGCTGGAAGGAGTGTATAGATTGAGGATGGCCCAGCATGGCTTTGTTTAGTAAACATCTTCAACATGGGAAGTCATGGAGAAATCTCAAACTGAAGTGAAGCACCAACTTAAAATGGATTCCGCAGACACCCACGATGTGTGAATTAGCTGCATTTGTATTAATATTTAGAATGTCATGCAAGATGCTGCAGCTGATTTTGCGTGACACTCTGGCTGTTCTCCATAGCATTTTTATCACACACACACACACACAAAAAAAGACCATGTTTTAAAAGCTATGGCATACTCACTGTGTGAGAGATTTTACAAGAATGAGAAAGATGAAAATTCCTCCCCTAAGCCCCAGGCTCTGACTATCTAACAGCCAAGATTTCCAACTGCACGCCATATTTTGGTGTCAAAGAACAGGGAGCTGTATTCACTTTCTGTGTAGTGAGGGGCTTGGGTAATTCTGCCTCTTTTACACTTCAGATTGTCCCGCTGTGAGACAAGTCTGGGCTGGGAGCACTGCTCAGTGGGAACAGCACATGCCTTGAAAGCATAAGGCCCTGAGTTTGATCCCCTGTAACCTAAGTTAAAAGGGGCCACGTAAAGCACACTTGTAATCCTCATTCCAGAAAGGCAGAGATAGGGAGAACCTTTTGGGTTCACAGCCAGCTCATCTAGCACACCTGGCAAGTTCCAAGCCAGTGAGAGACTCTATCTCAAAATCAAAGATGGATGGCACCCGAGGAAGGATACCTGAGGTTGTTACAGCTGTACACACACATACACATATACCCATACATGTGTGTAAACACAGGCAGGTACACAGACATGTACACAGGTACATACATGTGTTCACGTATGCACGGGTACATACAGACATATACACAGGTACACAGACACACACACACACAAGAAATCAGCAGAACCAGATGCTCCAAAATCATGCCCATAAGACAGTGCAAAGGATACACAGACACAAAATAGTCCTTATAAGAGGACAATAATACAGCAAGGCAACACATAGTGGTTTCAGTTCCCAGGAGCTGAAACCAAAGGCCAGAAATGGAAGTCCTTCTCTCTGGAAAGTCTTTGTAGCCAGCACCGCAAACAGGAACAAGGCTGGTTTAGATCAGCAAAAACTGGGTAAAGACAAATCCCTCTCGTCAGTGTATAGCTTCAAGTGTTTCTTAACATCAAACACTTTTATGGCTTAGAAATGAAAACATCACCTGGTTTGGGTTGTATTTCTTTCCCTTGCAGGTTTCTGGTAGAGATGTCAATAAATCTAATGCAGCCAGAAAGAAAAGGAAGAACAATAAAAATAAGGATGAAGTTCAAGCCACTTCATCAACCTGTAATCAAAAGGGGGCGGTAGTGGGTACCACTGTCACTACCTATTTTCTCCTCTGTCTGCTAAGATCCGTCTGTGGGGTCAGTCCTGGGAGAAAGCATATCTGGTCTGGGGCTCTGGGGTTTTTGGATAATGTTACCCCCTCCTCTCCTCTTCCCTCTTTAATGGGTTCTAGAAAAAGCATAGAAGATTGCTGTTTCAGCAGACAGGGAAGAGTGTGGATATGCTGTACAGGGTTATTTTTATATTTAATCCAAGAGAGGACTATGCAACCCAGATGACTCTGAAAAGCATTTTAGGAAGTTGGCAAGGGAGCAAGCCACCTTCTGCTATCTCCTGCTGTGAAGTAACCGTATCCACGGTATAGATATGTTCTTCAAAGATATCAATAGCACAGATAATTAAGTTAGCACTGCAAACTAGCTACACTCTTTGAAGTGTGCCTCTGGATGGTGTACTAGCCTTCCCCTCACCTGGTAGGCTAAGCCTTCAATCTCCTCACACATGTTAACAATCCTGTGACCTTTAGTCCGTTCTCATTATCACATCATTTAGGTTGCCCAACCACGTGGGGCCCACCATAAAAAAAAAAAAAAAAAAAAAAAAAACCTGCTTAGAAACACGGATGGTGGCAAGTTGACAGGCTCAGATTCAGATTCTAGTGGGGTCAGAAGAACCTTCCAGAAGGGAGATGAGTCCCTAGACTCAGCTCTGATGCTACAGAAAGAGCACCACAGGGTGCAAAAGGAGTTTCTCAAACTATTGGAGCTCTTTCCAAAACAACTGGTCCTAGTCTTTGCTTTTTCTGCATCTTATATTTGTGTGTGTGTGTGTAGGGGTGCATACATGTGGAGGCCAGAGGTCATCCTCCCTCCATCTCCCTATTTTTTTGAGTTGGGGGGAGTTCTTCCACTGAACCCAGAGCTTGTCCTTTGGGCTACAATGCCTGACCAGCAATCCACTGGGACCTACTTGTCTCAACCTGTCCCCAGCACTGAAGTCACAGATGTACACTGCTATATCTGATTCTTTTATGTGCTGGGGATCCAAACTCAGGCGTTTACACTATTGTTGCAAGCCCCTTTCCTGCTGAGTCACCTCCATAAGCCCTGCATCCTAACAAATGCCAGAGAATCCCAGCCTTGTAGTCCTCAGACATGTTTTATAGAAGGAGAATGTGCAAGTCAAGTTTCTCAGAACTTCAGTCATGTGTGCATGGACCACAGAAGTAACCACTACCTTTTCTCTTCTTTCTGTATTTTACATCACTCAGTCTTCAAAACATAAATTATAGTCATAGGAACTGAGGCTAAACAATGTCAAGCCACTTCATCCAAAGGGGTTAGCCTTTACACAAAGAGAATCCTTTGGGGAATAAACAAATGGGGGCTGTTCATTTAACCACTGGACCTGGGTTTTTCTATCCAACACTCAGGCCTACCTCATTTATGCTAGACTTAATACATACATTCCAGTAAGCCTTACACCATCAACCCCCCCCCCCCGCTCTTGTATTTTCTCTCTCTCTCTCTCTCTCTCTCTCTCTCTCTGTGTGTGTGTGTGTGTGTGTGTGTGTGTGCGCGCACAGGTCTCTGTTAGCAAGAAGTCATCCTTGGTGTTATTTCTCAGGAATAATCCACTAAGTTTTTGAAAGCTGATCTCTCTTAACCTGGAACTCACCAGGTAAGCAAGGTGGGCTAGCTGATTCTTGGGGATCCTGCTGTCTTTACCTCCCCAGGGCTGAGACTACAAGTGCAGTCTACCATACTGGGCTTTTCTATGTAGGTCCTGGCGAGTTAACTCAGGTCCTCAGACTTACAACACTTTACCAACTGAGCTGTCTACCCAGTCCCTCATCCTGCAAAGAAGAAAGGGCATGGAATTCCATTTTCCCCATTGCAGGTGCTGGGTCTGTGGACTCACTCAAGCAGAAGTCCTTTGTATTGAGAAAAAGGTAGATGTGTCTGAACAGCTACTACGAAGATAAACTGCCCAGGATATGCATTGTGCCCCATAAATCCTGTTGCTCAGAATGCTGATATATTACTAGTGATTTGTGATGTTGTCCTTTCTGGGGTTTGATGGCAACTTAGGTTTATACAAAAAGACCGGTTTCGCTAAGGTAAAGTATCTAGCCATGACAAAACTAATTCTCTATACTTCCAACTCCCTGGTGAAAGCAGCAGATCTTAACTCCTAGAAGCGTCCAGCCAAAATCTCCACTGGGAATATGACTTCCCATGTGGCATTTCCAGGAGGAAATCCCATTGTTAACTGTACACTCAAGAAAATCCCGAGAGGCCTACTTAGATAAATTTTATTTTATTTTTATTTCCAACTTAACTGGGCTTGAACTCATCCCTGTGGTGATATTTTAAAAGAAAAGCACCACATCCTCCCCTATGAAAACTTGGACTGAGATTCAGGGCACAGCCAGCTTCAAGGGGACAGTCACAGGTGAGAAGGGATACCTCATGTTTACAAGGCTGGGCTGCAAAGGAAACTCACAATGTGTCATTAACAGACAACCTAAAAATGACCACAGGAAAAGAAACATCACACAGGCTTGGGGTCCTCTGCAGAACTGGACCATATGGTGTTAGATAAGCTGTCTCCTTCCTCCCTCTAGACGCAAACATAAGCCTACTTTACGACAGGAACCCTCGTGTCCCAGAGAAACACACCTGCAATAATAGCTCCATAGCATAAAAGCTTGAGCAACCAGGGCATCTCAGAAAACAGACCTTCCCTATTTCCAGGTTCTCTGCCATCACCGCCCTGCTCCTTATGCTTCCTGCCAGGAGCTCATTATAGTCCTGTGGGCTGCAGGATTGGAGGGTACAGCCATTGTACCTCCACTGTGAGGTTGTTCTGAGGCTTAGATGAATTGACAGAAGCACAAAGACTTTGAACAGTGTCTGGTACGTTCAGTAAGTTCTCTAGCATTTGAAGCCATTTAAATTGTGACTGCTGCAGTAGGTGGCTCTGTTAGCCGTGAGACACATACTGTGTTTTCAATACTTGCACAGCAAGTGCGTGGCTTGTTTGCAGTTTGTAGACGTTTCCTTGTCTCTTCTATGGCCTATGGGAAGAAGTCATAATAACAATGCCAACCACCTTACAAACCTAAAGTTATTCTAGTTGCCCACTTCCTCTTGGCTTTTTTTTTTTTTTATTATTCTGCATGAGTCTAAAGCAGGGTCTCTTGGTCTTGACACTGTCCATATTCAAGGGTTGATGACTCATCAGGGTGCCTGTTGTTAGGAGTGGTGTCTATTCACTGCATTATGTTTTAAGCATCCCTGAGGCCCCATTCACTAGATACCAACAAAAACTTTCTATCCAACCATAATAATCCAAATTGTTAAGATATTGTCAAATGTCCCTTGCAGAAAAATTATCTCAAGATAAGAAATACTGGTCAAAATTCATTTTGGAATAAACAAATCAGGTCTGTAAATCATGAGTCAGGCATAAGCTGCTCACCCTGCAACGTATTTGACTCACACAACAAACAGCATCTTACTAGCAGTGACTGAAACCCACAGCCTGGCAGTGAGATGTTTAGCTCTAACAAGCTACGGTGAGCAAAATAGTCCAAACTTCTCCATATATGCAAACTCAACATTTAATTTTCTGCAAGATTACCCACAATAATTACAAAGTTTCCACAATACAGCCTCAAAAGCTTGGAGCCCTGAGATACATAAGAATTGATCTATCTGTTACCTTTGCTGTGTACTGTGCCCATGTAACAAACCGAATAGGTGTACATAATGTTCTGTAATTTTTAGGAGTAGTAAAGTGAAACTTTCCTAAAATTAGATTACTTAGAAATGTGGTAAAGAGAAACAAGCTACAAATCCATAGCATGAAAACAACCCTGAAGTAACCAAATACTCACTTTGCTCCTAAATATATTTGCCTTATACATCCTAAGCCATAACTTGACATTCTAAAGATGACACAATATTTTGTGATAGCTGCCACTGGCTAATGGCGGCTCAAAGGTACCAAGTTGACATTCACATGACACCAGTTTGCTCCATCTGCCAGTAACACACAGACCTTTTGAAGCATTCCGATAGCTGGAGTGGACTTTCTACCTGGAATCAGCAGTCAAATGCTGACTATGGTAGATCACCGTGAAGATTTCAGAGCTATTATCAAAAGGCGTAATTTCTTCATCATGTCTTAGCACTAAGGTGGGTCAAGAAACCCATCCTAAAATACACACAGCTGTATCGGGGTGTTATTTGCTTGATAGTCATCAAAGCTCACAGGAGAGAAAGCACACATTCATTTCACCTTCAGATAGCCACATGACTAATAAAGCTATATTCCAAAGCAAAGTAAATAATAAACAGGTACCCATATTTCATCTGAGTATAGAATCAGTCAATTATTTTTTTTAATTAAAGATATTGGATTAAGCAATGTTGCACCATCCAACACTTCCTTGGTTCTCTTTAAGATGAACATCACTGTCGGGGTCACTCTACTGCATGGGAAAGCAGGTGGGCCCAGAGCTAGATAACACAGGACAGCTTACACTGATAAGAACAAAGTCGGTTCTCCTGCTTTGAGTGGCCTGAGTCCATGTGCGAATAGATTATGTCTCTGTTCTATGTGGCCACAGAAATAAAATGATGCTGGGAACTGACAGGAGAGGAGATTGGCATTATGGGAAATCCTTCACAGGGCACTGACCCTTCCCTGCCGGCTTCCCCTGCCCTCCTCTCCTCCTACCCAACACTGACTTTTCTTTCTTTTTAAGGTTTATTTTTATTCTCAGTTTTGTGGACACACATGGGGATGTGTGTGTAGCTGGGTGTGCGTAAGCACAAGTGCCTGAGGAGGTCAGAGGAAGGTGACAGATTCCCTGTAACTGGAGTCACAGGCCAGTGTGAACCCCTGATGTGGATACAGGAAACAGAACTCCAGTCTGAGCAGCAAATGCTCTAAAGCATGGATCCATCGCTCCAGCCCCTGATGTTGCTTCTTCATGGAGGACAGTGTGACGTGGCGTTGTCTCGCAGCTTTGGCTACTATATTCAGTACGCAATGACCTTGCAAATGTTTTCTTCCCACAGTTCTCTAGGGCCTTTCCCCCATTCTCTGTCTTCTTCATACTCAATCACTAGTCCCACCTTTGATCAAGCCTCTTCCTGGTTGAAGATTCTGTAAGATACCATCAACCTGAATCTAGATATTAAGAGACCCAATTTCTAGTATTGTTATATTTTAACAAACCGTTATATATGAACAAACCATTCCATCTTGTAAAGCTAACTCAGCTGTAAAAGGAAAAGGATAATTTGTGACTTCAAAACATTCACAACACAAATACCATGTATTATGAGAAGAAATATTTATATTTAGAGTAACAGAGTCATTTTGCCTATTATTTTATTTGAAGCAGTACAAAGGCAACTATTGAATCAACAAGCATACGCTGACTGCTTTACAAGAACAGTCATATGGTTCTGTGACCTTGGAAAGGAAAAGGCAAAGTCATGGCTTCCTCCTTTCTCAGTTCCTTCTCTATACCTCCAGCATGTAAAAACACTGAAAATTGAGACTGGGAAGTGCCTAGGTTTTCCCCCAGGAAGAGCTGTGAGCCCCTGATTGGTTAGCCTCAATTCTATAACATTCAAACTGTCTTAAGTAGTCTGACCTTGACAGTGACCTTGGGAATTATGAGGACTCCGAATTCCCTTCTTTCTAGTCTACCTTGGATCATATTTCATTTCTGACAAAAAAGTTTGGCACACTATTGGTTTTGGCCCCCTGCACTTCCACCAACCTACATCTTCAAAATGAACATGCAGAGCAGGAAGTACCACTTGCAGGGAAATCCCATCTGCTCCAGACACAGTGCCAGTGCCACATCGCAAGAGCCACGGGTGGCCATCTGGGGAGAATGCCATAGCACCCGGTGGGCCCCAGGGGGCTAAGGCACAAGATGGCACAGTAGTCTGTCCAGCACCCAGCCATAGTTCTAGAAAATAATAGGAACCATAGTCCTCCATTACCCCTCAAAGACGTGGCAATGGACTTGCCAGCTTGCAGGTTGCAGCAAACCCATACATGAGGGCTACTTTCTACCTCAGCAAGACCCTCACTTCCTACCTAGGTGTGTGGAACTCTCCTCTGTCTGTGTCCTCCAGCCCTTACGAATCAATTATATCCCAAAATCATAACACTTAGATGAGAGAAGAGGCTTTCCCTGGGTGCAAGGGTGCAGAAAACATCTTTCCTGCCTGCACGTGACTCCATTTCCTCATGTGGAATGTTGGGAAGAAAACATGGCTTGTTTAGCTAAGAAGATCTTTTAAGATTAACTTAAAGGGCTATATGTGTGCTTCTTTAACTGAAAAGGACCAGATCAGAGCACACCGAACGCATACTTTCTTCTATGAACATTAACCTAATCTGTGCCTAGTGACAGAATGACAGGATCTCCTCCCCTCCCCACCAGCGTTAGCATGTTAGGGAGTGTGGCATTAGTACAATTATAATATATCTGGATTTCTTCCTGTCTTTATGTCTATCATCACTTTTGCATGAAACTCTTAAAGCATAATATAGAAAAGTGTCCCAGACCTAAAAGTTAACTGGTGATGACGCAAGTCTCAAAGCCACCATCCCACTCTGCTTCTGACTAAACAATGCTAAAAAACAGATTAAAGTGAGAATGACCCCAAATTTAAGTATAAATGAGCCTCAGTCTTTCTCTCTTTCTCTCTTCCCCCCCTCCTTCCATCTTCCTCTTATTTCTTATCTTTCATTCAAAAAAAATCTACTTTTCTATTTTTTCTGAAGAAAAACAAGGTTCTACAAACTGTCTCCAGTTGAGTGGTGCAGGACACATCTACACCCTGGGAAGGTGATAAACCCGAGCCTAGCCCTGGCATTCATCAACTGCAGATATGGGCAAGTTCCAAAACCTCATGGAGGCTTCCTGCTCTCATTTATAATATAGAGATGAAAATATCTATCACATAAGAATAATGAGAGAATTGGATCAGTCAGATTCCACACATGGCACAGTGTGTATTTAAGTGGCATGATAATGAAGAGCCACTATTATATTCAAACTTTAAATCAGTTTAATGTATTTATAACCTTGTGGGTAATCTGAAGAATGGAAAATTGGGAGTAGAATCACAAGGTAAGACACTACTCTACCAAACCATCTAATTGTTACTAATATTCTCTAAGCACTTAATGTGAGTCAGACCCTTTTCTGAGACTCTACATGTACTAACTTAGTCCTCACCACAGTCCTATACAGTAGCTGGCATTATGATTCCAATGCAAAATATGAAAGAGACTGGTTCAGCCGATCATCTACCTCATTCCAGAACCTTAACATGGAGTCTAGTTTCAGGGATGTGATACAAAGTATTCCCTGAGGTCAAGAAGATCATGTAAGATGACAGTTTCAAGACTAATTAACAATCAAGTGTCCCTCCTATTTAAATGTCTCTGTGTGCTCTTTTTCATCAATATTCTGGTTTCTTTCCTTGTACAAATAAGAAACCAGGGTGTCCAAGCTAAAGTTTTAAGATCTCCTTAGAGCCCTGGGTATCACCAATCATCATCAACATTTTCATCATCATCACCACCATGGATGACTGTGTGCTAGGCAACCAGCAACTCTTCTCATACGTTTCCTACATGTGTTACAATACAAGGAAGTGTTGAAAACTGTTGAACCCCCCCCCCCTTCTAGATGCACACATCCAATCTTTTGCTTCTCTTTCTATGATACACAACTCCGACATCAGTTTCAGACAATTAAAATTTGCTGGTACCTTTCACACCAGGTAAAGGATTAGCATTTAACATAGATAATCCTGTCTAATACTCACAACGATCCTACTATGTAGACATTACAGATACTCTTATCTCAATTTCTCTGCAAAGGAGGCCACAGCCCTGATTGGTTAACTGTCTTTCTCAAGGTCACAAGGATGTTTAGAGTACAGCTTTACAGTTTAACCTAAACTTCCATAATTCTTCTTTACTATAGTCACGTTGAGATAGCTCACCATTTTTTAGACTGGATGGTTTTTAATCCCATGCATAAAGAGAGAGTTAATAAACTCTCCCTTTTTGTACTCTGTTACACTAAAAGGTAGGACTCTCAAAAACATGCCATCAGGAACGAGACCTCTAAACTTCTATCCTGACTTCACACTGACAAATTCTCTGACCTTAAACAACCCGTGTATTGAAGCAAGTGAAACACTTTCAGCTCCAGCCTTATATGCTCTGTGATTTCTGGAAAAATACAATATGAATTGCTAGTATCCTGGATTGTAACCAGAAAAGATCCTAGAGAGGGTTCACTGTACTGGTTTCTCTTGGTGACAGGACCATCAGGCAAGGGTAGTAAGGAGAAGGTTGGCTGGAAAGTGTGAGAAAGACACCCTCCTTGCAGCTGTCCTGCCTGAACCGTGTCATGGGTAAACAAGACCTCATCTCTAGAGATCCCTGCTGGCAATCTGTTTTCATTCCTTTCTTGGGGGGGAGAAAAAAAAGAGAAATTCATATTTTCATGGAGAACGTCTTGCTTTCTACATGAAACTGCCAAAAATTCAACTGTAGACAAAATCCATCTGACAAAATCCCTTAACTGCTTTGATTCAGTTCTTAAAGGAGATTAGTCGTTGGAAGGTCACACAGAAGCCATCCCACTGCACACTGCAGTGTGAGGTTTCAAAGCCTTCACTACTGAGGGGATCTCCGTGCTTGATGCCCCCTCTCTCCATGGTGTTTAATCAATGAATCAACAAATAGTTCCTGAGCGAGGCTTCCCTGGGGTCTGCAGGTCACTTCAGATGTGGCTCTCCAGTTCAATAGTAGGAGAAAGAAAAACAGATTTTTCTGACTCCTCTAAAAGTTTCCATTTATAAAATCAGAGCTGGCATCAAAAGGCCCGGGTCTCCTGTCCCTCTTTTCCCTAGTTCTCTGATTCATACAGAAAAAGGAAATGAAATGTAGCAGAGAGAATATAGAATGAAGAAAAGGAAAAGGGAAAGCAAGGAAATGGAAGGAACAAAACCTGGAAAGGAGGAGGCAAGGGAATTGAAGGAATATGACCTTTATGCCACAAGGACAAAAGTCAAAAGATCACAAGAGAGATAAACAGCATTTCAAGAAGTGTCTCCTCCTCTTCGATGGTGTAAACCTTATGCAGACAGACATGCTGCTACTGGTTTGCAATACAAATAACAACCTTGGTGGCAACTAAGGGACACTAAGTTTTAAGTGCTGATGATTAGGGTAATTATCTCTTTCTAAATTTTGTTTATTATTGCAATGTGTGTCTGCCCTCAACTCTAGCAATAGTGTTGTACATGTAATTAAAAGTCATAGGCCTAAATATCCTTTTGCCCTCAACTCTAGCAATGGGATTCTATACAGGGTCTCAACACACATCAACAGCCGAATCTGCAATAAGAAATTTTGAAAAACTTAACTGGCCTTTCTACATAGTTTTGCTTGAAAATAAAACACATGGAAAACACCATCTTGGGCTTTGAATAAAATGTTGTGTAAAATACTACACAGTGCAGCAGTATGCTGACTTGCTGTCCCTCCCCCAAGTGAGGATGCATGACTGCAGGGGCAAGTTAAGATGTAGATGCTGCCCTTCTCTGTCCAGCACACAGCAGGACTCTACTTCACTGTGCATGTTCTCTGTCCAGCACACAGTAGGGCTCTACTTCATTGTGCAATTTCTCTGTCCAGCACACAGTAGGGCTCTACTTTATTGTGCAATTTCTCTGTCCAGCACACAGCAGGACTCTACTTCACTATGAATTTTCTCTGTCCAGCACACAGTAGGGCTCTACTTCACTATGCATTTTTTCAATCAAAATAAACAGTGCAACTAGCAATAGTTTGTTGAGCACATACTGTGCCCAATGGGCTGCTGAACATTTTCTCCAAGTTACCTCCTCTCACTCTCTCTCACCACTGGCCTGCATTAATGCCCTCTGTCTATTAATGAAGATACAAAGGTCAGAGAGATGAAGCCAGCATACACAAAATCTTTAGATTGTTCAGGCAAAAGCAAGGACTCCATACCCATCTCCACAGATTGTGCCTCCTTCTAAGTAGTGGGGGACGACACTTTCAGTTATGTCCTTCAGCCTAGGGAGCCAAGGTGAAGAAACATTAGGAACTGTATTTCTATACCAAGGGCCCCAACCTCTGACTTGAAATTCTCAACATGTGCTTGAGCGTCCCCTCCCCAAACACACATTAATTACCCGAGTTTCATCAACTTTTGATAAGCAGAGCAGGTATTAATGCACCAAGCAAACCCTATCCCTACATCCTACAGGACGTTCCGAAGAACATGTAAAGATGAGACACGCCAGCATCCTTAAAACACTAATTTTAAAAACAACCACCACTTATAAATATAAGTACAATAGTAACATATAGCACTTCCGGTCTGAACCATTCACCAGATAAAATGTTTAGAGTAGACAGAGAGACGGATGCTTTTAGTTCTCTCCTTGAGCTCCTCCTACCTCACAACACTTCCGTGGGCTCATTGGTTCTACCTCAGAGATGCTAATAGAAAAAGATACACCTGAAGTCTATACAACTCAGCATGACCTCAAAGGGTGTCCAATTATGTAGCTAGTCAGAAGAATCTATGTATCAAAAGAAGGCAAAATATAAGCGCATCATTATCTTTCCTTCCCATATTGTGTGATCATTTATACAACCTAGTAGGGAACAGAGAAGCAAAGCCCAAACACCATTCACCTCTCTTTCACTTTAAGACAAACACACCTATGAGTCCTTAGCTTAAAGTGTCCATGCAGGTTTGAGACTGACAGCATCCCATGTCTTCTTGTCACTATGTGTGACAAGGTCCATGTCCAAAATCTGAACAAAGGCATAGCTGACCTCCTGAGAGGCCCTCAGCCCCTCAAAGCTGCCGACCAAACTTCTCTGCTTGTTTCTACTCACAAGCACGGCTGAACACAGTTCACCCAACTAACCGTGAGTTTAACACGGGTACAGTCTGTTCATTTTGTTGATGTTGTTTTAAATTGAAAGCAATTTTATAAAGACCATTGTTACCACATACACTCACTATCCTTTCCAGAGAAATGCAAATGTCATTATGAGACCTGGCCCTTTGAGAATCCAGAAAAGGTCTGGATGCATTAAAAGGACAAACAAACAAGCAAAACAAAACAAAAACCTCAGGTTAGATCCAACACTCCTCCCCACGAGCCTCCATGTGTTCATTACTACCCTGCAAAAGTTGACTTGAAAGCAAATAACATTTTTCAGAAAGAGCAAGGTTACAGATTAATCCAGAGAACCAGGAAGGAGCAAAAAGACAGATGTGGCACTTAAAAGGGAAGGAACGGACTGACCTCTGATCCTGTTACATCTAGTCTAGAGGCTTGCAGTGTGCAGTAAGTACGACCTTCCATAAGAAAAAAACAAAACAAATACTCAGGCCTCCTTTTGTTTTGTTTCTAAAATAAAGGTACTTACCACTGAAAATCCACAAGTCCCCACATTTGCCTACAACACACAGGCCACCTTTCTCAGTGGAAGTCCAAAGTGGGGGCCTGCCAAGTTCAAGAAGATACCACTCTAGTGGGTTAGAACTAGGCAAGGGGGGATGGGGGAGAGAAAAAAACAGACTTTCCCTTTAAAACCGAATAGAAGCGGATCCCAAATCACATGACCTTTTACCGTAATTTCTATTAAAATCATTTCATGTCTGGTTGCCCCTGCTCTTCTGGCTCATTTGTATTGTTTACAGCAAACCACTGCACAGCCAGTTAGTGTGGCTGACTCCATGGTTACCCGTTTTTACATTCACTAGTTAAATGGAATCCATCTGGGCTGTGGGTTCCAAAGAGCAGGCTCTTAAGTAACCACAATCCAGCTATCAATCAGGCTAATCTGAGAGAAATTAATCTTATAAACGTAAGTATTGTTGCAGATTAAAAATTGATAGAAAGGGGGCACCAGCTTTTACGGGCTGAAGTTCCAAAAGTGGGCAGGCTGAGAGACAACTCACTACCCAGGGGTGTTTGGTCCTTCCTCTGACAGCCGGTCAGGTTGGGTCCCTAAGACGCTTTCAGAGGTAATAAGACCACCCTCCACAAGCAAATCCACCACTCCCTCCCCCAAAGCCCTGCACATGTCTTTTACCTGGTAGCCCTTAGAATCAAAACGCAGGTTTAAGCAGCCTTCAATCCCAGCAAAGTAAATTAAACAGATGCATGCAGGACTGCCAAACACCAGACAAACACTGAGTAGGATTCAATTAAAACCAAACCTCAGAGGAATATACCATGAGTAAATTATAACTGCAAACTAGTACAGTTCATGAGAGCAAGCACACTACAAAAAAATCATTCCATTGTCCAGGAATTTATGTAGTCAATTCTTTAAAAGCATTTCCCCAAAACTAACTTGTCTCTCAAGATGGACAAGACCAACAATTATCAGCCCTAATAAAAATTGAGAAGTTATATAGTTTAATGCCCACAATAATTGGCCCACGAGCCATATCTGTGTGCTAAATGAGAAGGGCAAGTAGCTAGAGCTAAGATATTACAACCCCCGTCTGCTGCAGACTCACTATATCAGAGGCTACAATTGATCTGTTGCCTCAGAACGAATTGAAACTGAATGTAACATAAGGTCGGAAAAATCCCTCCTGCACTGCTAATCGGATATTGTATAATGGTTGATTTCAGCTTTGCCTTGTCCTATTGCTGCCTAAATCATACATACTTACACGTTCTGGGCTCTTCCAAGAGTTTGGTGCAGTTTCAAGGACAAATGTCTTAAGCAAGCCTCTCTACTGTGCAGCAGGGAGCCTGCTCGGATCTGATGACAGGAGCCTGGTGCTAAACCTGACAACAGAGAAGGACACTTCCTGTGTGAAGAGGGGATCTAGGAGAGTCTCGGGTTCAAAAGGCTGCTGGGAAGGTGCTGCTTGGTCTGCTCCCAGGCTGTGTGTACAGGGTAGCAGCTGAGCTGTGTTTGCAGCCCTGCAGAAAGGAACCTTTACTGAAAACCAATGGTATCACATTTCAGAGGAGCCTGTGCCAAGTGCTGGAGAGCAGAGCAACCTTTGACAACTTCACACAATTCACCCCAGTGGACTCCAGCACAGGTCAGGGAGGAGTGTGGAAAGAGTCTTCCCACCGCTAGGTCTCATCTCCTACATGTCTCAGCATAACACCCGGCTCACTAAAAGCTGGCATGCACGCTAGATGTGGCACCAGCATAAGACATTCTCTGCACTTAGCTTAGACATAACTTCTGTCTCGGGTGCCCTCATTTACTGTGTCCTATAGATGATCAGAACTTTACCAGTTAATCCAGTTTGTGCTTGTGTGTATGTGTTTATGTATGCTTACAGTATGTTTATGTGTTTCTATGGGTGTGTGCATATACATGTCTGGATGCACATGTATATGTACAGGCCAAAAATAGATATCCAGTGTCTTCCTCAGTCATGCTACATCTCTCTCTCTCTCTCTCTCTCTCTCTCTCTCTCTCTCTCTCTCTCTTTAGCAAGGTCTCTCACTGAACCTGGAGCTCAATTATTGGCTGGAATGACTTCACGAAAGCCTCAGGAATTCTCCTTTATTGCCTCCCTAGCACTGAGATTGCAGCCATGTGGTACTACTCTGGCTTTGTACAGTGTGTTGGGAATCGGAACCCAGGTACCCTGCTTCCCCAGAAAGCACTTTACTGGCTGGGCACCTCCCCAGATCCTTAATCCAATATTTTAAAGTGTGATTCCCTCTGTTTTTTGATTTTTTTTAACCCTTTGTCTGGGACTCCCATGATGATCCCAGGAGATAAACTGAAAAAATAATGCAAGGGTGAGAGTCCTTTCATACCAAGATCTAGAATGTGCCAAAGGAGAGAAGGGAATTGCAGCAATTGTATTGTGGAGACAAACACAATTTGATTTTAGAGGCGACTGCAAAACATAACTGCAAGTGAGCTCATTATCTTTAGAGAAAATGGTGCACCAAGAACAGGTAAGTAATGAAGAATATGGGTCCTGCCCACCAGCATGGGACCCACCTTCTCCACTATCAATCTTAATGTGGAAGAGAAGAAGCATTGAGACTCCGATGGAGTCTCAAATGGAAGGTGTTCTTATTTTATTACATTCTTATTTATTTATTTATTGAGGGCGTGGGGGGGTGAAAGGTCAGAGGACAATTCTCTCCTCCCATCACATGTGTTTTGAGGATCAAACCCAGGCTGTTGCAGGAACTTTTATTCACTGGGCCCTCTCTTTGGCCTTCCATGAGCAAAAACAAAAGGAACAAAAGGGCAGTGACAGGAACCGTGATAGGGGACAGACAGTGGCTAAGAGCAGCTTAATCCAAATCACTGAACCCTGAGGCCCACGCTTCCCCACCTGTCTTTCCTGCCCCTGTGATGAGACCATAGACATACAAAAGCATTTTTTAACATTGTGCGTCTTATTTCAGAGGGTGGAAGCCATAACTGGCCTCTTCATGGGACCCCATAGAAATGTGGCAAACGGCTAGGGGCACTGCTGCCATTCTTGTCTGAAGGCTGGCCCAGCAAGAACTGTGTGAGGTCTTCTGTTTCAGGTCAGCCCCCCTGTAGTCTAGGAACAGTAACAATGCACTCCCATGTGCAAGCCAACCCATGGCATGAGTGAAGTCTGCTCTCATGCCCAGTTTAACTTCTATCCTGACTTTACCACTCCATCCATTTAAGATCAACAATTGCTCAAAATATCTGTATTTGTTGTTTCTTTGTTTCGTTTTTGTTTTTCATCTATGAAAGGGATGCAATCTCTCCACCATTCAAGATTTTTGTGATGATTTAAAGATGAGCATATGTTGGGGATGGACCACAGAGCCTGGCACTGAAACAGTCACAAACATTTATTGAGCCTCTGTTCACAGTCAGGCATGGTGCCAGACACTGTGGGCACAAAGTCAATCAGCACAGGACCTTCCCTCAAAGCACAGGTCTCTAAGAGTTAAGTCTTCCTTCCTCCCTTCCCATAATTTCTGCAGCCCCTATTGAATGCATAAAAGCATTTCCAAGTCTTCTTTCTCACAGCTAGGTGGGAGGCTTGCTAGTAGAGCAGTGGCTGGCATATGTCATGTTCTCGTTCCATCTCCAGTACAAACAAAACAACAAGCAAGCAAAAAACTAAAGGAAATCCTTCCTCTCACTTGACCCTCCCTACAATTTTATGAGTGAAATGAAACTATAGCCAATTCATAAATGGGAAGACCACATCTTAAATAGGACATGGCTAGTAGATGAAGCCTGGATGTCAATGAGGCTCTCTGGGGAGCCCAATCACTCCTTAAGAGATCTGTATGAATTGGTCATATTTCGTACAATTCTTCCCCATGATATACCTGAACTTTGTTTGTTTGTTTGTTTGTTGTTTACAGTGCTAGGAATGGAATCTAGGCCCCATAACCCTGAGTTGTTACTCCAGTCTTCGATGCTGTTACCTTAACAATTATTATATTTTTCTAAAGGCAGCATAGATGTCTTAAAGCAGAGACTATCTCTTAAAATTAGGCTGTATTGCTAACTGACCTATCATGATGGTAAAGGTATAGCATGTTCAATACATTTTTGCTAAATGGAAAGGAAATCTGAGCTGGGCTGACTATATTAACTGACCAGTTTCAGAGGCAGCTTTCAAAACATGATGGAATGGAGGTCATAATCAACTCACAAATAATCATCTGTCTATCAGGGCACCAAACTCATAATTAAACTTCCAGGGTATTGTTTTCCTCTTGGGTAGCACACATCTACCATGGACTGAAGAACCTCATGCTTTTGACAAAAGTAAATAGCAATTAACTTTCAAGCACAAATTTTATCTAAAGACATCTTTGATTTCTACTTTTACTGCATGTTTAGGTTTAACAGGCCACTGAATGTAGAATTCTGCCCATCATTATGTGGGAGTCAGCTAAGGATGCCCCAGTTTCAGAAAGAATCCAAACACATTTCTCTGAATCTGTGTTTATAAATGTGTTGTCTGTACAAACAGCCCATTTCTTGAATAATTTTTGACCTATTCCTTCACCATAGGCTTTGGAATATAGTCCATTTATAATGGCAAAATTGGCTAGGCTTATATTAGTGAATCATTCATAAAAATATCCCTAAAATATATGTATACCACACCTCTACCTGGAGTCAAATCTTCTTCCATTTGTTACTTCTAATCTTATAACCATGAAGACATTTTTTCAAATGCAATTTATAGCACTACTTATAAGTATTTATCACCAAACATCAATTCCTTAACCTTCAAAAATGCATACATTTTTAGATTAATATCAACACTACAGAAAAAGTGCACATTGACAGGCAATGTTCGAGACAAACAAAACAATTACTGAATACACTGGTTTTGTTTCTGAAGTCATTTACTTGTTTATTTGGACAAGAAGTAGCCCTCTGGAAGGGAAAGTAAGGCTTCTGATGTATTGGCATTGTCTATATTAGAATCACCATGCCTATGGAAGCCCTGTCACCTTCAGCAGCTTCAGTATCTCTGTGATACTTCCTGCTTCCTCCCTCTGCCTGATCCACAGGAAGCCAGAAAAGTACCAACAAAGAAGCTTTGCAGTGAGATTAACTCACCTTCAAATGATCAGATCCAAATGGTCAGACCTGGTCAGACTAGATTGGCCCCACAATTCTCACTCAACCTTCACAGCCAGACTGAGACGCGATGCTCTGATTAGTTACATTTCCACAAATGATAAAGGTTTGGGGAACTAATCATTTCCCAAAATCTCACAAGTTAATGAGCAGCTCCACAGAAATGCTAAAATGAGAACTGGATATCTAATTCCAAATCTTTTCCACAGAGTTGTCCCCTCAAGGGAAGACAGAGAATGGTAATCTGCATTAATTGCCCTTGTTCTTTGGTAGATTTTGTTTGTTTGTATATTTTTGTCTTGTTATTGTTGTCGTTGTTTTGTTTTTATTTGGACAGGGTCTCACTCTATAGCCCTGGTCCTTAAGGCCACCCTCCTGCTTAAACCTCCCAAGTGCTGAGATTACAGGCACAAGTCACTATGCATGACCCTTCATTTGTCTACACATCCCAAAGCTCAGTTAAAATAGGCCAGGAGATTTTACACACACACACACACACACACACACACACACACACACACACACACA
>CAJQZJ010004750.1:8992017-9004482 GCA_907164525.1 Lophiomys imhausi | reverse complement strand
ACACACACACACACACACACACACACACACACACACACACACACACAAACCCAGTATGTTATTTTTTTACTTTAGGAAGAAAATTTTAAATGAATTTTTTTAAAGAATCACAATATTGTGAAACTTAGTAATCATTATTTCAAAATGACAGATGCTATTGTTCCTGAAGAAATTTTCAGTTGCCAAGTGTCCCTGGAGAAACTGAAGATCTGCATTTAAATAGAGATATATAGTCCTTCGAAATGCATGGTACCTGAGAGGCAGATACTATCAGGGTTCCTTAGTGAAAATAACTCAGATTGTATTAGGCACATTTCAGTGCTGGACCTATCCTGTTTCATGGCACTCAGACTTTTTCCAGCACAGTCTTTTTCCTCTGTATACTCTTCCTAATATTTGCCCCGAAAGGTTAAAATTAAACCTTGTTCCAAAGCAAAGTCCTCACACTAACAACAAGCAATTACTACCATACACATAATTCCTGATGTGTACCAAAAAAAAAAAAAAAAAAAAAGACCACAGAAGATAGCTTGGGCAGAAATGTTAAATAATTGAAGAGTATAATGACTTAATAGAGTAGTAAGCTTGGTTTACACTGCAGCCAATTTAAGCCATAAAAATACTGTGTAAAAATTTTATCTTGTGGTTGACCATTACATAGCCAATCTATTATTCAAAAGTACCTACCTCTTCAGTGTTTTTCTTCATCAATGTGGCTTTCCCTCAAAAGCTTTCTATTCCAACAGTTTTCCACCAATTCCCAAACAAATACCAGTGTTCTGCTTTGTTTCATAAAATCCATTCAGCAGAAGACCCCTTATCTTCCAGGTCTAACTGAAACTGATTTCACAGGTCAAGCTCCAAAAGCTAACTTTGGCCTCCTCGAATATGAAGTGAGTTTGCAATGAACAGAGTGGAGCACACAGGACATCAAAGTAAGTATGTAAATAAATAAATGAAGCTACTTGCTTGCCACAACAGTAAGCAAAAAGAGTCTTCTAAATAACTACCTTTCCTGTGACAGGTGAGTGCAGCGATTTGTCAGTTAGAAAATCTCAAGGGGCCTCACAGAAGTTTGCCTTGAGTGTTCAACTAAGGTACATTGTGAAGGAGCAGGAGAAACAAGCCAAGGAGGAAGATCAGTCTCAAACATAAGCCTCTGGTAGGCCCTTGCCAAGACTCTCACTACAGCTGAGAACAAGGTCCCTATAACCTGTGCCCAAGGTTACCCTGATTCTGTGTTCCTTGGCATGCTCCTGATAGCTTTGCAGTGGTCTGTATGCTTGGTTTTAGCCCTTATCTCTCTGTGCTGCCACATTCACGCTGAGTCAAATTTGGAGCTCAGAATGAAAGATGAAAGATCTTGAAGACCACTTAATGTTGAACTACTGTTGTGGTACTAAGTGGTGTTCGG
Source organism: Lophiomys imhausi (assembly GCA_907164525.1). Lineage (NCBI taxonomy): Eukaryota > Metazoa > Chordata > Mammalia > Rodentia > Muridae > Lophiomys > Lophiomys imhausi. The sequence continues at coordinate 9,003,068 of CAJQZJ010004750.1, read as the reverse complement.
TTGGAGATGAGAACAGGGCACTCACTCTTTGGTAACCTTTTAATTTCTGGAAAAATTTGCACAGAATAAATTGAGCTACACACACACACACACACACTCACACTCACACTCACACACACACACACACACGAAAACCTAATCGATTGATCTAGTCTATTCAGTTGAGCAAAGAATACCAGCGGCTTTCAGAACATACCATACAAGAGGACTTAAAGGATTTTGATTTACTAAAGGGAAGGAGCCATCTTTTACCTACACTCATCACCCCAGCCAATGGACAATTTAATGTGCAATATGATGCCATTCACAAGAGATACACATTTAATACTACATAATGCAAGTTTAAAGAGTTATGAGAATTGCTTTAGGACAAAAATCACAAAGGCACAGATAGCAGCAGACAAATCAATGGTTGAAAGATCCTGGAGGTCTGTTCCCTCACAGTCTGATTGCTTCCTCAAAGCAAGGAAGCCTAGCCTTCAAGGTCAAGTCACCTCTGCCAGCACTTCCATGCCTCTGCCATTCCTGCACTCAGATCTGAGAGGCCTTCAAACTTTCCTCTCTTTGTCACAAAGACAGAACTGTTTCTCAGGTTGGTTAATTCAGTTTGATAACATCAAATCTACTGGACAGAAGGAAAAAAACAAAACCACACACACAAGCCTAATGTCACTCTAGGGTCTATGCCCTGCCATCCTCCCTCAGAGACTTCTGACTCTCTTTCTGAACTTAGGAGTTTCTGAACTTGGGTATTTTCCAAACACCATGCCCTATTTGGTCTTTGGGCAGTGTGGGAAACAAATGAGTCTCTCTTCAAAACTAGCCAACCCATTCAGTAGCCCTGAAACATACTTCAGAAGTCTGCAGGTCTTCTCATGTTGAAATACTGGACAGGGGTGTTTGAAAGTAATAGGAGGTCATAGGCCCATTTGGCGACTCAGACTCGGCCCAACCAAAGCAATGCAATGAATAAACACATAAAGTCATCTCAGTGCTCAGGCTTGGTAGGGGGCTGGGGGGCTCCAGGCCTTTCCAGAACTGCTTGTTAAGATTTGGAAAGAGGGGGAGTTGAATCTCAAGGAAGGTTCCCTGCTTGAATGGAAGGAACCTTGGGTCTCTTTTCAAGCAAGGGGGAGGGGTGGGGGGAGGGGCTGCGCTGGGCTCTACCCTCAAGGCACTCTGATAGAATCAAAAGGTGGCGAGGTATGATAGGCAGTTTGAAAGACTTAGTCCGGTGACCTCCAGACAACTTCGGATACTTCCTCCCTAGGGAAGGTGAAAGCATTGGAAAGCCTGAGAGGAGGGGAAGGCTTAGAGGACAGGAGGGACACGCAGTTCCAGAATGTCAGCACTGCCTGATGGCAACACCCTCCAACTCCGGGCACCCCCTTCACCCACAGGACCCCTGCCACATATCCCATTGGCCCTACCCCCCTCCTCCCCAGTCCCGGTGCCCTAACTCTGCCCGAGGTCTTTGCCACTTTCCCAAGCACTGAAGTCTGTAACCAGGAAGAGGGGGATGGGAGGGGTGTTGAAAGAACGAATCTAACAGCAATTCAAATTTATCTGTGTCTCTAGCACACACCTGACAGTTTTGCAGTCTGGGCCAGGCAAGTCTACAAGAGGTGGGTACTACTTATGCGTGTGTTATTGAGAGAGGGTGTCCTTTTTCTTTTTCTTTTCTTTTCTTTCTTTCTTTTCTTTTTTTCTCCAAGAGACTCTAAGCAAGTGAAGGGGGAAGGGGGGAGCAATACGGATTCCAAGCCGGACTGCAAACACAGATGGAAATGTCTGTCTCCAGACGCTGATGGTTAAGGATAGGGCAGACAGTTACCTTTGGCAGGGTCAGAACTGCAGCAGGTTAATCGGGTGAGTCCTCAGGGATTTTTTTTTTTAATTTTTTTTTTTTTTCAAAGCAGTCGTAGCAGCCCCGGTTGCTTTGGCTTAGGAAAGTCTACAAACCCCCCATGCAGGGACATCGCACATCTCACACACGCCTCCTTGAACTGGGCTCCCGCGACCTCGGCGGGGCGAGGGGGTGGCGGGCGCCCGGCGGGCGGCCAGGGCCCGGCCCCAGGCTGTGTCCCCGCGCGCAGCGGCCCTGCGTGGGCCCCGGGGTCCGCGTCCCGAGCGGCGCAGCACTCACCCAGCCGGGCGGCGAGGGGCCGAGCTGCGCCCGCGGCTAGCCGGAGCGCCCAGGCGCCTCCCTTCGCTCTTGGTAGCGTCGGTCCGCACTCCCTGTGACCCAGGACGTCATGATGCCTTCCCTGTTTTCTTAATGATAACTTGGCAGAAGAGGAGACAGGCTGCCAGGTTCTCCTCGGGTGGTTGCGTGGTATGTGCACGTTTCTCTTTGCATGCGTTTGGCTCCCTCTTAAAAAAAATATATCTCTCTATTATTTTTTTTAAAAAATTTCCCCAGCACTGTCAGGATTTGATGGCATTACTGCGTTTGCATAATCTACGCCTCTGGGTGTGTATAGATGTATGTATGTGAGTGTCATTTCTTTTTTCCCTTTAAATCCTGCTGCTCCTGCTTCCGTCTCCGCCGCAGCCGCTGCAAAAGCAAGCATGCGTTCCTCTTTTGTCTTTCATTTTACCTTCAGGGTGACATTCAGTGCCAACTGCTCCCTTTTGACCGTCGCCAATCCCCGCCTGGGCAAAATAAATTTGAGGGGGAAAAAACGGAGTGGGGGAAGGGAAGGAAGAACCCCTTCAGCCCCAATGCTGGGGTGCTGAGTTTCCATTTCCTGAGCTACCTGAGCCCAGACCTACAGGACCCACCTACCAACCTTAAAATAAACATCTTCCCTTCTACCCACCCGGCCCAGGCAGATCAGCAACAAGGCGGCAGGAGCATCCACCTGGGGCCCCACTCGTGCTCGCGGTTCACACTGGCTGACTTGCGTACCCGATGTGTAGGCCTCACACAACTGGAACTATTTTTCTTTAAATCCTTTTTTTTTTTTTTTTTTTTTAATGGGGAGGGTGTAGGGAAGAAAGAGGAGTTCCAGCCTGTGTGTGAGGGTTCTATGGATACAGCAGAAAACTGGGGGAGGGGTTATGCTAGCATCTAACTCACTACCAGGGGAATTTAGAAGGACATAAAGGGTGATAGTTTTTATTTGACTTATTCTAAACGGCAGTAAAACTTTTTATATAGAGACAAAGATGTGACAGCTGACTACCCAATGCCCTTGTCATTTTAATAATTATGTTCCCCAGCATCAGTAGGGAGGGGCTCAAGGGTAACCTTAATACTTATGTCTGCAAACAGGAAGGTGTGCTTTCGATAGTGTGGCCACAGGACGACATAGCAGAGATAACTTATTTTTGTCAGACTTCCTTTGCTGTCTGGCATACCTATGTTCTGTCATCATAATAGTGTATACAGACGTCCAGCACCAGGACTGATAAATGTTTTGTCCATCTTTATCACTACTTACCCATTCAGAGTAGTAGAATGGACTAAGGAACTCCCCCTCCCCCCAGCCTGTCCATGACCTTGGTCTCTAGAATGTAATGCTGAGGTCACTCACTGTCCTCTACAGATTTCAAATTTCTAAAATATGACAGTAGATGCCAAGGTTGGGGGCAGGGGGAGCCCACAGAGGAGAATGGCAAATCTGAAAATTTAAAGGGCCTGAAAAGAAACTTTTAAACTCACCCAAGATCAGCCTCAATAACTACCCATTTAAACATAGTTTATCTAACTGAAACTGGCTAAGTTTCATGAGGACACCATGGCACTTGTTGCGTCTTTTCCCTTTAGAGTCACAATCCAAGAATTACTAGCAAACCCCACGGGGAAGACACTGTAATTATGTAAAAGCCAGACGATCAGAATTGGAGGAGAGCCTGGCTCAAGTAGACTAAGAGGGTCAGAGAACTATTGATGAATGGCCAGATCCCAAGACTAGAGCGGAGCCTCTCTCTCCACCCTTGACAATCGGCCCAGATGCTCTGGCTCTGCTTACAGTCTCCTTGGACTGCCAGGAGACGAGCTGGTACATCCCTTTGGTGCTGAGAGGTGACCAGAGCCATTCAGCATGCCTGTCTATAGATGTCATTGGTAACTTTCCAGTAAGTGGCCAAAACATACTGGTTAGTGAGCAATATCTAGTTCTCTGTTTTTGTTTTTTCATTTATTGTCCTCAGAACCAAACCTTAATGACCTACCTCCAGGATATCAAAAGAATAGAATTTTTTTTAAAAAGACCTTGACTAACATTAATCCCCTAAAATGCATTATTTTTTTCTTCTCAGGCAAATTCTGCCTTGCTTCACCAACCCACACCTCAGTGCAGGGGCCAAGAGGTCCCTTCTGTTGGCAGCCAATGATCAAGTTCTGTAGAGAGCTGAATGGACAACTGTTTGCTTGCTCTTTTTTTTTTTTGGAAATGGGTCTTATTATGCAGTTCTCACTGGCCTCAATCACTCAGCAAACCTCCTGCCTCAGCCTCCTAAATGCTGGAATTAGAAGCATGCACCAACATGCCTAGCCTACATAGGTGCTTTTGAAGCCAAAATTCCCCAATTCCTTCAAGAATGCCTCTCTGTTGCTCGTCCAAGTTCAGACTCAGTATTATTTTCTGTCTTCATCTTAAACATGATAGTTAATAGGGTCGAAGTATGCGCAGTTTAACTTCCCAGACAAACCAGGGAAGATTAAAAAGGCTTGTTAAGGAGCATGGGACACACTGAAGGCAAGGCTATAAACTTTACTGTGTTGGGAACTTGGAAATCGAATTCAGTCTCAAATGCAATAGCAGGGCAAGATAAGGATTATCCCCACCTTACACAAGAATATCACAGGTTGGAGAAGTTTAGGCCCAGGTTACACAGCTGAGATTCACATTCAAGGGCTCTGAGCTCTACACTACCAACCCATTGCCAACTGCTGGCATCAGACCCAGACTGAACCCCCACCATGAACCAATCAGGTTGGTAGCTTACTGCCACCTCACAGGCTCAGTGAATACCCACCTTGCCCTTTCCCCAGTATGTCAGGTCTTCTTTCCACCTCTTTAAATTCAATTCCTTATTCTAGTTCTACCCATTGGTGAAGGCCAAGTTCCAACCCTGCTGCATTCACAATGCTGTTATTTACGACCATTCCACTCTTCCAAAGTCCCACAATGATCACTGCTGCATAGAGCATCACTGCTCTCCTAACTCTTTGGGGTTATTTTTAATCCCTTTTTCACCTTCCAGCTCTTTCCTAAGAGAGTTGTGCCTCTCTACACCCTCATCTTTTCTGGTTTATCCAGCATGGTGCCAATTATAGCACTGGCTTTCATTTGTGCCTCTGCTGCATTAATCCACACAAAGGTACCCTTCGGAGCATAAGGATAGCACTTTCCAATCTGATTGTATGTAACTAAGGCTTGTTTTCCTTTCATCTGAAAGTATGCAAACTGATTTCAGCATACCTTAGATAGCCCCCCAGAAATAAAACAAGTCAGCCTGACATGGCTAAGCATATTACCTTGAAGCCTAGCAGTAGCAAAGAAGACTGAGGCAGGGAGAGCTCAGGTGCCAGGAAGGACTTAAGGAAAGGAAAAACACTGAAGTCACATTAGCAGTGAGATGATTTAGCTTGAGAATGGTACTACGATGAGGTATAATTTCGCATTGGGGCGGAGGATGACGAGCAGGAATATGCAGAAAGCTGTTGAAAATGTAATCATACAGGGGTCATGGTAGCTAATTTTGCATTACCCAAGTATTTTATGATTTAAAAGGATACTCATTCTGGCAGACACTGGGTGCACAAGCAACTCTAGACTTTCTACTGACCAGCTTGTGTGACCTCAGGCAGAGGGCTTTGATTCGCTAATTGTACAATGTACAGTTAAACTTAACTCCCTAGTATGAAACAGAATCTGAGCAAGGAGGAAGAGAAATCACTAGCAAGCATAAGCATCCCAGGAGTCATCAATGGTTTGAGGATTAATATAAATGAAGCTACTCAAGAGCCCATACCAGTAAGCCAGATTCAAGCTCCTGCTACTAGTTCTCTAGTATAATTAAGAGACATTTGGAAAAACAGAATTTATAGACAAAAGTATATTCAAACTTACATTCTCTGGCTGGGGATGTAGCTCAGTGGCACAACATTTTTTACCTAGCATGCACAAGTTCCTGGAGTTAAATCATCAGAGAGGTAAAAACATAGTTTCCACAAGTGTCCTTTTTACACAAGATAAAAATTAGTCACTTAGTCCAATTAGCATATTAGTCACTTGGTACAACCACCAGAATGATGTCACAAGTCATCATTTGAGTTTATGTACAATTTATTTTCCTTTTAACGCAACCTAATTTGATATGAATGGATCCAATCTTTGTTGCCTGGTGTCTTCAACTCATAAACAGCTGGAATGAAATCATGACACACTTTGAAAAGCAGAGATTGACAGTAAAGAGGCTTGGGAATGAGAGCCAGAAGGGACTTTTTGTTTATTTCCTGACTATAGCTAACTTTCAGTATTCCTTTCTTGTTTACCCTTTTGAATTCAATGCTTATACTTATTGACTTGTGTTTTTGAGTGTTTAGCAGGATGTTTGCTTGTTTGTCTTGTTTTGTTTTTATTTTGAAACAGGATGTCATATAATCCACAATGCCAATGCCAGCCTCCAACTCAACATGTAGCTGAGGATGACCTTGAACTTCTGGTCTACCTTCCTCACTTCCCATATGCTGAGAGTCCATCACTAGGCCTGGTTTACCCATTGATTTTCTCACCAGGTTTTTGTTGGGATAAATAAAACAATAGAAATGAAAAAGATACTACAAAGACAAAAGGGTTGTCGATCAGATGTGCATTTTATACCTGAGCCATGTTTCTAAAAAGATTTCCAGAGTTATTAAAAACACGTTGAGCCAAGAACTCAGGCCACCAATTCAATTTCCACCACAGTTCATTCTAGAACCTCACAGAGTCTTGGAATTAGTTAAAGGAATGTTCCAGATGGCTATGTCATCAACAGCCCCATCCATAGTTCATTGTCAGAACTATAGTGCAAACTCAGGGAAAATGGATACCTGCTCACACACATCTTAATTAGAACCAAGTTCCTTAGGATGTTTATTTAAAATAGTCAGGTTTACTGTGGCTGATACATAAAAATATGCACATAAACTCATATAAGGCAAAGGTTCTTATTAAGCTTCGCCATTTCAAGGATACATGAATGAGTTGGGTTTTTGTTTGTTTGTTTGTTTATTTGTTTTAGTCTTGAAGTTGTGGGTAGAGGAAAGAAGAAAAGGCAGGGATGGGAGAGAGTGTGTGTGTGATAGTGTTCTCAATGTAAAAGATTCATAATTTTCATCACATTCCAGATGCATTCCTGATAAAAAAAAAAAAGGTTAAGAGCCACTGGAATAAAAAATAGTTGATATTAAAGAGAATAGATATTCATTTAAGGCAAATGCCATCCTTATCACAACACAGATACTGTGTAATAACCACTAATATTAAAAATGATAGCCCTAAGATACAATAAAAGCCTCTGTCATCAAAGAAATCTATTTTCAAGGTATTTTACTTAACTGATAGAGGAAAAGCACTAGTCTGCTGGAAAGAGTTGAACATCGAATGAAAATGGGGATAATATTTTTGAGTTGACTAGGTAACTCTGCTAAGCAAAGCAAATGGGGATGGAAAATGTTATTTTTTTTTGTTATTTATTTATTTATTTATTTATTTGGAAAGAGAGGAGTGTCCTGCAAGTGTTGAGGTTGAAAAAAATGGGGGATAGATTAGAATCCTAACAGGTAGGGAGGGAACAAAGGAGAATAGTTGGTAGAGAGTTAGAAGTCAGCTGACGTCAATATTCTGTATTGGACAACTGAATCAATGGTAGGCTATTAATGATATGCAAATTAAGACTGAGGAAATACTGAACTTGGCTTGAGATATTTTCAGTTTACAGTTCTTTAGTACAGCCTGATTTCTCTCATTATAGAAAATATACAGAAGATACTGTGGCTGAAGAAATTTGAGACCCACTGGTAAATTGGTGATAGTCAAAAGTGTTTATAAAGATGAAAAAAAAGGTATAAATGGAAATAATTTCAGATAAATCTGAATAATATTTGTAATAATATTAAAATATTTGTAATAATAATAATAAAGTCTGATAAATTTGATTTCAGATCAAATAAACTACATTTATTTGATCAAGGGCTAGTCATGTGAAACACATAACACCCTGGCAAATGTTGGTGATTTCCAGTTTGACTTCTGAATTTGCACCACATTTTGCAGAGCAGATGTCTCTGCCCACCCTGGATTTTGGGTCACACCTGGATTTTTCCACGGTTTGTTCATTTCAAGGCTCAGTTTTCCATATGCGATGACACACTGCCTGAGTACAGAATGGGGTGGGGGCAGGGGGAGCAGAGCTTTCCTGGGCAGCCAGGTTCAACTGGAAAAAATGCTCACGACGTCACCTGATGCCACTGGCTCCCGAATATGTCCTCATCTATGTGGCTCTGCCAGCTGCTGAACCAGCAGGGGAAACTCAGAGTCATGGAAAGAACACTAAACTTAGAGTCAGAACTCTGGAGGGTAAGGTTTTCTGCTGCCTCTGGCTGCTCTTGCAGTCGGTCCCTGGGCAAACCATGCAGCTTTCAAAGTCTGGATCTACCCTGAGCCTGCCCCCTGCTACCATCCACAGAGTAGTGCTACTGAGGTAATCAGCCAAAGGGAGACATGAATAGAATCAACCACATGTGGCCCAAGTCACCTCTTTTATAAGTTCTTCCAAGATGACCCTTCCCTGCTCCCCACTGTGGGAACTTCCACCAGGTTCATACACCTCTGAGATTGGCCTTGTACTTGAATTATTGTTCATCTGTCATTAACTAGTAGTCATCAGCTAGCTAGTAGAACCCATGTTTTAGTTATCCTTGACTCAGTGTGTGGAGCAGAGCAGCTACTCCCTCCGTGCTGAATGAATGAATGACTGCCAGGGAGGAATCTCTGCTTGCATAGGCACCAATCTATGAAAATGCTTTTGATATGCCAGGAAGTTTGAAGAACTGGGCTAGGCACAGGTACAAGTGTTTGTAGAGGGACCTCTCTATAATAAAAGTTCTAGATTACTATATTACCCCTTATGTATTCAGCCATTTTTAGGGATTAAAGTCCTTTATTTCCTACACAGGATTAAGGTTAAAATGCAAATATTATCCCTCTCTCCACCCCCAGAATGATAACACTGACTTTATTTAACATTAATATATAAATAACACATTCAGGATGTTTCCAGAAAGCTTTGGGAAAGAAACCCAGAGGGCATCCAGACTCAGCTCTTCACACTTATACACCTTATGGTGAGATGGACCCAGAAAGCATTCCAAACATCAAATTCCTGAGGAATCTTCCTGTGGCCACATACCCCATTTTCAACATGGAAATCAAAGTATTGGGAATTGGTGGGGCAGAGGTGGAACATACAGTACACATCATGGCCAAAGTCTGGTTAGTGTGGGCAGATAATGGAAAATCCCTTCCTTTTCAGCCTTCCTGCATAGTCATCTTTCCAGGAGATAAGGCAATCGAGCCCATCAATTTTTATCTACTTGTAAGCTTTTCACTTGGTCGATGTTATACCTGTACCTTGAATGTCCTATAAAGCTCATGGTTCTAAGATTTGGTTTCCAGCCTGCCATGCCATTGGGAAGTGTTGGAACCAGAAGGAGGAGGCTGGGTCTAGTGTGAGAAAGTTAGAACATTGGAAGCAAGGAAGTTGGAACACTGGGAGCAGACCCTTGAAGGAGATCTAAGGACCCTGCCCCTCTCCTGCCTATTCACTTATCAGCTGCCATGAAATGCATGGCTTTGCTCCATAACACACTCATGCATCATGTGCTGTTGAGCTACAGTCCCAAAAGGGACAGGCATCCCAGTCCACCATAGTCTAAAGCTTCAGAAACAACTCTCTTTATACTGAGCACTTCATTCCAGGGACTAACATCTGCTTATGGTTCCCAAACTCAGTCACACATCTAATCACTTTCTCAATTTATCTCTCAACCCTCGTCAGTCAGAGAAGCTTCTGTTTGCAGTGGATGGTGACTAACACAGACTCACAACTGGCCAAGGTGCAGAGAATCAGAGATTGCAGAGTGTGCAGCCCTAAGTGGAAGGCAGATAGCACAACTCTTCTTCCCAAGGATCAAGGATCACTGTGGAAAAGGAGGTGGAAGGAGTGTACAAGACAGAGATGGGTTACTACAAGAAAATAGGGTCTTCTGAACACAGAACAGTTGTACATATGAACTCATAGTAGTTGTCAAGCCAAGCACAAGACTTATGGAAGCCCAAGCAGGACTAAATCCCAGTATGGAGAGAATTGTTGGGCATAAAATCCCACCCCTGGCTGTGGAGCTACTGACAAGCATTAGCTGCTGGGAGACAAAGGGGACAGTTTTTTCTAAGAGGATAGCCTCAGGTATGCTGATCATGCTCAAGAACAAGGCCTCACATGGAAGAATATTTGAGTAGCACATATTGGTCTCAATAGGTTTTTTTTTTTTAATAATAAACACAAAGTTGGGTAGGTAGGGAAGGGATGTGGATCTGGGAGGATTTGGAGGAGAAGAGGTGAACATGATCAAAACACATAAGAAACTCCCAAAGACCTAGCAAAAATATTTAAATGCTGTTGCTGCAGTCACACTCTGCAGCAATGAGGACATAACATTCTTTGGAGCCAAGGGGCCATACTTACTAATAAAACCCTCCAAGTATGAGATCAAGAAGACATCTCAGTAGGAAACACCTATACAAGTGTGGGGACCTGAGTCTGGATCCCAGAATCTATGTACAAGATACACACAGTAGCATGTCTTTCTGCAGTCCTAGAACTCTCACCTAGAGGTGGAAGGCAGAGGCTGGAGAGTCCCAGTGAGCTCATGGCTCACAGGTACACAAGGGTAGAATGTGAGGACAAACCCCCAAGGTTGTCCTTTCATTTCTATATGTACTCTGTAACACACACACACACACACACACACACACACACACACACACACACAC
>CAJQZJ010004750.1:8955803-8968461 GCA_907164525.1 Lophiomys imhausi | reverse complement strand
TCTCTCTCTCTCTCTCTCTCTCTCTCTCTCTCTCTCTCTCTCTCTCTGTGTGTGTGTGTGTGTGTGTGTCTGTCTGTCTTTGTCTCTCTCTCACACACACATACATACACACACCAATAAAATCAATCTTTTAAAATATTCCCGTCACTTCTCAAAATTTTCATATTATACTAGGGAACAAACTTCCTAACCATGAATCTTAAGAGACATACATACTCAAACTGTCTCAAACCCATGGTACATCCATAACATATCTATTTATAAGATTCACCATGCAGATTTTCCTATTCTATACAAAAAAAAATTAAGCTTCCTGCTGCTGTGCTAGATGAGTATATAAATAGGCACTAATGATAACAGCAACTAAGGCTGAAATACTTCTTGAAGAAGTGTAAATTTGGTTCTAGCCTCAGAAGCATTGTGAGTTCTGTCTTTGCCTTCATGTGGTTGATGTGGAAGCAGAAGGCAGTGCCAGCTTGTCAGCAAGCAAGTCTTTATATGTTGGCATGCTACAAAATGGGCAAGGCAGGAAATTTGAGTTATCATAGATCAAGGTATTTGAGTACACCAATCTCAGAAATTTACCACAAAACAGAAGGAACTCTTCCATTTCCTAAGACACCAACCAGGAGATGTACAACATTGCTGCTATCTCAGAGTATGTTTTGAATATATCCCTAAATAAACCTAATGAACTCACTGGTTTTCCAGGGTGAACTATGGTGAATTAAAACTTTGCCTTTTCATTGGGGCCCCTGAAAGGAGAAGTCAGATGATATTCATATCTCCTCCATAGTGAAAAAAAAACCTTTCCACAGAAAATGGGGTACCCCGTCACTGTACATACATGTCCAAAAATGTTGATATTGTTAAGTGTGTGTGGCCTGCATCAGAATGTATGTGCATTGCCTCTACCAGATTTGACAATATAGGCAAGTCCAACCTTTATACACCACAGTACATTGCCATCTGAAAGGTGTATGCCCTAGCAGTACACAATCAAATTACAAAATATAATCAAAAAAAGAAATCACATAATATTTTAGTTCACAGTTTGCCTTGAGGGTCACACTCTTATCTATTCTGCAGTGTACATGGCCCCAGGGTCACTGATTAGGCATGCCTGCTAGGGGAAATAGCTTTCCGTATTGGAATCCAGAACCTTGTATGACATTTGCTGCATGGATAATAAGTACCAGTTACCAAGAAAAGAGCCCCATCCGTGAGTATTCAAGGACATCTCCTTTCTATGTGCCACCACACTCTGAGTCTAGGGTAATGAGAAGTAAGAAGTTGAATAAATGCCCCACAATGACCTGCAGAACCCTACATCTCCAAATGCTCCCCAGCCATCCACCCACAAAGTCTCTCAGCCCCTCTCCTATGTTTGCCCTCTTGCTTCTGTGTTTCTGCTCTCACTCAAACACAGTGGCATCCTGTTCCCTCTCTGTGGAATTGTCTTTCCTAGACACCTGTAAAATTAGCTTCCTTAAGTCCTGCTGGTCTGCACTCAAAAGTCACTCCCTCACAGACCACTTCTCTGCCCATCTGAGCCTCTCAGGGCCCCACCATTGCCCTTTTATCTTACCTGTAACCTGTACCATCACCATAGACTATATACAATGACTTTCTCAACTGCCACATCGACTCCATAAGCCCCAGGACTTTTGTCTCTTTTGTTTACCACCCTGATTCTAAACTCCATATTTGCCCAATGTAAAGAAGATAAGCAAATAAGAGAATGAATAAATGAGTGAATGAAATGACCTTGTAGCAGACCACTTCTAATACACAGTTGATGAATGGGCAACTTTACAACAGGCTCACTTCTAATCCGTAGAACAGTAGCTTTGAAGATTTTTCTCAATGGCAATTTTTAATATGAATGAAAGATTTATTAGTATGTTTTTCTCTCTAAGATCCTAATATCCTACTCAGACTGCTAAAATGTCTGGATTCTAAGTAGACATTACAGATAAAATAGATTAAGGTAGGTACTTTTCAATTTTATGGATATAAATACCTTAATTATCTTGAGAGGAATGTAGAAAGCCATAAAGCCATCACAGTGGATAATAGTGATTGCTGGCAGCTCCTAACTCTGGTTGTCATCACACTGGCAAAGTCCCAGATAGAGTATAACAATTTTCTGCTAATTCAAACCAAACTGATAACAACCCATGAGGTTCTTGATGTGTTCAAGGCGAGAGCTCTGCAATATCAATCAGACTTGGCAAGGTCTTACCCAAAAGCTAGATGTGATACCCACCTGAAGTAAGCATGGTAGCATGCGGATGATATCATGTCTTAGAAAGTTATGGGGAAACAGTTTCCTCTATCATCCCTCATATTTTCATACCCATTCTGTTTGACTGTTTTCTGGAGTCTAACTCGAAAGTTTTCAGTTCTTATTTTGACAATCATGCTCCTCAGAATAGAGCAGCCCAGTCACCTTCTACTTGTAAAGGCAAGGTGACATTAGTGAGGGGTCCCTGCTTTCCCTGCTTCCTGGCTCCTCATCTGCCTTCTTCTCTGGGTTCCCTTCTCTCTCTCTCTGACCATCCTTCCATCAGATTGTGGTAGGCATGGAATTGGCAGGAAACTGTTGTTAGAGAATTTGGTTACTGTATATGGGACCAGATGAATAAGCCTGAGTGAAGCAGACTCCTAGAACTGGCACTTACAGAATGCTTGAGCAGGCTGGGCCGATGGCTTAAATGGTAAGTGCTGGCCAAGCAGGAAGACCCACGTTTCAGCTCCAGAACATACGTTTAAATATCAGGCACCATGTCTGCACTTGTACCCCTGCACTGGGGAAGCAGAGGCAGGCAGATGGATGCTTGGCTCCTTATCGTCCAGTCTTATCTGACCTGTGATGCCCAGGCCTCAGTGAGAGTGTCTCAGAGAAACAAAATGGACAGTACTTGAGAAAAAGCACCAGAGAATGACCTCTGGCCTCCACACACATCTGTATATATGTTTGTCTGCACCCTCACACACAAGCGCATACATATACGTATACCTCTACACGTATACACACATACAAAAGAAGCATGATTTACAAAACTCATAAGAACTTGCAAAACTAAAAGTGCCCTACCAATGATAGATATTAACGTGAACAACAGCAAATGGAGGGTAACACCACAGACTAGACAATAAGGACTGGGAAGGAACTCATCACTGAGCCTCACATCACTCAAAGGGCCATAGGACTCCTTGGGGCCTCTGCTCACACTCATATAAAATGAAGAGAACTGGGCTCCATGGAGTTTTGTGAGGACCAAATGAAGTTACATAGTTGTGTTTTTTAAAAAATGGAAACAAATAAGTAAAACTAAACAAAGTCTATTGCTAAGTAAATACTTTGTGTTATTATATGCATTACTAAACCCATTTCCCTATCTGCCTTGTAAGCTTTCTCTTCATCAATTTAAACCATCCGAAGATTTTGAAAATCTTCACTAAATAAAACTTCCGTCTTCACCTCCTACAGATGCTTTTTTGATATTCTTAATGCTTTTTAGAGACTATAGAAAACAATCTCTACAATAATTCTGTTTAAAAGGTCAAACAGATGATGTGTATTTAATGGTTGACCAAAGAGTTCAATTTTTTAAGATATCTTACCAGAAGTTTCACTGACCTTGCCCTCATTAATTTTTGTCTTTCTAAATCTCATCTCCTGAGCAGACTCCTAATCTAATAATAGCAGCTAGAAATTACTTACTGTGTAGCAGACCCTGTCCTAACCATTTTGCTGATAGTGACTTTTAATTCCTCTAGCAACCTAGGGAGTGTGTATACCACTAACCCTATCAGGCATGGAGAAAACTGAGAATCAAGGAATTGCTTAACTGCACCAATGTTGTGCTGCTGAGGAGTGGCTAGTGGAAGATATGAACCCAAGCCATGTGGCTCAAGATCCCCAGACCCTAACCACATTAACCTTCTTTATAGAATCATTAGCTGCTCTAAGACCTACCAGAACCTCCCTCTCTTTGTGAGTGGAGTTCCTGGAAACCTGTCAGAGCTACACTTCTCACGTTATAGACAGTTGCAGGGTACAGCGGCTGTATCCAACAGTCTTGCCACAGCCAGTCGGAAATCAATATAATTCGACTCCCTGCCACATGATGCTCAATTCTAATTCTCATCATTAAGAGTGACAAGAAAGGTTCTGGCTAGATGGCATCATGTATAAAGGTGCATGCCACCAGATCTTATGACTTGAGTTTGATCCTTGGGACCCACATAAAAGGTGGATATAGAGAACCAATTCCCACAATCTGTTCTATGTACACTTTGTATGCGCACAGTGGTGTGTGTCTATGTGTATGTACACACACAATAAATAAATAAATGTAAATCTTTCTAATAGACTGACAAGAAGGAAATGTGGTTCATTTCAGTGTTCAACTACTGTCTGCTCAACTCACATGACAGGGATTTTACAGTCACACACAAAAAAATGAACTGTATGTGTAAAGACTGTTTATACATTGGAGGAAAGTACATTCTTTGGCTTTGGATATCCTCATATTCCATGTGGATGATAAATTTGGGACCTAACAATACAGATTTCTAACAAGACAATAAAGAACAATGTATCTTATTTCAGGAGTGTGACATAAGAATTTCTCATCCTGGTCCTGGTTAATGAAACTAAAACAGCCTCATTCATGACTGCGCAAATGCGTCAGACAAGGTCTTGCACAAGTCAATTTTAATCCCAAACACTTCATAGTGCATTTACAGACTCAGCGTAGTCCAACTGAGGCAAACAGCATAGAGGCTGTTTGTATGGTTCTGACTAAATTAAAGGGACAAAAACTGTTTTTCTATGACCATGACCCCAAGAAACAGGAGTAGCCCTCATCATTAATCTCCTCAGGGTTGTACTCCAAAAACAACCCAACAACAAACCATGCAAATGTCTAGCTTCTCTCTCGATTTGCCCTATTGACCAAATACCAACCTCTAACACACACCAAAAGAGGGTAAGAGAAAAAATAAATAGTGGTTGTAACATTTCTTCTGTATTTCTATCCTTTTTCCTGTGGATTTATTCTGACTCCATTTGGTCCTCATCGTAAAAGCATGGCTGATTCTTACAGTACCACCTCTGTAGTTTTCTCTTAACTTGGCTGCTGGCTTTGATTTACTTAGGAGAGAATGTCCCTTGAGTAAACACTATAATGTTTTTAAAATAACATAGGCACTATTTGAAACAAAGGTTGGACTGGGAAGTAAATGTAAACTTGAAGTTTAATTACATTTATGTCTGAATGTAACTTCTTAGCCAGGGATTTAAAACACTCCACCACTGAGCTCCATCTTGCCTTTCTGGTTGGGTTTTATTCCTTCCTCTCTATGATTGGTGTGGGAGAAAATGTGTAGGCCTTTGGGGTCAGTTGGAGTATTTGTGCAAAGGCACTTTCTTGGCAAATATTATACACAGTTACAGGAATAAGTACAAGGGACACAGAATGAAAAAGAGTGCTTCGAGAAGCTCAAAGCTCACACTGTAAGACTTGCATAAATATAACAAGGTAAATATGACAAGGTAAACATGAATGGATAGTAACGCATGTGGCACATGGTGAGATGAACCTTCCTGGCTCTTCCCTAGATACCTGCTACACTTAATATCTTAAATGCCTCCCAAAAGCTCAAGTATTTAAAAATGTGGTTGTTAGCTGGAGGAACTCTCCACAACTGGTGGAGACTTTTGAGGCTTGGGTCTTATAGAAGGAAGTTAGGTCAACAGGGAAGGTTGTCAAAAGGGATATTGTGACATCAGTCCATTCCTCTGTGCCTCATTTCCTCTCATGTTCTCCTTCTCTGTGCTTTCTGGACACCATAAGGTAAGTAGCTTCCTTGAAACATGCTCTGTCTATGATGTGTTGTCTCATCATAGGCCCAAAAAGAAACATCCTACCCGAGTCTAGACAAGAATCTCCAAACTGAGCTCAAGAAAACTTTTCTCATTTCAAGTTTACTATCTAACTTCGTTTTTCCCATAGCCCCAAAGTGGATTAAACAGCACCCCTCCCCATTTAACCTCTCTCCACACCAAGTATCTCTAGCCATGCCTCAGCCCTACAGCCAGCCTTCCAATCCATCTAAGTATGTAAGGACCTCTTCGAAGGCATCTACTGTATCTAGTCCTAAAAATATTCCAGTTTATCTCCTCCATCACAACCCTCATTTAATATCTCAGTACGTGTTCTTTAACAAGTCTTCCATCTCCTACTTAGGTAACTCCAGACTCATTATCCACACAGCAGATAGAATAAATTCTTTTTTTTTAAAGCAACAATGCAAATGCTTTACTTAACAGTTGCAGGTCATCCCATGGGTTAAGTGGTGGATATCCAGAACCAAGCAGCAAGGTCAGTACAATCTACCGTCTCTTTCTGACCCCAGTAGAGTGAGCACATCACCCTCTCAAATGGGCCTTTGACTTTGAGATTATAGAGCAGCTGGTGTCACCCATGCTTCCACAGGCACCTGTGGGTGCTGTCCTTGCAAACCAGTCTCACTCAGCACTTTGGTCAACCCTAGCCAACTTGATCAAGGGCTGCACATAGCTCGTGTCCATGATGGTGGTGATCTGGCAGAGACTAGAATAAATTTAGGTTTTAGTTTTTTGTTTTCTTTTTCTTTTTGAATTGCACACGTGGGTCTGTATTTTGGCATGTGCAAAGAGTGCAGCGCCAATGGAGGCAAGGAGAGAGTGTCAGTCTCACCTGGAGTTACAGGCAATTGTGAACTGCCCAATATGGGGGCAGTAAGAGCAAATGATACATCTTTCCAGCCCCAGGATGAATTATTTTAAAAAATAAAAACTCCTGTCTTCTTTATCTTTTACCTCCCCCGATCCCAAGGCTGGGGACTAAGAACCTTGCTAGTCAAATAAACGATCTACTCTTGGGCCACATCTCTAGTCCTTCCTCTCTTTTAATGGGGCTTCTAGTTCCTGTTGGATAAAAACGAAACCCTCATAATGTACATGGTTCATGGTATTCCTCACTGTCTATCTTGACTGCTCCAGCCTCCTCCTGTGCTTCACTCTCAAAACTTCCTGAATTTTGTTTTTATTAAGTCCTTATATTCCCCTTTATCTGAGGGTGGTTTGTTATACAAAACAACAACGCCTCACTCTGTGCCCCAGGAGAGGGGCTGGAGACACACCTCAGTGTATATTACTCTTCCGGAGTACCCAAGTTCTAATCCCAGCACTCAAAACAGGTAGCTCACAACTGCTGGAATTTCAGCCTCAGAAGATCAGACACCTGGTCTCCTAGGGCATTCACACATACATGGCACACACTCACAGACACACACACACACACTCACACACACACACACGATTGAGAAAATATATATCAATAAGGAACCAGCCCAGGCTGGACTCAAGCTCACGACCCTCCTTTTGGTGTCCTAAGGGCTGGGATTGCAGGCATGCTCACCATGCTGACTCAAACTTCCTCTTCCATGGGATTTCCCCATCCCCTCTACCTGCAGCCCATTTCCCTCAGGTTCATAGGTGAACTTTCATATCTCAACAAAAGCAAATTTTGTTCATCATTCTCCCTTGTCTTCTCACATCAGTTCAGTCCTCCTGTGCTGTGCCCTTCTCTCTTCCTCATAGTGTGTCAGCGAGGTAATTTCACATGTATCTGTGAGAATATTGGATTAGTGCCCACTTCCATAGTAAGAGTGGAAGCAACTGGAAAGGCAGAGACCAGACTATTTCTGCTCACAACTAATGCTTAGCTGACATCCCAAGAGATAATCCAAAACTGAGTCCCTGAAAACAAATGACATAAGGAAAGAGCAATGCACTGTCCCAGGAAAGGGGTTGGCATGGTCTCACCATGTTGGGTGTGTAAGAGGTCATCCCTTTCGGGTCTTGAAGGCTACACAATCATTTATCAGGCAGAAGGAACACATAGAAGCAAACAGACAGAAATGAGACAGTCTGTCACTGCCCATTGCATTTGAAGCTGAGGTGGGGAATAGTGAAGTGGCAAACACTGGGCTGGAGAGACTTGAGGATGAGCCATGGAAGGCCTCTCATGATCTGTAAGGTAATATGGATGTGTGCCAGTGAAGGGTTGTGAAAAGGGAGTGATCAAATTTACATTTTAGAAAAATCACTCTCCTGGTTGTGCGAAGAATGTCCTTGATTGGCTGATATAAGAGACAGGGTGACCAGTTGGGTGACCAGTTGGGAGACCAGTTGGGTGACCAGTTGGGTGACCAGTTCGGAGACCAGTTGGGAGACCAGTTGGGTGACCAGTTGGGTGACCAGTTGGGTGACCAGTTGGGAGACCACACTACAAGTCTATGCTAGAGATGCTTTGTGAGCCATAGAAGGGGTAGGGGAGTCAGCAGTTCCAAAAGAGGTGAAAATGAGAGAAAAAAAATCAGTGAGCATCTCCCTCTCACCACCTCACCTTAGGAATGCTGTTATAGATGCATCCTACCCCAGTCTGGCTTTGCTTAAGTTTTAGAGAGACAAGAACCCAGGTCTTCATCTTGAAAGGCAAACCGTGTCTTCACGGAGCAAGTCTCCAGCCCACAGATGCTTAGTTTTAAAGGCGCATACATATTTTATACCCTTATACCATATACTTTCAAGTAGAATTACTACATGGACAATCACCTCCACCTGTCTTCACCTGCACATGATGTCTGGAGTGACAATGGCAACTCGATACTCCTCAGCATGTAGGCAGTGTTGAACCCAGAGAAGCACTGTGAGGACAAGCCTGGACCTGCACCTTGGCTCTTGGTCTTACTAGTTCTGTGACCATGAGCTGCATCTGGATCTCTGTGAAATAGGCCTGTAATAGTGTCTGTCTTAATCAAGGCAAATCTTACTGCTCTGAAAGACAAACCACACATCTCAGAGCTTAACCCAAAGCAGACTCACTTCTCAGCACACAGACCCTCCTACATTTCATGTGTCTCCTTTCCCTATGATGTTCAAGTCTCTTTGTTTATACTCATCCCCATCTGTAGCCCATGATAGAAAAGGCATGCTGACTTTCTAATTGGTTCAGTGGGAAGGATATGCCTTGTCCATCACTGAGAACAACTGCTGATCCTCAACTAGATGCAAAGGATTCTGGGAAATGCTGTATTTCTCACTAATCACTTTCCAGCATGAAAATCTACATGGTGGTTATGGCACAACATATCTGATTTGCTTGACATAAGAATAAAAATTCCATAAAATACCTTATGGAATATGGTACCTAAGTATCCTTGAACAGGAATAGTCCTCATCTCCTTCCTGGTTATCCCCTATCTCCCTTCATCCTAAACATGCTTCTGCTGTGCTCCCAGTAGACCATATATCATTCTACTTCTGTCTCTAGTCACATTCTTGTTTTCTTATATAAAACCCCAGGCCCATTTCTTCCCCTGTCAAAAGCTCACAATTCTACCTGCGGCCTCAAAACAACCTCCTGGAGAGGTCTTTCCCTAATCTTCATGCAGATGAAACTCCTCAAAGCCTATCACAAGGCTGATAACTCTTCTATTCAGCACTTAGCAGATGTCTGCTGGAGACCATACCAGCATCGAGTACCACTCTTTCTGAGAGAGTATCAGATACAGTTTCCCTGCAGGCAGCCACTAACTTCTCGTCTTCTTCACTAAGGGGAATTAAAAAAGTAAACTCTACTAAGAGGAGGAGCAGAAGAGACCAGCACATAGAGATCTGAAGAGTTCTCTCGCTGAATAAAGAACTAAACATTTATTCAAACAACTCTGGAAATATTGAGAACATAACTTGCCTCAAGTATTTAAATATTACGGTAATGGCTACCTGAGTTACTGGGATAGTACTACGTGTCTTTATTCCATTTTACATAACCACAAGAAAGCAAGCATGGCGAGGCCTGCTTATGTATACAGTACACACTTAACAATAAAGTGGCATATCTTTGAATGTTATGATAACCAAGAAAAGTAAATATAAAAAGGCTTCCTTAAGAAGTCTCCATGTGCCTGAAAGAGAGATGGTGATGTGGAAGGTTTCAGGGTAATTTGATAAATGTCAACAGTTTAAAACTATTTAAATCTATCCATCAGCTGAGGACACCACCCCTAGTTTATCTGAGCACCTGCCAAGCCCTTCTTTTGTTTAGCTACAGATACTTCCTGACAGTAAATGAGAGATGGGGAAGGATGAAAAGGAGGAGGAGGAAGAGGAGGAGGCAGAAAGAAGAGAAGGGGGTGAACCAGGAAGGAAGGAGAGCAGAGGAAAGTGTGAAAGTAGGGGGAGAAGGAAGGAGTAAAGGAGAGTAGCTAAATATCTAGGTTAAGGTAACTGACCAAAAAAAATGCCTATATTTTCCCTTTCCCCACAGATATCTTTCTTTATAAAGATAGGCAAGGCATAGGCAGAAGGTCAGCCTTGATAATAATTTAATCCTACGTACCTAGCCAAAGGCTAGGAGTCTCTCTAACAAATTGTAGTCATAGGTTGAGGTGGACACATTGACTTCTCCAAGATGGTCTCAGAATCACTGGAGGGTCGGACAGCCACTCTTCTGCCTCAAACATCTTCTGCTGGAGAGAATAGAGACACCTCTAACACCCATGCTATCCAAACATACCCCTCACCCAGGACCTTCAAAGACAGCCCCAAGCTGATCTGGATGTCTGGGCACCAGCCATTTGACGATAGCCTGCCCTGAGTATCATATCTCTAGGATATAAGGATGACACCATCCTGGGGAAGGAGCGAGGTGCAATGCATCCCATGTTCATGAATGACACTCTCCATGTGTAGATTATTATCATAGGTTCTTCAGAGGTCACAGGAGTGGACTGATGTGTTCTGCATGCCACTAGCTTTCTATCTAAAGGAAACTATGGAGAGTCTAAAAAACATCACATTTCAAATCTCCTCTGGGGGTCATGGGATATATGAGTTTACACCAGGCTCTGAAGCATCCTGTAATGAAAGCTATGAAATCTGTGACTTCAGAAATATATTTCTCAAGAAACCTTTTTGGGGGTAAAATACACATTAACATCATCTGTCTGGAAACTATGTGTTCTCGTGCAGTCAGGGACATAGACTTGAAAATCAGAGGGATGGGTTTCAGTTGCAAGTCTGCTGTCTCATGAGTTGGATCATCATAGGAAACAATTCCTGAGCCTTGCTTCCCTCTATGGAATTCTTGCCACCATTTCTAAACCTTACAGCAAGGTATAAGAAGAGTATGTATGAACTTCTGTCTTGAAAGCCAGCAGGCAGATAACCCACCCTGCTCAACAACACAGTGAGTAAGCCGCGTTACCCTCCTGCAGTATTTCAAGAAAAAAAAAAAATCACAGCACAAAAGCATGGAAGCACAAACCAGGTTTCTGGACTTGAAAGAGAGAGAAACCAGGGTGGGCCCAACTGCACCGTGTGGAGCCTGTCAACTATCAGGTAAACTATTCCGCAGTGCATTAGACTCAGGCTTATGGACATGGAATTAGCCAAATCTCTGAGGCCAGGAGATAGCACATTGGCCACAGAACATGGAACATTCCGTTGTTTCTTCTGCATGACATCAGACCTTACAGGGAGAGATGCTTCAGTCTTAAGAGTGGTAAGGCCTTGTTTAACATTGACATATTTACAGAAGAAGTGCTTGACTAATAAAACATCCTTGCTAATAATAACTATCATTTGAAAACTTCAATGTACCAGAATATACTCCATAGTGGAAAGGTGCCTGTTCACTTCACTGTCTCTCTATTCAAAGGACCTTTGTATTCTAGAGGCTGTAGCATCGTGGCCATTCCTCTAAACAGCAGAAAGATTCAGAAAGTACTATAGGCTGGGTTGGTTGTTCTCCAAAGGCAACTTATTCTGGAGTCTGCTTGTTGGAAGATTAAGTATTACTTTAGTTCTGCCCTATAGACACACAGACAAGAACTCTGATGAAGATCCTCAGTCTCCCAGGTGGTACTTAGGCATCTCTAATAGGTAGGATGCCCACTATACTTCCAGCATATCTACAGTCATTTTCTTTCTGTAACCTTGGTTTTGCTCACATCTACTCTGAAGGGCTTTTTAAACAAAATTTCATGTAGTGCCAGATGATCTTGGACTCACTGTGTAATTGAGGATAACCACAAACTCCTGGTCCTCCTGCCTCCATCACCCCAAGTGCTAGTATGTGCCATCATGCCCGGTGTATCCAGTGCTAAGGATAAAACCCAGAGCTTCAGCCATGCTGGGAAAGTACTCTACAAACAGAGGTACATTCCCAGCCTACCTTTCTAATCTTTAAACTTTGTTTTAAGTGCTTGCTGCATGATTCAAACAGGATCACATGACTTCCCCTAGAAAGAAGTATGTACTTCTCTTCAGTCTAGATTTAAAAAAAAAAAAAAAAAGGAATCCTAAAGAAAGGACTCCACCAGGTGTGGTGGTGGTCGCCTTATGTCCCAGAGACTTAGGAGGCAGAGGCAGGCAGATCTATGAGTTCAAGGCTACCCTGGTCTACAAAGCAAGTTTCAGGACAGCCAGGGCTAGCACATATAGAAATCCTGTCTCAAAAACCCAAAACCAAAAAAAGAAAAGAAAGAAAGAAGGAAGGAAGGAAGGAAGGAAGGAAGGAAGGAAGGAAGGAAGGAA
>CAJQZJ010004750.1:8925008-8938689 GCA_907164525.1 Lophiomys imhausi | reverse complement strand
TTTTTTTTTTTTGGTTTTTCGAGACAGGGTTTCTCTGAATATCTCTGGCTGTCCTGGACTCGCTTTGTAGACCAGGCTGGCCTCGAAATCACAAAGATCCGCCTGCCTCTGCCTCCCAAGTGCTGGGATTAAAGGCGTGCGCCACCACCGCCCGGCGCCTCCTTTGTCTTTGAGATAAAAAGAGAACAGGTGTCCCATCAGAAAACCAGAAGTGCAATTGAGAAATGCTGGCAGCTCAGGGTGGCCAGACCTCACCGGAGCCCACTCCCTGTCTGGAACTCTGCCAGGCTCATATAGTGACCTGGCAGGAACTATGTTTCCAACAAGTAGAAAGAAAAAGAATAGCTCTGCAGTCCATAGCCTTCTGTGATTTTTCTTCTGAAGTCCTACTGTGAGGAGACGCTCTTGTCAGAGCCTCACTATGTTTGTATTAAAACCTCTCAACCAACTCAATTCCCTCTAGCCTCCCACCATGAGGGAAGGGAGCTATCCAACTCCCTCACCCATGTCAGACCTGAGAAGCATAACAGGGGCACAAGCTCTGCAGAAGGCTAACACCTAGTTCATAACTTTAGAATGTTCCTGATGACAAGTTGCAGCTACCTGCTAGAGGCTCCACTTCTTTGGTTTATTTTATGCAGTGTGTCACATGTGTCTTTCAATAAAAATGCCACAATGCATATCACAAAAGGTATGAAGAGACTGAACAAATAACAGAAACAATGCCAGGTTTGTCAGGATGCTGGCACAGCCACACCAGGTATGTGCCTGCCTGTTGGCTGGTGTTTGTGTGTTCAGTGCTCGGTGTTGAACCCAGGGCGTCATGCAGGCTAGGCAAATACTTTACCTGAGCTACAACTCAGAACAGGAATTTTTAAGAAATGAGATTAGTGTAGTAACGACTTCAAAGGAAAAAGAAGACAACATACCAGAACACATGCCTCGGGCAAGCAGAGACATGGACATGGCCCAGATGGAACACTGGAAGGTTCAAAGACAGAGACCAGAGAGGACAATTGCCTTTGGTGGATGCATAGACACTGAGCTCAGCTGAGGAAAGATACTCCAAGCTTGAGGATAGCTTAATAGAGCCTTCTGAAACTGAAAACAAAGTAGAAAAGACTAGAAAAAAAAAAGTACAGAACAAGAGACAATCGTGAAAGGACAACACACACATATTGGGGACACTTGAAGACAGGAGGAAGAGATATAATCAGGAATAGATGCAATCCTAATTATGTTTCCAGATTCATGCCAGACACCAAAATCACACATTCAGGAAGCTCAGAGAACTCAAGCAGGATAAATTCTCCCATCCTTGCCTAGGCACATCATGTTCAAACAAGAAAATGAAAGTTGAAGAAAAGATTCCATAAGAAGACAGAAGGGAATAAATTTACATTTAATTTCGGTTCAAAAAACACAGCAACAGTAAAAGAGAAGAAGAGTTGAAGTGCAGAGAAGATAGCACAAAATACTACCCTAGAACGGGAATCCTGTAAAGTTACCCCTCAAAAGCAAAGCAGTAAGACCTGGTATGCCGTGTAAACCCAGAATCCAAGTAGAGGGAGAAAGTCACCAAACCTGAGACTATCCAGGGCTACAAAATGAATTTCAGGACAGATCAAAAACTTGTATTCTATGAAGAACCTATCAAAGAGAGGAGTAAGGTGAAATTCAAGCTCCTGAGATGTAATGTAGGTCATTCCAAACATTCACAAGGCCCAAGATTCAGTTTCCCAGTACCATATTTCTTTAACAAAGCATTTATTAAATCTGGGCATAGTGCTACCTGCGGGTCCTGATGTAGAACTCTCAGCCACTTCTCCAGCACCATGTCTGCCTATGTGCAGCCAGCCAAGCTACGTCCCTGACCCCATGATGATAATGGACTAAACCTCTGAAACTGTAAGCAAGATCCAATTAAATGTTTTCTTTTGTAAGAGTTGCATGGTCATCATGTTTCTTGACAGCAACAGAACACTGACTAAGACAATTAAGTTTGGAGCATTCTATTCAGCGGTCAACATGATTCTTTATTGACAAGATTTTAGTTTCTTTCTTTTTGTGTATCATCAAAACCCAATATGGAGACACAGCAAGGTGTTTGTTCAGAAGATTGTCAGTGTTTTAATACTTCAGAAGTGAACCCAAAGCCTGGCTGTGGTAAGACTCATCTGTAATCCTAGCACTTAGAAAGCTGAGGCAGGAGAATTGAGGGTTTGTGGCTCAAACCTGCAGCTGTGTATCAATGCCATGCCTTTAAAAATGCATAAAAATAAATGAAAAGTAAACCCACCTCTAAAATGAAAACTGACAAAAATAAAATAAAAACCTAGCAAATTTCAACAATAGTCCTTAATTTTAAAATGAAAGAAAGAGAGAAAGAAACAAAGAAGGAACAAAGGTGATGGAAGTCGGTCGGTAAAGGCATCTTCTCAGTAAGCCTTGCAGTCTGAGTTCCATTCCCCTAGAATTCACATGATGGAAGGAGAAGAACTGACTTCAGCAAGTTGTCCTCTGATCTCTATGAGTCTCTCTCACACACACACACACACACACACACACACACACACACACACACACCTAATAATAAATAAAATAAACTTCTAAAACCCAAAGGAAAGGCTACAGCTATTGTGACTTTACACAGACTATCGACATTGCCTGGGGTGCCCGGCACACAAGGTGATCAAGAACCTGTGCCTTAATTGTTGCTGTCATCCATACAGTTAGCTGAAGTCAATATCTTTTTATCATATACATTTTAATCGTGTATTAATAAACAAGGAGTTTGTAGCTTATTGATGATTGGATTATATTATCGACTGCCTCTGTAGTGCCACACAGGACTTCTAGAAAACGTAAACAAGGTCAAATGTAGAAGATTACAGAGACTGCCTCAAAGACATAAAGAAGTGCCCCCCCCCACTCTTGTGGTGAATAAATTAAAAGAAAACACAAATCTTTGGAATTACTTCTCCAGTGAGGAAGTGATTTGGTCCATACAAGAGAAAAATCTCCACACAATTAAACTCCAGTTATTTATTGTACCGGGATACTCAAAGTGTTTCTGCATTGTCTATGTGTTTCTCCTGCTTAATTTGTTGGACTTGGTTGGACCCGAGCTCCTGCCAGAACCCTGGCTGTGGCTCTAAGAAAGCCACATCCCCATTGGTAATGAGCAGACACCATTCTTTGGGAAATGGATGTTGTATCATGCCTACCATGGAGCATCTGGCGTTTCTCCCCGATGCTGGGCCCTGGGCATTAGAACGGCCCCCACAGTTCACTGGACTCACCAATAGCACCTCCAGTCAGGTGTGGTTCCTGGTCCTGCAGGATGTACCAAATCTGTGAATGCTGGACAAGTTATTGACGATGACCTCATTATGATTCTATTCAGTGTGACCAATTCAAACAGAGTATGCGCTTTAACTATTCTTTCTTCTTTGTGAAAACCTCTTGATAGAGTCTGGGAAGATGGCTGAACTGGTCAGGACCTTGATGTACAAACGTGAGGACCAGAGTGATCTGCCCGGCGCCTAAGCAAACACCTTGGTATAAAGGCTCTGGCTCCTAATCCCTTGGCTATCTGGATGGAGATCAGAGGATGCCTGAGGCCAGCCAGGTAGCACACTTGGTGAGTTCCAGGCCTAAGATACACTGTCTTAACTCAAACATGGCAGATAGCAACTGAAGAAAGACACTGAGGCTATCCTCTGGCCTCAACATGAGCATGCACGCACATGAATATGTGTGAATGTCTGAGTAGCTGGGACCACATCCACAGACCACCACACCAAACAACTTTTTGGATCTAATGATGTAATAGGGATGCATGAGATGCTACCTGGTGACAATAGGTGATGGAACCTTGACGTTTTGCAACTTTTTATAAACATATAATTATTTATTTGAAAATTTTAAAATCAGATTTATAAAAGATAACCTCACCTACAGCTCATATTTACATATTAATATAAATATTTCCACACTCCTTTCAGGTAACCCTGTAACTCACACTTACTTTGGGAGTAAGATCTTGGGGAGGTTATAAATTTTAATATAAGAGCTATTTCTTATATTTGAATTTTAAATACTTTAGAACAGAGGCTAGTGGGTGAGCAAAAATACAGGAGAAGAAATACATTTAAGCAGAATTAAACACACACACACACTAACATGGTTTTTGACTTGACTGAGAAGAGAGAATTCCAAGAATAAATAGGCCTAATGTCCTCATAAAATGTAGTCTTGTCTTTCTCATGGAAAAATGTATTCAAATTGAATTAATACACCTTCATTTACATCTGTTAAATATGCTAATAACATCTTACGTATATACTGATCTACAATTTTCAAAATTCACATTTATTATCTCTTTGATTGTCATAAAAATTCGGTGACACGGGAAAAGCAGGGGTTATTCCCATTCAAACAGGAGTGAACTGTCGATCAGACAAGATGAGTGTACGTTCACAGGAGAGGCTAAGTCTTGAACCAGCATCGCCTAATTTCAAAGCTACTATATATTATGAGAATATCCAGCCTGGGAATGTATTTCTGTCTAGCTTCTTTGCTTGCCTCTGCTCAGGAAGAAAGTCACGAGCTGTCAGTGTGCTTGTTGAAGTTTTACCTTCCTGTCTCCTTTTGTGTTTTTCTGTGTAGAAAACCCTGTACTCCATCACTCTGGCTTTCCAGCTCCCTCTCTGTCTGATAGTACCAACTTGCTCCACCCCTCTGTGACTGTTGTCGCATTGGTTTGATCTAGATGTAGAAAGCGTTTTAGTATTTATGTTTATTCAGTATGATTTTGTAGTCACCTCCTCCTCCTCCTCTTCCTTTTTGTTTGGTTTTGGCACTAGGCCTTGCTATGACCCCACACAGGCCTTGCACTCAGGATCTTGGCTCAGCACCCTGCATGTTAGGATGTTAAGCATTCATCATCCACCTCGATCACTACTCAAGTGCATTCGAGTGGAACACATTTTTTTTTCCAAGAAGAAGACAATACTACATTTTACAGAGAGAATCTAAAGAATATTTTTTCCAGTTCTCATTTTTTTTCAAGGTAAATTATTTATTCTTCCCTAGTGGCTCCTTTTCAACATCATGTCTGTGCTTAGTTTAGCCCTGGATTGTACAGCCATCAAGCTTTTCTAGTCAGCTGAATTTTTTGCCCTTGGAAGTTCATTTAAATTGCTAAAAATTGTTATTCAATATATACAATTCCAAGAAAAACTTTCAGTTTTGTCCTGGCCTTTAAGAGTAGCTTACACTTGCTATAGTAATTTAATTTCTATTAATTTCTTTTGGGATAGAATATCACTATGTAGTGATGTCTAACCTGAGAGTTACTATGTAGACCAAACTGACCTTAAACTCAGACATCTACCTGCCTCATGAGTGCTGGGATTAAGTTTGTACCAACACAACTGGCCTGTCTACACTATTTTCAAATATGTTGATTTGACCCCTCACTTAGTAGGGGTGTTTCAGAAATACCTACCCTTTTCATAGACTTAATTGAATACCTTCAAATACATAAAAAGGATTTCTAAATTTATTCATTTTAAGAGTTTCCTGCTTTTCAACTGAATTAACAAGCAAAACGTTATCAAGTAATTAAAAATCTTGATCACATCTAAACATTTAAACAACACACACACACAGCCAACCTTCTCCATGATATTCCAGAACCAATACATATGTAGCAATCTCATAGTCATAAATCTAATCACCCACCTTCACACTGTAAGCAGGGTGTGCTGATGTTTAAGGATTCTCTCATCTGTGGTTTCAGGTCTTGAATACAGACTCTGCCTAGCCCCAGATAACCAAGGTTTTCTCCTAGTTTTTCATTCCAGAAATTTTATATTTTGCATTTTACATTTATATCAATGGCTCCCTTGAAGCTAATGTCTACACAAAGCCTATGATCTAGGATTTTAAGTTTTTGAGGTTTGTTTGGTTTGCCAAAATACCATTTTCTTTTGTTGAACTGGTTTTAGAGATTTGTGAAGAATCAGTTGTCTCTGTGTGTACCATTCTACTTCTGGAGTCTCTGTGTAGTGATGTCTAACCTGAGAGTTACTATGCCAAGTAAGTGCCCTTCCTTCCCTGTGTCAGTACTGAAATATGGTGATCATGCACACTACTCTGGGACTACAGAAGTGCAAACCTTGGTGTGATTCTTCCACAATTGTCCATACTTTTCACATTATTTTCGCTCTTCTACTTTCTATGTAATTTAGAAACAAATTGGCTATGGCTACAATGAAGCCTGTTTTAACAGGAATATGTTTAACTCACAGATCAGTTAGGGGAGAGTCAACCCCTTCACCATCCCATCTCTGGACAGGTGTGTGTCTCCATTTACTTATGATTTCTATTTATTTCAGCAGGATTTTTTTGGAGTTTTTTTTTTTTTGAGACAGGGTTTCTCTGTGTAACAGCTCTCCTGGACTCACTTTGTAGAGCAGGCTGGCCTCAAACTCACAGTGATCCGCCTGCCTCTGCCTCCCGAGTGCTGGGATTAAAGGCGTGCGCCACCACGCCTGACTTTGTTTTTTGTTTTTTTTTTTTGGAGGTTTTTAGCACAAGGGTAATACATATGTTTTTCTAAATTTATACTTGAATA
This sequence comes from Lophiomys imhausi, assembly GCA_907164525.1. NCBI lineage: Eukaryota > Metazoa > Chordata > Mammalia > Rodentia > Muridae > Lophiomys > Lophiomys imhausi. Next base: position 8,932,046 of record CAJQZJ010004750.1, on the reverse strand, counting down.
GTTCAGTGTATATTTTAATTGTAATCATTACTGTTATTTTCCACTTGTTTCTAAATGTTCATTGCTATTTTATAGAAATTAAATGATTTTTGCTTGTTAATTCTGTCATGTGACATTGCTAGGCTAACTTAGAATCTTTAAATGTGTTTTCTAGATTCCTTTTGACTTCCTACATCCTGCTACAGGCATATTATATGTTCTTTTCTTCCCCAGACTACATGCATTTTCTTTCCTTTGCTTGCTTTACTGTGTAGAATAGAAATCTTAGGAGCCCCAACCAAATTTAATGTTTATTTCAGGTTCAATTTAATCAGTAGTTTATGACCTCTGTTTCAAAGCCGCTTCTTATCATTATTAGATGAGATTTTATCTTTGTTTCTTCCAGAGTAGCTGCCTCCTCCTCTTCCACCTCCTCCCACCATTGTAGTCACACTTCTGAATGTTCTGAATGTTTCCAACTAGTTATGTCCGATGAGAGAGCAGATAAAACTCTCTATTAATGGACTGGGAATAGAGCTCAGTGGCAGAGTGCTGGCCCAGAATGTGTGAGTCCCTATGAATCAAGTCCCTCCTCCTTAATTCTCCAAGAAGGAGGAAGATGAGAAAGAATAAGAGGAAGTGGAGAAGGAGGAGGAGGAAGATGAGAAAGAATGGGAGGAAGTGGAGGAGAAGAAGGAAGAGGAAGTTTGTTTATTTTTTGTTAACCTTGGACAACTTAAAGGTCCTTAGTTCTCATCAACATGAAATCATAGCAAAATCCCTTAAATAAACACATGATTCTAATAAATCAGAGAAAGCTCTAACATTCCCATTAGCTCTAGCAAATTTCTAGTAAAGTAGTTATGCCATCTTCTAAAAAAATCTAGTATATTGAGTTTTTTTCAAATAATAATATACTTGTTATGTTACAGAGTATAGATAAACATAATGAAATTACTTTAATCACTTAGCAAATCAAGAAAGCTATGGAGTGCCCACTCTTGGGAGATGCGCAGAGCACCTACCTGATAGATGTCTGGATGCACAGAGACAGTCCAAGACGGTTCACCTGAAATCCAGCTAGGGTGAACCTTAAGGATCATATTTTTAGACTTTAATCTGCCAAAATAGCCTGAAGTCTCAGCTCTTGGGCCTGGAGTAAATAAGGTACACTCACAGAGAATCAGGCACAGGGAAACAAGTTGAAATGGCAGAAATGAGAAACCCCCAGGTACCATGCAAAATTCTAGAGACTTGGGTTCCTGCTATGAGTGAGGTAGACTTGCAAGAGATCAAGAGATGGTTGGTGAAGGCTGAAGATATGCCCCCACCGTGGGAGCAAGACAGAAAGGCATTCAGCTGCACTATCTAGAGAGGGAATGTGTGGATCATCTTCAATTTGTTCTTTTCCTCCAGACAACATAGAGGAAAATTTTCTTATTTCTCAAGCTGATTTTTAAGGGAGAGATATTAATATTTGAGAGAAGTCTTAATAGTTTCAATATGCAGATTAATGGAATGAGCCTTATTAATAAAATTGAGTAGAGATTTGAGGGTTGAGTAACTTCCACTGTGCTTTTATTCAAAAAATCTCTTTCATTATTAGAATTTTTTTTCTCTTTATCTCCTTATGTTTTGCGTCTGATGTGCCTGCATATGTGTGCACACTGTGTGTGTGTGTGTGTGTGTGCATGCACACATATGTATACTTGTGTGTAGAGGCCTGAAGTTGATGTCAAGTATCTTTCTCCAATGACTTCCACCTTATTCTTTGGGGTAATGTCTCCCATAACAAACCCAGAGCTCAACACTACAGCCACTCTGAGTAGTCGGCTCACTTGCTGTAGGATTGCTTGGTGCTACTTTCCTAGGCTGGGATTGTAGGCAAGCCGCAATGATCAACTGGCACTTCTGTGGATTCTTGGAGTCTGAACTCTGTTCCTTTTGCTGATATGGTAAAAACTTTAAATAATACCCATTATTATATTTTCAACAGACACAATTTTCCTGAGGAATGAAACTATTTGCAGTAGGTGTTTCAATCCTGTAGAGAGTTGAAAGGCTTCTGCATAATCTCAGTCCATAAGACTGAGGTGGGAGGACTTGAGTTGGAGGTCATTCTGCACTACATAGTGGCATCCTACCTCAATGAACAAAAATCAAATAAACGATTCAAAGAAACCCAAAGACTGCCACTCCGGTAAATAGGCTCGAACCTGACTTCATCATTAACTGCAGTTGAAGGTAATTTTGAAGAGAAAGATCTGAGAAAATGAAAAAATGATTTATTTCTGTCTTCTGTAATTTCCTATTCACTTCAGTAATGGTCTCATTTGAGCCATAGGTGTGCACCTGCCAGGAATATGAAGGCAGGTGGTAAAATGGATTCAACCCACTATTCCCTTGTGAGATCCACTTGTATCTCTAATTCTGCTCAGCTTCCCTCTTTTTGTAGTGCTACAGTGTTGAAGTATCTGACTACTCACCATGGCTGAGCTTTCTAGACACTTACAAAAATCACCCCTTTCTCATGAAAAGGGTATTTGTAGAAATGCTAAAAATATGTCCAAAAGCTTTTCTGAATTCAAGTCATTCACATAACTGGCTTGGCACTCACAGCCTCCTAAAGGTCACCCGTGTGGTTATTTGCATTCATTGCGCCATCAACAAATATAAATTAAGCCACCTGCAAGAAAAGGAACTTTAAATTTAGGCAATGGGCATAGACGGGGCCCAAAGGATCCATTTTCCCTAAATGAGGCTATAAAAACTAAACATGACCTAAGCATTCTTCTGCCCTCCAAAGCAAGGCTCAAGATGACAGTAAAGCCAAGAAAACACACTATCTAGATGAAAGCAGAAGACAGTGTGAACACACATTCACTGTTGTCCCTCCAAACAGCAAAGGGTGAGCCACATACAGGACTGGATAGTCACCTTTTCTTACATTTCTTAGAACATAAATCAGAGCTCCCATACATCTACCATACACACACATGCTTGCAGGTGCCCTTGTACACACACACACACACACACACACACACACACACACACACTTCTTAGACCAAAATGCCATCTCTAACAAACACAAACTTGTTATATACAATCTTCAAAAGACATACTCAGGGCTTCCAAGGGCTAAGACTTTGATATTCTTGGGAATGCCTTCCCATTTAATCCAGAATCTGGGGGTGCAAATGCATACAGTGGGCACCTCCAGAATTTCACCCCAGCAATCCTATGAAATAACTCACAGGGAGCGTACTGGCTTTGAATCAGCTGGGCAGGATGCTTGGTGGCAGTCAGAGAAGGGATAGTATTGCAATGGTAGACATTTGGATTTTTGCTCTGTCACCTTGCCCACAGCATCTTAGATTAGACTGTGGAATAAAAGTGAACATCTACCAGACTCTGTGGGAAGCCAGAGGGAGGCAGATTAGTCATCCAGATGAGAACAAGTTATGGGAGAGGAGAGGGAGGAGTAGGGAGGGGCGGGAGGAGAGGGAAGGGAAGGAAAGGGGAGGAGAAAGGAGCAGTCTGGAACTCTGATGAGTTCAGAGAGAGAAGGACTAAGGTTGGATAGTTTGATTTGGGTGAGTCCTTCTACAACCTTGACACACTGGTATGCATAAATGATAGAAGTAACTTCAAATCCCATCTTAGAAATACATTTTATAATTTTATTTATCAATATATGCATAGATGTTTACACTGTATATAGATATACAAATATCTACATGTATGTAGATATACAAATAATAAACATTATGGAGATATATCACAGATACACAGATATAAATATAAAAGTATATATATGTATCTTTCTTTGTATCTGTATTACATATTTAAGTGTGTTCATACATACAGACATATATATATATACAGAAAAAAATTACATACATTACACAAATATACTGTATCTACATAGAAAATCTAAGGGAGAAATTATTACAAGCACCTGAGCACATAAGGGGAGGAATTACAACAAATTACTGTTACAGAAATAATCCTTGTTAGAGGATTTCTTATCTGGTTTATACAAAATTGTTTGAATTACTATTTATTCACTAAAAGTTCAATAGTGACGTTTACAGACTTAAATCTTGCCTGTTCAAAAGTCCTCTAACTCTACATGATGGTCATTTAGAGACAGGATATTTAAGGAGATAATTAGTGGTAGATGAAGTCATGAGAGTGGGAGCCTAATCTGAGAAAATTAGCATTCCTATAAGAAAAGAGTAAGAGGCACCAGAAATCTCCATGAACATGAACTACACGAAGTATCTTCCTTCCTTCCCTCCTTCCTCCCTTCCTCCCTCCCTCTCTCCTTCCTTCCTTCCTCCCTTCCTTTCTGCTCAGAACCCTTCACTCAAACCCTGAGTACAGGCAGAGGTTGGAATTGAAGACTTTAGCATGGACTAGACATTCCCTCCTGCTTTCCATGTATTCAGCCTCAGGGTTGCTGTGAGTGTGGGAAAATAGTCACTAAGAGCATTAAACATTTTAAGGGACCAAGGATAAAAATTCATCAGTACCACAACAAACAGTTCTCTACTAGAAAAAGTTATGAAACACAGATACCCAGCTCAAGAACACTACAGGGCAGACAATTCAGTTTGTAGGACACATATAAACTACAGTGTCATCTGTCGTCAGCTTTCCAGTGAGTTTCTTGGAGGACAATGCATCTTTGGAGATATTCTACAAATGTTCCTGGTACATTTTTGCTTTTGACATTCAGCATGGAGGTAAAATCCAGCAAGTGTTTTGCAGTTAGTCATTCATTGCTCCTGCCCCTTTGTGACAGAGATGTGTCTGGCTCCTGAAGAAAGGGCAGGATGGAGCCACACACATCACCCTGATGTCCTTGGTGAAGTGAGCCACTTAGATGCTGTTAGACTGAATGTGATAGTGTTGAATATTTTAAAATTATTTACTATTGTGTGTGTATGGTATGTATGTATTTGTGTAGATATATCTGTGTAGATATATCTGTGTAGATATATGTCATGTATATATCATGGCATATGCATGTAGATCAGAGAACAAGGTTCTGGAATTGGTCCTCTCTGACCACTGTGGAATCTAGTGGTGTCAGTCATGTGCAAACTCAGTAAACAAGTCCTGAAGGAAATCCAGGAACAAACCAACTTAGACACTTTATTAAGGGTAAGAAACACAACTAAATGTGAAATAACCCTGGGCTCACCAGGCAGCTTTTAGAGGGACTGTGGGTGGGGAACAATTCAAGTGGAAACTAGAAGTTGTAAACTCACTATGAAAGACAAAAATTAACTTCCCTTTGGAAAGTCCAAAAGAACCTGACCCCAGACTATTCCATATCACCTCATCCCAACAAGCAGAGCAGAACAGGTATGTCAACATGTTAATATTTACAGAAGCTACACTCTTGTTTTTTATTTAAGGCTGATTACCAAGGAAAATGGCTTCCCACACATATCACTGTCTCACTACCACTGTGCATATGTGTGAATGCATGTATACATGACTCTACATGGTTTCCTTTAGGAAGCTCAGAATATTTGAATAGCAGCCTCTATTTTGAAAACTTTATAGGTGAAAAATGTGCAAATTTATCCACAACTATAACCCGTACTCATTCTGAGGCCTGAAGCCAGGGAGGTAGAATGAAACATTAGGGAGTTTCTATCTCTCTAAGTACTATCTAAATCCCTTGTGCCACCATCCTGTGGGCTCATCAAAGTTCAGATTTAGAGTTTGCAAAGCCCATCTTTAACAAGGACATCAGTTGAGATGCACACTGAAGCACAAAACAACATTTAAAACAAAGGAAAACACATCCTTCAGCCACTGCAGGATGTAGGGGAATGGGTGGGGATGCTGAAGAGTCTCAAATGGACTCACTGAGGACTTCTCAGAGGCTCTTTTGTGTCTTTCCGTGAAACTGGCCAACTTTATAAAGTAGGCTTACTTTTTCCATTCTGTGAAATGTAATTTCCATGTCAGATCCTCTCATGACATGTTAGGCAATGTATGAGTTTATGCTTTCACTGTTGTAGAAACTATTAATCTTCATCACCTTCTTTCCCAACCTCCTTCCTTTAAATTCTAACTCACATCAGAGCATCCACAGCATCCTGTAGCTATGGTTACCCATAAGACAAGACTAATCCCAATAACTCATTGTCATCATGTAACAAGAAATTTACGGCAGAAGCCCCATCTCTTGGAGCCCCAACATGCTAAGATTGGCCTCCATCCCAATAAGACAATTAGAGACAAGTGATGGTGAAAGCAGAGAGAATATAGTTAATCAAGGACTGGAAAGAGAATCAGATAAAGGGCTCCAGGGCCCCAGGTTCATTTCCAAGACTCTTATATGGGCTTTTGGTTTAAATAAAAGAACTGACTGGTGGTAAAAGGTATGCACAACTAAGCAGTCCGGGTTCAAATGTGATCTACTTGTCTCAGATCCAATGGTGCAAAAAATGGTCTGAGGAACTGTTAATCTAAAACCAGTGTCATCATTTGATGGGACAAATCTGTTTCCTTGAAGGTGACCTGCTCCTGGATGTTGCATCTTCATTGTAGACAATTGTTCTCATCTTGGGATGATTTAGTCCTGCAGTAGTTACTGTTTCTGGAGCCCAGGGTGACTGCAAGGTTAGGGCAAGGCTTCTTTTAGGGCCTTCAGCCTGGGAGGGATGAGACAGGTGACATTACTGTAGGGGGTTAGATAAATTAGATTTAGAAAATATATAGGGGTTTCTGATACTGTCTCTTAATTCGGGGCATGAAGAGCATTATCAGCATGTGGACTAAAAACAGGAAACAAACAGGAGACTTAATAGACTGAAAAACAAGGTTGAAGTCAGGAAAAACAGGAAAGACTCAATAGACTGAAAAACAAGGTTGAAGTCAGGAAAACAGGAAAGACTTAATGGACTTGAAGAAACAAAGTATCTGGCCTGACATTGTTTTCAGCTGCTAAGTGGGCGGAGCCCAAATTAAGCTGAAACAGAGTTCCTCCTATTTAAGGACAGTGCATGGAGCCCAGAAAAAGAAGAGGTCCCTGAT
>CAJQZJ010004750.1:8910492-8924608 GCA_907164525.1 Lophiomys imhausi | reverse complement strand
CCCCCCCCCCCTCAAAAAAAAAGGTAGTGTCCCAGAGTTAGAATTAGGGCAGGGCTCTGTTCTTATCTTTCCAGGAGATTTAAAGCATCCATCCAAGGAATCCAGGGACAACTGGACAACAGAAACCTCAGCAGAAAACAGATCAGACACCAAAGAAGACAAATAGCCCAGATGATCCAGCCTTGCAGACTTCCTCTATAGCTGTTTCCTCAAAAGTCTACAACCATAACAACTCAAAATTGCTAAGACTGTTCAGCTCCACAGACTGCTCCAGCCAGAACTTCAGTAAAGCCCTGAAGTTCAGCTTCTGTCTACTAACTTCTTAGGACATTTAAATAGCTGAGCACAAAAGGACTGAACATCAAATGATTCTATGAACATTTTTAACCATTTTTTCCATTTCTTATTTGGGCCCCAAACAGGTTTACTACATCCCAAATCAGCAGGAAGTCATTTTAAAAGAGTGACATTCCATCCCTAGAAGGTGGGGAGGGTGTTTTCCCCCACTTTGGTCATTTGATGGATAATAGAAAATCTTGGTATTTAGGGGGAGAGATTATAAACTGTTAAATGGTCTTGTTAAATGGGTTTTGGAGGTTAGACCCAGAGACTTCTCTTTTTTTCTTTTCTGTATTCTTCTTTCTCTCCTATGTAGGAGTGAACAAACATGAGAAAAAATGGGACCTAGACATAATATAGGAAAGATCAAGAAAAAAGGACAGCCGGGCGGTGGTGGCGCATGCCTTTAATCCCAGCACTTGGGAGGCAGAGGCAGGCGGATCTTTGTGAGTTCGAGGCCAGCCTGGTCTACAAAGTAAGTCCAGGACAGCCAGAGATATTCAGAGAAACCCTGTCTCGAAAAAAAACAAAAAAAAAAAAAAAAAAGAAAAAAGGACAGATTATTGAATATGCCCTTATTTATACCTTTGTATTTTGATACAAAAGTAATATTATATTTGGCTAAATTGGTATTGATCTTTGTATATTAATGCAAATTTAAGATTATATTGGCCTACATTGGTATTGATCTTTGTTTATTGATACAAAATTAAGATTATATTTGGCCACAATGGTATTGACCCTTGTATATTGATGCAAAATTAAGATTGTATTGATCTTTGTAAATTGATACAAAATTAAGATTATATTTGGCCACTTTGGTATTGATCTTTGTATATTGATACAAAATTAAGATTAATGCTTCTTACAAGTATTGTACCTAATAGTAATGCTTAAAAATGAAATGTGAAGTTTTGGCCTTTTGCTACCAACTGTCATAAACTGTTTAGGATAATTAAGAAATGCAATCTAGTAGTCATTCAAGCTTGTCATTTTGTTAGGTACTATGACAGTCTATCACAGTTATTTTCTAAGCTAATCAGAAATCAAGTTGCTAAGAGACAAGCAACATTTGCTTATCTAAATATAAGAGATAGATAAGGGGTCTTCAAAAACCTCAAGAGATCTGCAGAATATGGCATTCAAAGATGTTTTCTTAAGATTTTTTTGATATCGAAACATGTCAGCTCCTGACAGCACCCCCTATTCTATTCCAAGTAGAAGATGAACATCAAAGAATCTCCAGTGGGAGATGGTTGAATTAGTGGCAAGCCTATCTCTTGGCAAGAAAAACCCCTTGCTTCAACTGTAGACAGACTTCTGTCCAAAAAGGACAAAACTTGGAAGCAGGTAAGTCGACAACCTAGCTCTGCCAAGACAGGGTAGGCAAGTCCTTCATAATTCCTGCTCTACAATCAATGTCTGTCAGAGAAACGGGGCCTAATGGCTGAAGATTGATGTTGTAATGTATGGAGAGAAAATGGGAACTGTCCAGGCAGTCACTGGTATGTTATTTCTTAGTTTTGGAAGCTGCGGACCCTGCACTTCCTGTATAATCAGATATATTTATCCCTCTCAGGTCTCTGAGGTGGTTGAAGAATAGATAACTAGAGTCTCATAGTTAAACTTTGAGTTGTTTAGGAATCAAGAGAGTGTTCTGGATCTAAGAAGATGTTTTTAAAATTGTGAAGCAAGTTAGTATGAAAGCTGAGTTAGATATAGAACTTTAAACTCAGGGAGATGGTTAGATAGTAGAATGTTAAAGTCAGGTGCCAAATACATATGGACTGGACATTGGGAATGTATGCTAAGCCATATAACTCTTATAATTGTGGCCTATTTATTTCTGTTGTTTTGTATTGTATTTATAGTTATAAGAAAAAGAACCATTTTTTGGACTGAAAGGGAGAGCTGTTGGGGGGGAAAAAGAAATACCTTAAACTAAAAAAAAAAAAAAAAAAAGAAGGGAAGAGGATGGGGGGGTTGAGAGGGAGGAGGGTGGAAGGGTGGGACTGGAGGGGGGAGTAGGGAGGGGATTGTGATTGAGATGTAACTTGAAGAAATAAAAAATAAATTATTAAAGAAAAAAAAATCACCCTCCTTTATTTACCAACAATCAGCCCTAAGAAGTTCCCAGTGGCTCAGAGGCTTGGAAGGGACTATTTTCTCAGAAATCGTGTAAAATTTAGTTGGAGAATCAAAACAAATCAACATGCAGATGCACACATGAAACAGACATGATAGAATTAATTCTGGATTAGGGTTTAAACCCTGGGCAGACATAGAGAGGAGGGAGGGACTGTCACAGTCAGCCACAATGAGGGTGGAGGCTCTCATACACAGTGCAACAGTCAGGAACAGAGGCAAGCCTGCTCTCTGCCTCACATTAACCCTGCAAGGTTAATCTCTGTCCATAAATGGGAAAGCAGGTCAGGTAAATGAAGTGTCTCACCAAGGTCACAGAGCTGGGGTCTGTCCTCTACCAAGTCCTGCTTTGGCTGTGAGGTCTGGGCTGTTGAAATCACAGGACAGAAGGTAAAACTGCCTTTATTTGATCCAGCCTCTCCCCTGTATGTCCATCTCCTCAGCTTGAGCCCCATCTGTGCATTGGAAGACTCCAATCAAGAAACACAAGCCACACTTCAAGTTTGGCTGAGAATAATCCAGTGAGACATTGTTCTCAGAAAAGTGAGCAGTTGGGACATCAGCAAAAGCTGGGAAGATGCTTGTGACTGGGAGCCACTGCTATCTCAGGACTGAAGATTTAAAAGAAGTGCCCTATGATAGTGAACCCCAGGGATGCTGAAATGGGAGGAGCCAACAGCAGCAGGAGTTTTTCCTAGGCAAGCTCTGCTTTGCTGGGACACAGGGAACATCTCAGCTTCTCTCCCATCAGGCCTTTCGTCCACCTCTGCTATCTCCCATTGGTGAAAGCTTTGGGTGACAGAGAGCACTGCAGAGGGTCTCAGGGATTCAGTCCATAGCGCCCAGCTTCCTGATGCCTGAGGCCGCGGAGGTGAGTAGAGAACTGATCTTGCTGATTAAAAAAGACATAGAAATTCTTCCTGCCTCCCAAAGTCCACCCTCTACTTTACTACACCATCTCCATCCTTCTGGCTTAGTTCAAGGGCCAAGCACAGCCTGAGTTATGACTCTCCCCTTCACGCTCTCCTCACAGCCTCTGGGCCAACCGCCAGCCATTGCTCCTGTCCGCTCCTGTTGCTGAAACCTACCCAAGGGGGCTGAGGAAAATACCTGTCCTCATTTGGCCCAAAGCATATAATAAATAAGCAAGCCTATCCAAGAACCCTCAAAGCACAAAGTTCCTAAATTTGACATTTTGATTTAATTTTGAAGTTAGGGAAAAATATGCTGAAAAATATGTAGAGGGGCAGGAGGCTAAGGGTGTACATCCGTGGGTAGAATGCTTACGTCATGTGAATGAGGCCCTGCCTTTCATCCCTAGCACTGCAAAACAACAAAAATGTGGTGGCACATTCCTATAACCTCAGCACTCAGAAGGTGTAGACAGGAGTTGCAGAAGTTCAAGGCCACCCTTAGCTACATAGTGATATCAAATCCTGTAATACTTGAGGATATTAATACTTGAGGATACCTTTCTCAAAAAAAAATAGAAGAAAATCAAATAAGAGTAATAGCAAAAGGAAATTTTGTCTCCCTCTTTGTTCTACTTTGATTTCTACAACTGTATGAACATGATAAATACTATGTCCAAAAACAACTTCAGGGCGGAGAGGATCCAATTTGCTTGTACATCCAGAAACATAGCCTGCCAATCGAGGGAAGTTAGAGAAGGAGCTCAAGGCAGAAAGCTGGAGACATCTCTAAAGCAGAGACTGTGGAGGAACGCGTCTCCTTGTCTTCCTTCTTCTCAATTTCATTTTATGTGCATTGACGTTTTGCTGACACATAAGTCTGTGTGAGGGCATCAGATCTTGGAGTTACACACAGTTGTGAGCTGCTGTGTGGGTGCTGGGATTTGAACCTGGGTCCTCTGGAAGAGTAGTCCCCAGAAACACTTCTTACTAGTTTCCTTTATTGTACACTACAGGACCAGCTGCCCAGGGATGTCACTGCCCACAGTGGCCTGGGCCCTCCCATACCAGTCATCACTCAAGAGAGTGCCCCATATTTGCCAACAGATAACTCTAACTTGTGTCAAGCTGACTCAAGAATCTAACCAGCGCACCTCTTTTTCCTCACATTCATCAATAAACATCTTGTCTCATTTGCAGTACCTTTTTGTCTCCATCTACACACACACACACAGACACACTCACACACAGATACACACACAGACACATGCACACATGCACACACATACACTCACACACCACACACACTCACACACCACACCACACACTCACACACACACATACACTCACACACACACAGACACACACACACACACACACACACACACACACACACACACATGATTTAACAGATTATCTTGCTCTACAAGTAGTGTAAGCGTATCACTCTCCATAGGAACACATCCCTGTGTATTTCCTAAGAACAAGGACATTTCTTTTTTTTTTTCCTTTTTTAAATTTATTTTTTATTTCTTCAAGTTACATCTCAATCACAATCCCCTCCCTACTCTCCCCTCCAGTCCCATCCTTCCACCCTCTTTCCCCTCAACACCCCATCCTCTTCCCTTTTTTTTAAGTTTAAGGTATATCTTTTTCCCCCCAACAGCTCCCCCTTTCAGTCCAACAAATGGTTCAGTCCAACAGTAAATACAATACAAAACAACAGAAATAAATAGGCCACAATTATGAGAGTTATATGGCTGAGCATACATTACCAATGTCCAGTCCATATGTATTTGGCACCTGACTTTAACATTCTACTATCTAACCATCTCCCTGAGTTTAAAGTTCTATATCTAACTCAGCTTTCATACTAACTTGCTTCACAATTTTAAAAACATCTTCTTAGATCCAGAACACTCTCTTGATTCCTAAACAACTCAAAGTTTAACTATGAGACTCTAGTTATCTATTCTTCAACCACCTCAGAGACCTGAGAGGGATAAATATATCTGATTATACAGGAAGTGCAGGGTCCGCAGCTTCCAAAACTAAGAAATAACATACCAGTGACTGCCTGGACAGTTCCCATTTTCTCTCCATACATTACAACATCAATCTTCAGCCATTAGGCCCCGTTTCTCTGACAGACATTGATTGTAGAGCAGGAATTATGAAGGACTTGCCTACCCTGTCTTGGCAGAGCTAGGTTGTCGACTTACCTGCTTCCAAGTTTTGTCCTTTTTGGACAGAAGTCTGTCTACAGTTGAAGCAAGGGGTTTTTCTTGCCAAGAGATAGGCTTGCCACTAATTCAACCATCTCCCACTGGAGATTCTTTGATGTTCATCTTCTACTTGGAATAGAATAGGGGGTGCTGTCAGGAGCTGACATGTTTCGATATCAAAAAAATCTTAAGAAAACATCTTTGAATGCCATATTCTGCAGATCTCTTGAGGTTTTTGAAGACCCCTTATCTATCTCTTATATTTAGATAAGCAAATGTTGCTTGTCTCTTAGCAACTTGATTTCTGATTAGCTTAGAAAATAACTGTGATAGACTGTCATAGTACCTAACAAAATGACAAGCTTGAATGACTACTAGATTGCATTTCTTAATTATCCTAAACAGTTTATGACAGTTGGTAGCAAAAGGCCAAAACTTCACATTTCATTTTTAAGCATTACTATTAGGTACAATACTTGTAAGAAGCATTAATCTTAATTTTGTATCAATATACAAAGATCAATACCAAAGTGGCCAAATATAATCTTAATTTTGTATCAATTTACAAAGATCAATACAATCTTAATTTTGCATCAATATACAAGGGTCAATACCATTGTGGCCAAATATAATCTTAATTTTGTATCAATAAACAAAGATCAATACCAATGTAGGCCAATATAATCTTAAATTTGCATTAATATACAAAGATCAATACCAATTTAGCCAAATATAATATTACTTTTGTATCAAAATACAAAGGTATAAATAAGGGCATATTCAATAATCTGTCCTTTTTTCTTTTTTTTTTTTTTTTTGTTTTTTTTCGAGACAGGGTTTCTCTGAATATCTCTGGCTGTCCTGGACTTACTTTGTAGACCAGGCTGGCCTCGAACTCACAAAGATCCGCCTGCCTCTGCCTCCCAAGTGCTGGGATTAAAGGCATGCGCCACCACCGCCCGGCTGTCCTTTTTTCTTGATCTTTCCTATATTATGTCTAGGTCCCATTTTTTCTCATGTTTGTTCACTCCTACATAGGAGAGAAAGAAGAATACAGAAAAGAAAAAAAGAGAAGTCTCTGGGTCTAACCTCCAAAACCCATTTAACAAGACCATTTAACAGTTTATAATCTCTCCCCCTAAATACCAAGATTTTCTATTATCCATCAAATGACCAAAGTGGGGGAAAACACCCTCCCCACCTTCTAGGGATGGAATGTCACTCTTTTAAAATGACTTCCTGCTGATTTGGGATGTAGTAAACCTGTTTGGGGCCCAAATAAGAAATGGAAAAAAATGGTTAAAAATGTTCATAGAATCATTTGATGTTCAGTCCTTTTGTGCTCAGCTATTTAAATGTCCTAAGAAGTTAGTAGACAGAAGCTGAACTTCAGGGCTTTACTGAAGTTCTGGCTGGAGCAGTCTGTGGAGCTGAACAGTCTTAGCAATTTTGAGTTGTTATGGTTGTAGACTTTTGAGGAAACAGCTATAGAGGAAGTCTGCAAGGCTGGATCATCTGGGCTATTTGTCTTCTTTGGTGTCTGATCTGTTTTCTGCTGAGGTTTCTGTTGTCCAGTTGTCCCTGGATTCCTTGGATGGATGCTTTAAATCTCCTGGAAAGATAAGAACAGAGCCCTGCCCTAATTCTAACTCTGGGACACTACCTTTTTTTTTGAGGGGGGGGGGTCAGGTAATATTTTTCCTGGAGCAAATTTGTTTTTTTTTTTTTTGTCAATATAAAAAGTATTATCTTTCAATTTGGATTAAAAAAGAAATTATTTTGATATTTTAGAGCTAAACAAACCTTTAAGTATATATTTTGAGATCTCAAAGGATAATTTGTTTGAATTTCAGCATGCCTTTTGTAAGTAGCTTTTAAACTCAAATCCTTCCAAATCCTATGAGCCTGTATCTGCATTCTAAGTATTGGGATCAAAGACATATAGTTCCCAACTGATGGGATTAAAGATGTGCTCCTCTACCCCTGGATCCAAGTTTTTCTCTATTTAGAGCTTGTTTTGTGTCAGTCTGACCTTGAGCTCTGAGATCTGCTGGTTTCTGACTCTAGTGTGTTGGGATTAAGGGTGTATCCTTCTTAAATGATGGGATTAAAGGTGTGCACCATCACCACCCTGTTCCTTGTAACTCTAGAATTTATAAGACAACTAACTCTACAGTGATCCTCCTGTCTCTGCTGGAGTTAAAGGCATTGGCTAACACCACACATTTCATGTATTTTACCTTAGCTCCAAATTTTTTCAACTCTTGGGAGTTTAGAAAACCAGGTTGAACAGCAGTATCCTTTAATTTACTTATAGTATTTTAAACCTGTTAACTGCTTTTTATTGCCAAACCATGAAAATATTCTATATATCTACAAAAAAACTTTTAAACTGCTATCAAGTTTGTGTAATCTATGTGGCCACCTGCAGTCTAACATTCTAATCTGAAATTAAGGCCATTTTCCTTTCATGTCAGTAAGGCAAGTATACCTTTGATAAATTATATTTTGAAAATTTTATAATGTATTTTTATTATATTTTTATGCTTATTAACTCTTTTCTTAAAAAAGTATTATTTTGTTTTCTCAAGTTACTTCTAGAACATAGTTTCCTCCCTCCTCCCCTCCTGGCCCCTCCTTCCCTCCCTTTTTTCTTCCCTCCCTCCCTCCTTGTTACTCTACTTGGTACTCTCCTTCTCCTCAGATGAGGTGGGCCCTCACATATCATACTCCCTCAGATCTTCTGTCATGTGAGAGCCAAGAGCTTCCACTTGTACTGGGGATTGATATGGCACACCATCTAGGGTATGGTGTTCCACTAACCTGCAGCAGATTCCATGACTCACTGGTGGGTAAAATTTTTCCTAGGATAGATATGCTAGGTTCCTATCTATTTGGGTGTGTGGGTTGTAGGATAGTTATCCTGTGATGTATGGTTAATATCCATTTATAAGGGAATACATACCATGTTTATCTTTCTGGGACTGCATCAGTTCGCCTAGGATGAACTTTTCTAGTTCCATCCATTTGGTTTTGAATTCCATGATTTCCTCATTTCTGATAGCTGTGTAGTATTCCATTGTGTAAATGTACCACAGTTTTTTTATCCATTCTTCAGTTGAAGGACATCTGGGTTGCTTACAGTTTCTGGCTATTACAAATAAACCTGCTATGAACATTGTTGAGGCAATGTCCTTGTGGTTTCATTTTGAATCTTTTGGATATGTGCCCAAGAGAGGTATGGCTGGGTCTTCAGGTAGAATTATTCCCAATTTTCTAAGATATCTCCAGATTGATTTCCAAAGTGGTTGCACAAGTTTGCAGTCCCACCAGCAATGAGAGAGTGTTTCTCTTTCTCCATATCCTTGCCAGCATGTGCTATCATTTTAATTTTTGATGTTAGCCATTCTGACAGGTATGAGATGGAATCTCAGAGTTGTTTTAAGTTGCATTTCCCTGATGACCAAAGATGTTGAACATTTCTTCAAATGCCTCTCAGCCTTTAGAGATTCATCTTCTGTGAATTACTTGGTTTAGCTCTGTACCCCATTTATTGATGGGGTTATTTGATTTTTTGGTGTTTAATTTCTTCACTTCTTTATATATTTTGGATATTAGCCTTCTGTTGGATGTTGGGTTGGTGAAGATCCTTTCTCAGTCTATATGCTGTTGTTTTGTTCTAAGGACAGTGTCCTTTGCCTTACCGAAGCTTTTCAATTTTATAAGGTCCCATTTAATGATTGTTTATTTTAGTGCCTGAGCTATTGGTGTTCTATTCAGGAAGTTGCTATCAGTGCCAATAAGTTCAAGACTTTTCCCCACTTTCTCGTCTGTTAATGTTAGTGTGTCCAGATTTATGTTGAGGTCCTGAACAAGGACATTTCTGACCTAGTCAGAGTATAAAACTCAATATGATCAGAAACTGCTCTCAAAAACCAGCCAACCCAATTGTGTTGTGGACTCTAATAATATTATGTACTCCTCAGTCCATTTTCAAATTATGTCAGTTGTGGCAGAGCATCCTTAACAGCATTCCTCTTTCTCCCCGAGTCCAGAATCCAATATTGGACCATGCATCTTGGTAAGCAGTTAAACATCTCTAGTGTCCTTTAATCTGGAACATTCCCTTCACCAACCCGACCTCCAAGTCTTTAAATATCATGGGACCTGGATTTGGTATAGTGCCTTGAGGCCCAACTCTGTGGGGTAGCTTGTTGCTTCTTTGCTGCTGGCAGCCACCCCATAAATGACATTGTGTCCTTCTCAGGCCCTTATATCAGCAGTCACAGCACATCTGTCCCGACACTGGTAATGCCTGCTCTGATGATGGGGTTGGCTGTGTCTGCCAGTCTTCTCTATTATAAAGCAACTGTTTTAAGTTCATAAATAATTTGTGGAAGACACTCAGACTGTGTGGATATACCATTCCTCTTCAAACTCCAGCCAGGTTTTAAAAGGAAAGGAGCAAATGGTCTAACCCTCCTCTCCTCATCCATCCAGTTAAGATAGGATACTCTCTGGGTCTAAGATTCTTGCCTAAGAAAAACTCTCTCTCTCTCTCTCATGTGTGTGTGTGTAAAAAAATTAGTTAAGTTATTTATCCAGTATTTATATTATCGTTAATTGGTTTGGCGGCTAATCCTTAACCATCCATTATAAATGAGCACACAGGCACTGCATGGATTTTTAAAAGCCTTGGCCTGAGTTGTGCAATCCTGGCCCATCTAAGCTAGTTCTTAAGTCTATTACCCAAATATGTCCCCATATATACATACACCCCCTTGGACTGCCATTCTCTACACTAGCTGATGTTCCAAGCCATCTGGAATGAGGTTCTTTTCTCTAACCCATGGCGTGTCTTCTTCTTCCTGCTCCTGGCTGGAATGCTTTCTTCTTGCTGCTAATGCACAGGCTTCCTTCCCTAATCTCAGGAAGTCCCACCTTTCTCTGTCTTTGCCCAATCTCAGGCCTCAGCATTTTATTTAGCCAATCAGAGTCAATATAAGTAACAGACAGCAAACAGGACCAATTAACATTTAGAATGCTTAACATTACCCCAATATGCTATGCGTGTGTGTGTGTGTGTGTGTGTGTGTGTGTGTGTGTGTGTTTGCATGCTGTGTGTGTGTTTATGTTGTGTGTTTAAGTAAAAGTGCATATGTCACGCCATATGTAGTCGCCAGAACAGTCCTGAGTATCTTCTATCACCTTCTGCCATTGTCATTGTGGACTTGGCCACCAGCCTAGCTGATGCCCATGCTTCCCATGATCCTCTGCCTCTGCCTTCCACTTCCCCATGGGAGAGTTGGGATTTACACACTTGAGTTGCTGGGTCTAGCTTTCATGGGTTCTGGGGATGAAAACTGAGGTCACCAAGCTTAGCCATCTTCACAGATTTTGGATGTTCCCTCCCTGTCTTCTTACAGGAAAAAGCTAAAGAAGTCGATCTGAGTCTCAATAAAAATTACAAAGCATTACCAGCACCCCCTTGTGATGGGGATTCAGTCTTCTTATGATACTGCTCTGTGTCGCCATCAGAGCATGGTTCTCTTCCTCCCCTTTCCAACTTCACTAAACACATATCCAAAAGAGGCTGGCTTTCTATTGGCTTATTACTCCTGAGTTCTGAACCATAGAGCAATACTCTAATTATTATTGGCCCACATCATTGTTCTTGTTTAGGACAAAATTTAATGGTGTTAATTCAGTAAAATTGGAGCAAAAAAATTCCTGTTCTCAGACCTTGAAGATGAACACAAGGTTAATGTCTGTGCCTTTTAAAAAAAATGTATTTATAGGTTCAGACCAGTCCCTGACTTGCTTTCCATAGCTCACATAGTTTCGACATCACAGTGAGAGCTAATGATCTACAAAGCCAGCTCTGTGGCCTGCTCCGCATTGGAGTGGATCTCCCTGAGGTGGGGACCATGCATCATTACAAACCTGTATGTCTTCCTTTCTCTAGCATGTTGCATGTCATATAACAAGGACTGTCACAACATTAAAAAAAAAAACAAGTAAACTAAATTGCCTTCTCTCCTCGTTTGCTTTCCATTTCTGTGATAAGCAGCAATTTGCTTTCCTGTCAGAGTCCATCACGGAAGGAAGTCAGGTTGGGAATTCAAGCAGGAACCTGGAGGCAGGAACTGAGGCAGAGATGAAAGAAAGGTGTTGCATACTGACTTGCTTCCTTCCTATGGAATGCTCAACCTGCTTTCTTATATGGCCCAGAGCCACCTGCCCAGGCTTGGCACTACCACAGTCGGCTCTGCCTTCCCAGATCAATCATTAATCAAGAACTTGCATACAATGAACTAATCAGATGGAGGAATTTTCTCAGTTGAGATTCCTTTAAGACAAACTTCTGCAAACTTTTATGTCGTCTTTAAAGTTTTGTTACTTTAAGAATGTGTTTTTGAGGAGCTAAAGTGTTGGCTCCGTGGTTAAGAGCACTGGTTTTTCTGACAGAGGCCTGGCTCTAGAGAACATGGATTTGGTTCCCAGCACACAAATGGCAGCACAAACCCATCTGTAACTCCAGTCCCAGGGCATCTGATGCCCTCTTCTGGCTGCCTCTAGAATCACCTGATACACAGACACATTTGTATACAAAAACACCCATACACCTAAAATAAAAACTAAAGGGAAAATGGGTTTATGTAGTATGTATGTGCTGTGACTGGCTTTGTTGACTTGGTGCAATACCGTGAGATCCTTCCATGGTTCTACCTGCTTCCCTTCTTCCTCCTCTCTTCTCCCTTCCCATTCCTTCTTTCTTTCCTTCCTCTATTGGTGTCTTTAAAAAACCCAGTTATATATGTAAACATGTTTTTATTTTAATCCCAAGTGTGGGATATGGGTCTGCTTCAGATTGTCCACAGCAGCAGACTGTTTGCCTCATGCGTGCTCTGGCAAGGGTGTGATTCTGCCCCGAAGATAGTTTAATTCTGAAGACTCAAGAGAGGGTGTAAAAAGTCCAGAGCCCCAAGAGAAAGCAGAAGCTGTTTGTACTGCTGGTCCCTACTCCTCCTGCTGTTGCTGTTGGTTTGTCAAGTGGTCAAGAAAAAAAAGACAAGAAGTTGGAGATATCCAGAGGAGATGAAGATTGGACTTGCCCCAAGGAACTCAACACCCCTAATCAGCAGGAAGTAGTCTAAAAAGAATTCAACACCCCTTTGACCTCTAATCATCTTTCTCTCCTACCTACTGTTGTGGATTTGGAAGGGATTAGGGTGGAATAAGAGTTAGAAGGGGGTAGAGGTATAAGAACCCCCCCTCAAAAAAAAACAGATTTAAAAAGTACACTAAATGCCTTCTTTCATTCTTTTTTCTTCTCCTTTTCACTTCTTCCTCCCTTTTTCTTCTTTCTTCTTACTCCTCCTTCTTTTCCTCTCCTCCTTGTCTTTATCTTCCTTTATATATTCTGATGAACTTCCTTTTAGTTTATTTTGCATACATTTACGGTACACAGCACCTTGATTTGCATATGCATAGTGAAATGATTACCACAATGAAGCAAATTAACGTCTCCCAGTTACCTTTTCCTGTGTATGTGGTGAAGGCATCTAAAACCCACATTTGTAGCAAATCTCCTTTGCAGAACAGTGTTAGCTTTAGTCCTTATTTTGGGCATGAAAACTCTAGAATTTACTCATCACACAAACTGTTACTCTGATCCCCTCACCCTACATTTTCCAGTAACCACCATCCTACTGTCTGCCTCAGGTTGGCTTTGGTTCAAGACTGCATAGTAGGCAAGATCTTGTGGTGTTTTCCTTTCTATGCTGGTTTAGTTCACTTGCCATAATGTCCTATAAATTTATCTATTTTGTAAAGGGCAAAAGCAAAAAAAAAAAAACCTCCTGGATTTTCAAACTGGGGATACAGAATGGCCAGCCCCCTCACATCTCTGCTGCCATTCCTTCCAGCTGTGATGAGCTGATCCTTTTCTTAAAGTGTGATCCAAAGTAAATCCTTCCCCCTTTGAAAAATTAAATTAAAATGGAGCAATGTTAACTGATATGTGAGAGTAAAGCATGACAGTATCTGGAGGAAGTATGGTCCAGGAAGAGATGCTAGCTGGTGCAGAAACAGGAAAGACCCATCTGTGACTTGAACTAGAGCACAGTGAAGGAGATCAGGCAGATAAACTGGGGCAACCAGATGATGTAAGACCCCAGACACAGGCCAGATTTTCCCCTTCATTGAGATGTGATATTGTTGGAGTGTTCTGAGCACAGGGTTGAGTATGGTCTCGTTTGTTTTTGCTGCTGTTTTAAAGCAATACTGTCTTAAGATTTTTGGGGCAGGATCCTTTTTCATTATCATTGTTTTAGGCCAACAGTAAATAGTGGGTTTCAGGTAAAGCCTGTGAGCCTAAAAACCTGACTTCAATCCCTAGAATCCAAATGGTGGCGTGAGGGAATCAACAAGTACTCCTCTGTAGTAATCACACACACACACACACACACACACACACACACACACACACACACA
>CAJQZJ010004750.1:8883103-8899945 GCA_907164525.1 Lophiomys imhausi | reverse complement strand
ATCTATCTATCTATCTATCTATCTATCTATCTATCTATCTATCTATCTATCTATCTATGTATCTATCTATCTATCTATCTGTCTGTCTATCTATCTATCTATCTATCTATGTATCTATCTATCTATCTATCTATCTATCTATCTATCTATCTATCTATCATCTATCTATCTATGCTGAGAATCAAAGCCAGAACCTCTTGCATTGCTGAGCAGTCTTTCTACCACTAAGCTCCACCCTCAGCCCTTGCTGGTAATTCTTTTCACTATTCCATGCCTCCCTGAAGTCCAGATGTGTGCCCTATCAACCTTATTCTCACTGCTTGTGGTAATCGCTTTACTGTCTACTTCTCTACTATGTGCTGCATAATTTCTGTGTTCCCACATGGAAGGTGCAGGACCTATCTTGAATGAATTAATGAGGAACTTGAAACCTTCTACCCCTGTAATGTAGAGCAAGGTGTGATTTTCCACATCCACTCT
This sequence comes from Lophiomys imhausi, assembly GCA_907164525.1. NCBI lineage: Eukaryota > Metazoa > Chordata > Mammalia > Rodentia > Muridae > Lophiomys > Lophiomys imhausi. The sequence goes on along the minus strand of CAJQZJ010004750.1, from coordinate 8,899,465 downwards.
GAGTCAGGAAGGATTTCTTATGACACTTTATTTCATGCTATCAATCTCATTTCTACTGGAAAATGGGCTTTACATTTTCTCCAAGAGTATATGAAAGACAACTAATAAGGCTCTCTTATTGATTTGAATTGCATATGCTGCTTTTTAAAATGGTTATTTTTACAATTTACATTAGTGAGCTGTCCTGGTATCTTGGAGGTAGACATGATGATTGTTTTTGTCTGGTTCTTTCTGTAGTCTTCCTTCCTCTTGCCACTGACTATGTTGTGTTTAGCATCAGTTTGCTTTAGCGATTCTCATGTTTTTCTATACATGTCTTTCCATAATATCTAATAGAAAAGAATGGCCAGAGGGAAATTTAGGAGGCAGGTACAGTTGCTACTATTTGAGACTGTCTGATCTTTATCTTGGGAGAAAAATTAACATTTTAAAGGTAGCTTTTAGTTTCATCACTAGATAATTATGCCAGTAATAAAACATAATTTTCAGGACCAGAGATGGGTCAGGGGAAGGCACTTGTTGCCAAACTTGTCATGAGTTCCATCCTCAGGATCCACATGATGGAAGAGAGAGGCAACTCCTGCAAGTTGTCCTCTGACCTCCACATGTGTATTATGGCATGCATGTGCACACTCATGTGCATATGCACATATGTGCACACACACATACAGATATGATAAAATGCTTGACAAATTAAAGAGTACTAACAATATTTTTCTATTATAGATGGCAGATACATGGAGATTGACACTTTCTGGGCCTCTGAGGCCCTTCCGTTCCTTATCTGTACATGTAGGTATGTATTTATATATGCATATGGTTATAAACTTAATGAAAATCTTCATAATTCTCTTTTGAAGTCTTTATTTGTTAAACATTCAACAATGTCTTGGAACCTTCCTCTGTGAGTCTGTGTACACATTAGTTCTTAACCCTTTATTATTCCATAACATAGCTGTATGGGAGGATATGTAGTATATATGTGTCTATGTATGTATGTGTTTGTATGCACTTATGCAGATGGATGTGTGTGGGAGCCAGAGGTTGACATCAGACATCGGCCTCAGTTGTTTTCCACCTTCTTAGGTTCTGAGACAGGGTCTCGCACTGAACCTGGTGCTCACCAGTTAAGTTTGTCTGGCTAAACAATGTGCTCCAGTGGCTACCCTGAATCTACCTCCCCAGTGTTAGGGTTACAGATATGTGCCACCATGCCCAAATTTTTTTTTTTTGATGTGGGTGCTGGGGATCCAAACTCAGGTCCTTATGTTTTTCTGGAAGACACTTTATTGACTGAGCACTCTCGCATCCCCTGGTAACATGGCAACCTAATGTTTTATTAGCTATTCTTCTCTTAACAGACATTATTTTTCTAATCTTTGTGTGGTTGCAAACAGTGCTGATTGCTGATGTCTGTCTGAAAGCCTCCTTGTATGTGTGTGTATCTACGTTTCACTGAAAGTCTTGGGAGAAGAGAGGGGTTTCTATGCCACAGCATTTGGATGTGGAAAATGTAAATTTACCCAGTTATATTTGGAAGAAGAATATAATCACATACTATAAATTCGGAAAATTTAAAAGGGAAGTTAACTTCAGTGCTGTTTATCTAGCTGAATAAAAGTAAACTCACATTACCTTCTTTTGGGAAAATGCTTTTCTTTGTTAAGGCAAATAACTAGATGGTTAGATTTTCATTTGTGTGTTGAATTAGTTACTTCTGTCATTGTTGTGCCAAATAACTGAAAAGAGCAGCATAGGGAGGATCAGCTTCCTTGGGTTCACATTTTGAGGGAACACAGTCTAGTGGGGAGGATAAGGCATGCTAGCAGTGACTTCTTGGTGGCAGGAATGTGTGTCTGGGACTCCTTACCTTCTCACTTCTGGAGAGCAAGATACAAATAGTAGATGGGAGCCATCCAGGCTATAAAAGTTCATGGCCCACCCCAGAAGCCCACTTCCTTCACTAAAACTCCACCATCTATTGGCTGTATAACATCAAAAACTGTAGAGAGCTGCGATGTGCCGCGCCCTAAAGATGGCACCGGTCTCTGCCTTCCACCAGCCTGACGGTGAGCGCTCTCGATGATAATAAGTTCATATTTGGCAAAGACCACTGATCTGGCTTGCTTCCGCATACGTGGGCCTCTAAGATAGCACTACGTGGCTTTACTTGATTGACTGTTCATTTAGTATTTAGCCTGTGGGTTGGGTCTGCCCGGGCATTCATTCAGAATTCAGAAGACTGTTTTCAAGGGACCTGAATAAACTGCTGGAGAAGAGCTTTTGTGAGTTGTGTCATCCTTGCTGGTCGAGGGGGACGCAACAAGTGGTGGCCCGTACAGGGACCCAGAAAAGACTCAGAACTCCTGCAGTCAGGGGCAGCGCGCTGGTAAGTTCCTGGGATAAATCAGAACAATAAAGTTTCACGGAGATAGTGAACACAAAGTAAAGATTTGCGGATAATAGCGAACATACGGTAAAGATTCGCGGAGATAGTGAACACAAAGTAAAGATTCGCGGATAATAGCGAACATACGGTAAAGATTCATAGAGATAGCGAACGAAAGGTAAAGTTTCGCGGGGAAGCAGCGAACCGAAAGTAAATTTTTAAATATGGGATTGTCTGAGTCACACCCAATTTTTCTGGCTCTTCAGGAGCTACTTTTAGCTAGGAATTTGAAGATTAAGAAGTCTACCCTAGAAAGATTTTTGAATGAATGTGATTCCGTGGCTCCGTGGTTTGCAGTGTCCGGGAATCTTACAGTATCCTGCTGGGACAAATTAGGCAGGGACTTGGATTTTGCTTGGGAGCAAGGGACTCTGAAGCATGGAGTAAGACCGATTTGGAAAATGGTGAGGAGTTGTTTAGAAGATCAGAGATGTTGTAATGCAATCAAAGAGGGAGAATCAGCCTTGGAACTGCTGCAAGGGGAAAGATCTGAGCAGGTAGACAGTGAAAAGGAAAGTAACAAAGGCGAAAGATTTGAGCAGGCAGACAGTGAAAAGGGAGGCAAAAAGAAAGTTCCTCTCTATCCCGATCTTAAAGATTTTAGAAATTTTAGAGATTTTGAGGACTCAGAGAGCACGGATTCTGAAGGAGAGCTACACGCTCTACTAGAACAGTTGGAGAGGACTGTTATTAGAAAAAAGGAAAAGAAAACGGTAAAAGAAAAGGACATGTCGGCGGCAGTCAGTGTGGGTGGAGCCGTTGCTACAGCGCCTGACATGTCGGCGGCAGTCGGAGTGGGTGGAGCCGTTGTTACAGCGCCTTCAGCCACGCTGGCAGTGGCTGGTGTGAGTAAAGCCGTTGCCGCAGCGCCTTTAACTCCTCCTCCATATCCAGAAGCCACTCAGATAGATCAGCCTGTTCAGTCCCTGAAAGTAGGGAGATCTTTCTGCCCGGGGATGTGGACACAAGTAAGAACAGAATTACAGTTTGCCTATCCGGTATACCAAGACCCACAAGGTAACAGGTACGAGGAACCGCTTGATTTTAAGGTGGTAAAATCTCTTGCAGAGTCGGTTCGTACCTATGGTACTACCGCTTCTTTTACAATGGCTCAAGTGGAAGCATTAAGCAGACATTGTATGACTCCGAGTGATTGGAGTGGCCTGGTCCGCGCCTGCTTAAGTCCAGGGCAATACTTAGACTGGAAAGCTTTCTTGATTGAGTATGCCACTGAGCAAGCAGCCAATAATCAGAGAGATGGAAATCCAGCCTGGGATAGAGATATGCTGCTTGGGCAGGGGAGATTTGCCAACCAGCAGATAGGATATCCTATTCAGATTTATGAGCAAATAAACAAGATAGCTATCAAGGCTTGGAGATCTCTTCCTAATAAAGGGGAGGTGAGTGGGAACTTGACTAAGATTCTACAGGGCCCCATGGAGCCCTTTTCAGACTTTGTGGCACGAATGGTGGAAGCAGCAGGGAAGATTTTTGGTGACCCGGATGCTGCTTTGCCACTAATAAAACAGTTGGTCTATGAGCAATGTACCAAAGAATGTAGAGCTGCTATCACCCCTTATAAGAACAAAGGCCTAGAAGCCTGGATGAAAGTGTGTAGAGAACTTGGAGGGCCGTTAACTAATGCTGGTCTTGCTGCTGCAGTAATACAGTTGGCCAGAAAAGGTGGAGGAAGTTCAGGAGTTTGTTTTAAGTGTGGCAAGATGGGACACTTTAAAAGACAGTGCCCCAGGGGAAGGAGTACAGAAAGTATAGGAAGTGTACAACGCCCCAGGCGGCCGGGGTTATGCCCAAAATGTAAAAAAGGGAACCATTGGGCTAATGAATGCTGTTCAGTGATAGACATCCATGGCCAGCCTTTAACTCAAGGTTATGGTGACGCTCGTCCAAAAAACGGACAGCGGGGCCCACGACCCCAGGGCCCACAAATATATGGGGCAGTAGAGAATCAGGACAAAGAACAGAATCAAGAGAGATGGCCAACCCTCCGTCATCCGAGAGACCGCGGAGAGCCACTGCAGGCTCAGCAGGACTGGACCTCTGCTCCACCACCAGACTCGTATTAACACCCCAAATGGGGGTCCAGTTAATTTAAACAGATTTTAAAGGACCCCTTGAACCTGGTACAGTTGGTTTGTTGTTAGGGAGGTCATCATCAGCCTTGAGAGGACTTATTGTCCATCCTGGAGTTATAGATCCAGATTATACAGGAGTGGTTAAGATCATGGTAGCCTCCCCCCGTGGTATAACGGCTATCTCTCCTGGAGATAGAATTGCTCAATTGATCATGTTGCCGAGCTTACATGACCACTATGCAGCAAAGGATAGAGAGAGAGGAAAAGATGGTTTTGGGTCCACGGGCACAGATTTGACTTTTCTCTCCCTGGATTTGGACCAACGCCCTGTCTTGGAGTTAAAAGTTGATGGTAAAAAGATCCTGGGCCTTTTGGATACTGGGGCTGATAGGAGTATCATAGCAAAGAAAGACTGGCCTTCAGGTTGGCCCGTACAAGCCTCTTCTCAAACACTTCAAGGCCTGGGTTATGCTAAGACTCCAGATATGAGTGCAAGGTTATTAAAGTGGCAGGACCAAGAAAACCATTCAGGAGAAATGCAGCCATATGTACTTGAGCTCCCTATGTCCCTTTGGGGAAGAGACCTTTTAAAGGATATGGGATTTAAATTGAGTAATGACTATTCTGATTCAGCCCAACGTATGATGCAAGATATGGGATATGCTCCAGGCTTTGGAATAGGAAGATATTTGCAGGGACGAAAGAGTCCCATATCTATGCAGCAAAGACAAAAGAGACAGGGCCTGGGTTTTTCCTAGGGGCCACTGAGGAGGGCATTCCCATAACTTGGAAGACGGAGGATCCAGTATGGGTTCCTCAGTGGCCACTTTCCTCTGTAAAATTGAATGCAGCCAAAGATTTGGTGGATGAACAGATGTCTTTAAAGCATATAAAACCATCTGTATCTCCCTGGAATACACCTATCTTTGTCGTTAAAAAGAAATCTGGAAAATGGAGATTATTGCATGACCTGCGTGCCATAAATCAACAAATGCAGATCATGGGCCCAGTGCAACGCGGCTTGCCACTTTTATCATCTTTGCCAGCCTCATGGCCCATTATAGTTATAGATATAAGAGATTGTTTTTTCTCCATCCCTTTGTGTGCCAAAGATAGTGAAAGATTTGCATTTACTGTTCCATCCTGTAACCATGAGGAACCTGATCAGAGGTTTGAATGGGTAGTTTTACCCCAGGGCATGGCAAACAGCCCCACTATGTGCCAACTGTATGTGGGGGAAGCCATTGCTCCCTTGAGAAAGAATTTTCCAGATTTGAGATGTGTTCATTATATGGATGATATCTTACTGGCAGCTAAGAGTGAACAAATGTTAGATCGGGCCTATGAAGAATTAGTTCTATTATTAAAAAAGAAAAGGTTGTTTATTGCTCCTGATAAGGTTCAAAAGGAAAATGTGGTTGATTATTTAGGAGCGAAGGTTGGACCTGAAAAGATAATACCTCAAAAGATTGAGATAAGAAAAGATAATTTAAAGACTTTAAATGATTTTCAAAGGTTGTTAGGAGATATCAATTGGGTAAGAGGCTATTTAAAGCTACCAAATTATGAAATAAGACCCCTATATGATATTTTGAAAGGTGACTCAGCACTTAATTCTCCTAGGCAATTAACAGAAGAAGCAAGAAAATCTTTATGTAAAGTAGAAGAAAGGTTACAGAGTGCCTTCCTAAAGAGATGGCAGGAAGGACAGCCCATTGCATTGTGCATATTTGCCACCTATGGTCAACCTACAGGGTTGTTATGGCAGGATGGACCATTATTATGGATCTATTCAAAGATTTCTCCGAAAAAATCCATAGAACATTATCCCACTGCACTTGCTGCTTTAGCCTTGAATGGTATCCAACAATGCTTGCAGTCTTTTGGAGTTGCTCCTGCCAGTATAATAGTGCCTTATTCCAGTTATCAAATTAAGATTTTGTGTGGCACTGTAGATGACTGGGCAATATTGCAATGTAGCTTTGAAGGAGTGATTGATAACCATTACCCTAAACATCCATTGCTATTATTTTTTAAGGAGCACCCAGTGATATTCCCTAAGGTTACTTCAGCAGTACCACTTCAAGGGTCACCAAATGTGTTTACTGATGGCTCAAAGACAGGCTGTGGAGCCTATTTGATAGAAAGACAAGAGCCCGTGTTATGTCAATTTCAACTGGGCTCCCCCCAAATAGTAGAGTTGAAAATAGTAATTGAGGTGTTTAAAAGATGTCAATTTGCATTCAATTTGATTTCAGATTCAGTTTATGTGGTCAACGCAGTGAAAGTATTAGAATTAGCAGGTCCTATTAAGAATAGTAGTACTGTATGTGCCTTATTACAAGAGTTACAAGTTTTAATCTGGCAGAGAAAAAGGTGTTTTTATATTCAACATATCAGAGCACATACAGAATTACCTGGACCATTAAGTGAGGGTAATGATAAAGTTGATCAATGGACAAGGATGGAATGCATTTTTTGGAGCTCATTCCTGGATCAAGCCAGACAGTTTCACCAATTATTTCATGTAAATGCAAAAACTCTACAGCAGAAATTCCATTTGTCTAGAGCAGATGCTAGACAAGTAGTTTTGGACTGTCCTCAGTGTGTGATTCATCATCATCCTCCCAGTGTGGGAGTGAACCCTAGAGGGTTGATGCCACTTAAAATCTGGCAAATGGACGTTACCCACATTTCAGAGTTTGGAATCTTAAAATATATTCATGTATCTGTGGATACCTCCTCAGGTATCATACGTGCTACACCTATGAGTGGAGAAAAGGCTCGCAATGTCATAGGACATTGCTTAGAAGCCTGGGCTGCATGGGGAAAACCACAGCAGCTGAAAACGGACAATGGACCAGCCTATACGGCACAGTCCTTTGTCTCCTTCTGTAATCAGATGGAGGTACAGCTTAATCACGGATTACCATACAATCCTCAAGGACAAGGAATTGTGGAGCGTGCTCATCGCACCTTGAAAGAATGCTTGCAAAAACAAAAAGGGGGAAAAGGCCAAGGCCGTACCCCCAAGGAGAGAATATCTTTAGCCTTATTTACTTTAAATTTTTTCAATTTGGATGCTCAAGGCCGCTCAGCAGCGGACAGACATCAGGATTCCCATGGTTCACCTAAAAGCATGGTGAAGTGGAAGGACATTCTGACAGGCTCTTGGCGGGGGCCTGACCCCGTGCTAACATGGGCGAGAGGGTCTGTTTGTGTTTTTCCTCAGGATCAACAAGATCCAGTGTGGGTGCCTGAACGCCTTGTGAGGAAGATTCGTCATGAATACCTTCTTAAGGATCCTGGTGATAGTAGTAGTGAGTATGTCAGGAATGACCGAGCCGAGATGGGGGATCCTGTCGATATTCCCAAAGCCGATGCCGGTCAGACATGATGCAACTGTGTTTCCACGCTTATTTAGCAGTAATAGAAGCCTAGGCTTACCCTACCTTCCCTTTGATGATCAGAAAAGCCCTATAGAGGGTAATAGAAATGTCAGCTTGAAGGGTAGTTTGTGCTTTTTAATGAGCTTCAATAGGTCAGATGATACAAAATGTATTAAATTGTCTCAGCAGTCAGCAGATTTTTTACCACAACTGAGATTTGGAGGTAGGAGTGGTGGTTTGTTTTCAGGCATTGGTTCTCGCCTTAAAGGATGGTGGCCCACATGAGTCTCTGACCGGGACCCCCCCAGACAGCCACGCTGGGCACCTTTTTGTAGAGGATCCACAGGAGAGGAAGGAACTTTTCCCTGGACTGGATGTCAGGAGCGCAGAGCAGTTTGGGTTCAACAAGATTATTTTTCCTTTAGCCCCATGATTAGTAATATAGTGAATAAGTCTTGTACAGGAATGCTTGATATATCTACTAGGGATCCTCAGCAGACTGCCACCAATCCTTTGATTTGTGGCTTTTGTGTGGAGTAAATGGAAGTTGCATGGACTTGGGACCTGTCATTATTCTTGGGGGAGGAATTTATCAAAGAGGTAATTTTTCCCTAGGGTCCGCTACCAGATTGGATTTTTCTAGCGGTAGTGGCTCTGGTACTTGGAATTCTTTGTTTCATTCTTACCGCAACAAGAACTTTTCAGCCTTGCTAGTATGTCTCTGGCCTCCTTTTCTGTGGATTGTAAGTAATGGGAGTGCATCCTTGGGTGAAGAAAAGTTAGTATGCACTCTGGGCACATGTTTTTATGCCCTATGCTGGAATGCCACAGCCTTTCCTGTGGCTGTGGTGACTAGAATGCCTCGATATGTACCAGTTCCTGTAGAGGCTCCTAATACCATGATGCTATTCAGGTTTAAAAGAGATTTTGGCATCACTGCAGCTATTGTTACTGCTATCACTGTTGCTGCTGTGGGAGCTACTGCCTCAGCTATTGCCTTGTCTAGTTCTATACAGACTGCCAATGCCCTGAATAACATCTCAGCCACTGTGGCACAGGCATTGGATACTCAGACCTCTATGAATTCTCATCTCAAAGGAGGTCTTATGATAGTTAATCAGTGCATAGATTTAATACAAGAACAGATTGATTCTCTTTGGCAACTAGCACAATTGGGGTGTGAGTGGAAAATGCAAGGTTTGTGTGTTACTTCCGTACAGTATCAAAATTTTACAAAGGCTGCTAATTTGTCTAGACAATTGTCAAAGTTCCTCTTACAGGATTGGTCAGCTGAATTTGAAAATTTGATGAGAGAGCTGAGAGCGACAATCGTCCACATCAACTCCACTCGGGTGGATTTGAGCCTGGCTACTGGTTTGACTTCCTGGATACAGACGGCTATGGATCATCTTAAGGAGTGGGCGGGCGTAGGCTCTTTGGCGATACTAATGATACTAGCCTCTCTGGTTTGCCTATGGTGCATCTATAAAATGAGAGCTACACAAAAGCGTAATGCAGCCATGATTATACAAGCCCTTGTCGCCATTGAGGCGGGCCAGTCCCCTCAGGCATGGCTCGCTGCCGTGAAGTAAATCTTCACTAAGCATAGTCCCTGCCCACTGAGGTATTTGTTCCACGGATATTAGGGTCTGGCAAGTCAGTGACGGAGTTGACGGGTAAGTCTCGGCCACCTAAGACAGGGCAGTCCCAAGTGGGGAGGCTGACCCAGAGACGGGTAAAAGTTTGAGCACCGCCCTCCTACAGGCTCAGGCCCACCGTGAGATCCCCAGATAGAGGGATTACGAAGCCTTTCCAGGGACTTCTACCACCTTTAGAAAAAATAAAAAAGGGGGAACTGTAGAGAGCTGCGATGTGCCGTGCCGTAAAGATGGCGCCGGTCTCCGCCTTCCACCAGCCCGATGGTGAGTGCTCTCGATGATAATAAGTTAAGACCGCTGATCTGGCTTGCTTCCGCATACGTGGGCCTCTAAGATAGCACTACGTGGCTTTACTTGATTGACTGTTCATTTAGTATTTAGCCTGTGGGTTGGGTCTGCCCGGGCATTCATTCAGAATTTAGAAGACTGTTTTCAAGGGACCTGAATAAACTGCTGGAGAAGAGCTTTTGTGAGTTGTGTCATCCTTGCTGGTCGAGGGGGACGCGACAAAAAACAACTATCAAATATGAACGAAATGTTCAAACACAGGACCTGTGGGGACATTTAAATACTCAAACTATGACACAAGTGTTCTTTATATGCAAAGGTGTATGTGTACAGGCAAGCGTACATTCAATTCTATGCAGGAAAACACAGGAATTTCACTAAATCATGTTCACATGAATAAGACTCGGTGACTGCTAGTGTTGTGCTCGCATTCCACCAGGCCCCCATTCTACTAAATATGATGACGCTTGGTTAAAAGCTCTGAACTCTGGAGTCCTGAGAGGTGAAATAATCTAGAACAAGAGCTGGTACTTTGCAGCATATCTTGTGGAAGTGTAACTCATATAAATTATAAGCCACTCATTTGAATAACCAATCTCAGTAGTGTTAACAAGTTACGGCCACCAAAATCAACTTAGAGACTTTCACAAGCCAGATACAGCACTTATTCCCTTTAATTCCAGCACGGAGAAGCTTAATGAGGAGGATTGCCATCAGTTTGCCGACTAGCCAGAGTAAGACGATGACTCAAAACAAGACAAATCCCCCAGAATATCTTCAACATCACCCAAATTTCCCCAATTCTCCCTGTCAACTGACTCCTTGCCACTTATTGCTTCCAGCTGTCTCTAACCCGCTTTCTGTGATTATCATTTTATCTATTTGAGAAAAATGTTGTAAAACACAAGATCTTTTATAAGCAGCTTCTTTCACTTAGCACAGTACTTTGAGGTTTCAAAGAGATTATTTACACATTTGCAGCTTGTTCTTTCTTGTTTCTGGCTAGTACCATGTGAATACCCCACAGTTTTTCATGTAGTCACACTGGCTTGTAGTCACAGGAGTTATTTTAAGCTTTTACTATTTTAAGTAAACTGCTGTGTACAGTCATGCACAACTTTTGTGTGAGACATACTTTCATTCTTCTTGGGTGGTTAATCTAGGGTACAATAATTTAATTATAAGGTAAGTACACTTACCCCTTTAAGAGACTGCTGAACTTTATTTGTAATAGCCAGAAACTGCAAATAATCCAGATGTCCTTCAACCGAAGAATGGATTAAAAACAAACAAAAAAACTGTGGTACATTTGCACAATGGAATACTGCACAGCTATCAAGAAACAAGGAAACCATACAATTTGCAACCAAATGGATGAATCTAGAAAAGCTCATCCTAAGTGAGCTAACTCAGACCCAGAAAGATATACATGGTATGTAATCTCTTGTAAGTGAATACTAACCATATAGCACAGGACAACCATCCTACAACCCACAGACCCAAACAGACAGGAGCCTAACATAAATATCCTACGAAAAACTACCCAGCAGGGAGTCATGGAACCTGTTGCTTGTTAGTGGAGCACCTTACCCTAGCTGGGCTGCCATATCAAGCTCCAGTACAAGAGGAAGCCCTCATATGATTGATGAACTGAGTGGGTTTGATATGTGGGAGCTCCCCTCATCTGAGAAGAAGAAGAGGGGGGAGGGAGGGAGGGAGGAAAGGAGGGATGGGACTTTGATAGAGATGTAACTTGAAAAAAATTAATTAACAAAAAAAGAGAGAGATTGCTGAACTCTTTCCAGTGAGGCTATACCATTTTGTACATAACCAATAGGCTATAGGGTCTACCTGTTGGACATCTCCCAACACTTGGTGTTATCAGCATTTATAATTGTATTTCTTTTTCGGAGTGTGTGGTGGAGTGTGCTGTAGTATGATGTTAAGCTCAGCTGTTAATTTGATGAGATCTAACATCACCTGGGAGATGGATCTGTTGGGGATTATCTTGATGAGGTTAATTGCAGTGGGAAGACCAGTCCACTGTGCGTACCACCATTCCCTGGGCTGGGATTCTAGACTGTGCTAAAGAAGAAAGTGAGCTGAAAATAAAATTCCCTCAGACTGTGAGCCAAATAAACCCCTTTCCCTCACACTGCCTTTGTCAGGGTATTTCATTACAGCAACATGAAAAATAGGTTAAATGGTTAAAATTTTATTACCTTAACTAATTCTAAGAAAATTACTTTATGACTACCAGTTTTACAGCATATTGAACACTGACACATATTCTTTCATGAGCTATGTGTTCAGCCCTTGTCTTTACCTACTTAAAATATAGTTGTTCAAAAATTTCTTTAGATGTCCCCATACTGTTCTCACCCTTGGTTGGAGGGACGTGTGTTTAAGCCACCCAGATACAAGGTAAGAAAACGAAAATGTGACTTTACATTCCTGCTTCCCTGTTAGAAGCAAAATCTGTTTCTAACCCGTCTCCCTAGCTCCACAGAGAAATGGACATTCTAGACTGACCTTCCACCTGCTTCCTTGGCTCACTGAAGGAGTGGGACAACACAAGTTATCTGATGGGTGAGTTAGGGACAATTTGTGGACATGCTCAGTTGAAGCCTTAACCCTGTGGGATCCCTTTGATGTAGTGTGTTCCCTTGTTGTTCGTCCCTGTAATAACACCTTATCCTGCAACTGGGAGGCAACATGCACCAAGAAGGCTCTAGCAGGCTCAATAACAATAATATCATATTATATAGTGTGTGTGTATGTGTGTGTGTGTGTGTGTTTAAAAAAGACTTCAAATTTTCCCAGTCAATTCATCATAGAAAGGTCTAATGGCATTTGTCACATAATATCACCAATCAAGGGACTATATAGCCTATCAAATTCATAGGTTGTAACCACACTTAAAGAATGAGGATTGCAACCAGCAGAGGGAAAAGGTGAAGAGAGTCTTTAGGACTGTATTCCAGACCTTATATACCAAGAACGAGGCATTATCTGTGCTTAAGACAGAAAGACACTTGAGGGATCAACTCTTTTGGTGGTTACTGTGCACACTGGCAAATCACAGAGAGCAAACGAAAACTTTAGGAACCCAATGTGGCACAGATACAAACTCAGTATTGATTTTGGAAGTAGCCAATTTGAATATCAAATCAGTCATAGAAGATTCTTTTGGAATCTTTCCAGTTGGTATTGTTTGTACACAGGTGGATGCTGGCTAATCCAGCACCTCTCTCTCTCTCTCTCTCTCTCTCTCTCTCATCTTTGTCAATACTTTTCCCCCTAACAGTTCACGTATTTTTTATTGTTTTTTTCTTTTTTTTTTTTGTAGAGTGTATTATGATCATATTCTTTCCCTGGTCCCACCTCCTCCCAGCTTCGGTGAAGAGGACTGAGTGATGGTTTGACCGACGTGGCTAGCAGTATATCATTAGGTGTTATTTTATTGTTATTTTCATTTAGCAGAGTAATAGTAAGTTTCCTCCTAGGGCCCATGACCTATCTCAGTCTCAGGTCCTCTGCCACTCTAGCAGTGTCCTGTTTGGGGATCCGATCCGTGTCATGGACTGAGCCTCAAATCCAATCAAAATGTGATTGGTTGCTTCCAGCATGCGCAGAAACAGTCTCCTGTCTCTTCTTTGTTTCATAGAAACCTTGTCTTATTTGCCCCAGACTTCTAAATCTACTTGTTTTTGTTGTTGTTCCAAGCCATTTAAGATGAATAACTTATGAGGGTCCATGTGTTCATCCCAGAGCTTGGCACGATTTCAGGAAACAGAGAAGAAAACTCTATGGAAGTCCACACAGCCAGGCCTGTCCCTCCAAGACTGATGGCTCTCCATCCACAGACTGTGGATGCTTGCTGATCATGGATTCTCAAGCGTGTGTCTCCATGCACGTGTTTCCATGTATGCTACCTTCAGGTGGCTAACAGCTCTGTTCAGTGAGCCCAGCCACTTTTCTGCAAGGTGACCATACATCTTGGTTTCTTCAGAAATGTTTTTATTTGAGTGCGTGTTGCCATTAGTAAATTTTTCAACATATACCTTTCACTCTCATAGTGGCCCAAGTTGGAAAATAATTTATGTTATCTTTGGTGTCATAAGAATAGTTCCAAATGGTACTTTTGACATTTAAGTCCAGTTTTTGTGTGCAAAAATCCAAATTTGGCTTTATGCTTGGTGGTTCTCACTTTGTAATCCGTTGATCTGTTCTTCTCATTATTGTTAGGCTACTGTGATGGCTTGAATGAAGATTTGGTTCCCAGTTGGTGGCTCTGCTTAGAGGTGCAGCCTTGTTGAGTGTGGGCTTTGACGTTTTCTAGCCCCACTCCTCTTTCCACTCTCTCCTCCTTGTGTTCAGATGAAATGTGACTTCTCTGCTTTCTGCCTAGCAGGCTGGCCTCATGATCCAGCTGCTATGCCTTTGCCTTCATCATAAATTGCATATCCTCTAGAACCATAAGCCAAAAGAGAATCTTTTCTCCCCTGAGTTGTTTTTAGTCATGATATTTTGGCCCAGCAACAGAAAAGTAACTAAAACAGCTAGCCACCAATAAGTATTTCTGTCCACACAGAATAAAATTACCAAGATATAAATACTGAAACAAGAGCATTGTCTGTTAAGAGAGCCCGAGTCCCAGTGTTATTGTGTTGTGTGATATTGGAAATGCAGGGCCATGCTCTAAAATGCTAAAAACACTTAGGGATCATATAAGGGAAAGAGTAGAAGGGGAAGGGAGGGCTAGTACCTATGGAGGACATGTACATTTCTAGGTCAAAGGGAACTGGGTGTCCAAAGCTGAGACCCAGGCATGAAAGAGGTGAGACTTCTCTAGATGCATACAGGCAAAGTTCCCTCAAGTAGCTGGAGCAAATCATTGGATAAGCAGTCAGGGAGCAAGAATGTAGAAGCATCAAAAATATTGTGGCAGAGGTAACAGCTCTTCAAATACTCTTCTTCCAAAACTGAACCAATTACTCCCCTTCCCACCCTGGTAGAAGATTCCCAAATATTTCAGAACTAAACTCTTGCTGGGGAATGTAGCTAAAGATAGAGGATCTACCTGGTCAGGGACTAGACACTAATTTTATGAGTGATGGCATCGAGAACTGCTTTTTTAATTACTTTCTTTTCAGTGTTAGGGATCAACTGCAGAGTCTTAAACTCTAGGTAAATGCTAGAACACTTGGGTGTACTTCTGGGGAATCTGTGGGCACCCACTCTGTTCTAGGCATTGTACTGGGGAGTGACTGCAAACGAGTCAGAGGAAAACAGCCCATGAAAATGACAACAAAGAAAACTCTTCCTCTGATATCCATGCTCCTTCATCTACCCAGCAAGTATTTGGAGTAAACAGAGAAGTCCTGGTCACCATCCTTGGTATTGGGACAAAAGCTGGAGAGTCTATCCTTGCCAGATAAAGCTCCTAAATATGACCTAAGTTAGGTTCTGAATATATAGCACAATGTTTTATTATTTGGTGAAAATGTTCATTGTTTTAAGAGAGCCCCCACCCCACCCCCGACTCCAATTATGTATTCATTGCTTCCTCTAGGAGCCATCATTTAGGGAACCTCCACACAGTATTTCAGCATGAGGTTAATTGCAGCTAAAGAAAAGTTTATGATTAGTCCAGACAGGTATTTTTCTTCATTGTCTAATACAATAAATCCATTAAACTCCGATCCATCCTGTCACCCTCTCCTTGAAGACTTGGTTATACGACCCGCAGTACTAGTTGGGTTTCATGACTGTAATTGAGATTGGCAGAGCTTTCAGTGTTGCAGTAAATTTGTCACAGGCAGAGAGGGACTCTTATCACCCCCATTCTGCCACGGAATCTGAATTTTTAACTACTCTATTACTGGCAAATAGCCTTATTTGGGAGAAAGAATAAAAGGAAAGGATATGCCTCCTCTTAGGGTAGAAAAACAATTCTTTAACAAATAACATAGCATTATTTTTTTATATAAGCAATGTACTTAAAACATCAATGTGTTTAGCTTACAGTGAGGAATCCTGAAGTGTTGGTCCCAAGACCAGTGACCCAAACATCTGTTTACTCACAAGCTTTGGTGGGTAGAGGGGTCATGCGGATCAGCAGCTGGTACCATGCTTGCTCCATGCTTCTGGCTTTAATAATTGCAGTGACTTGGGAAGGAAGGTTTGAGGTCATTTCCATTTCTTTATGCTTATTCCTTACCTAGGAAGCTTACCACTGTCTGTAACCTCCAGTTCTGAAATTGTGTGGATTCTTGAGATTCCATTACAAACTGTTTTCACAGCCTTCAGAGAATCCTGGGAAATAGAGGCTGTGGGGAGGTTCTTGTAAGTGGGAATGGACAATACATTTTCCTCTCCTCTGTTTTGTTTTTACTTTTTGAAGAGAACAGAACTTTAAAGGCTCTCTGGTGTACAACACACACACACACACACACACACACACACACACACACACACACACA
>CAJQZJ010004750.1:8868881-8883093 GCA_907164525.1 Lophiomys imhausi | reverse complement strand
ACACACACACACACACACACACACACACACACACACACACACACAGACACCTAATACCACTGTTATTGAGACTGACACCCTTATGGAAAACTGGGGTGTGTGTGTGAATACTGTGTATATATGTGTGCTCACCCGTGTGTATAAAACCCCAAGGCCCATGATACATGTGTTCCTCCTTGAAATTTCAGTTGTTGATATGGTGGAAGAATTGGGTACATCAATTATTTCCGTCCCTGGGCACTTTCACTTGAATGGCCAGCACTTATTCAGTTGGCCACCATAGGTCCTCTTGTCCTTGTCAGTGGTCCAGGGGAATTATTTTTTAGCATGGATGAACAGCTCTTCAAAACCCTTCCAATGTATGAAGCATAAACAAGCCTTTCTCCAGCATTCAGTTTATATCCCTTTTCTTCATATTTATTTCTCTACAACAAACATATTTATTGGGGTTATTATGAGAAAAATCTTCCTCTCCATAAATATTTGTCTTTTCCTCTGTCCCTTTTATAGGATCATGAGGAAATGATGGAGGGTGTGTGTGTGTGTGTGTGTGTGTGTGTGTGTGTGTGTGTTTGTGTGTGTGTGTGTGTGTGTGTGTGTGTGTGTGTGTGTGCCTCCCCTGAGAATTTCCTTTCAGTGAGCTATGCCACTGAACACTCTTTACAAGGTAAGACCCTAGGTTTTAATGGTTTGGTTTGGAGAGAAAGATGAACTAAGAGACAAGTAGGTGATGGGCAGGACGCATGGAGTCGCTGGAAAAGGGAGCATTTTTGCACTGACATTTGAAAGCTATCTGTTCATGTACTGTGCCTGCTGGTGTCACTGAAGTGTGCTTAGGATCTAGTTTGGGGTTTGTTTCTAATAGTGCATTTTCATCCAAATAGCTGCCTAAGAGAAGTTTAAATTACAGAATCCAGATAAGTCAAGTCTTGGTGCTGGTTAATTTTTCCAGCTATGTATGGCTGTCCATCAGACAATAGAAAACTAGTAGCATTTTCTGTTACTCACCAAGGGCAGTTGTCTCTGCTATGAGTTAATATTCCACTAACAGCTCGATGTTTGTAGTCTTCACACTTGAACCCTGTTAGTGAAAACAGCTATCAAGATTCTGCAGAATCTTGGTGATAGCTGGGCAACATGAGAAAGACTGCTCCACATATGTGCTCTTAGACACAGCAGGAGGCTGTGACTGCTATTGTCCTACATTGCTCCAGATCCCTCTTCTGCAATGCTCACCAACCACTACACAGAAGCCAGGGAGTGAGCCGGGAAATGTCAAGCTCGTATGTGACCTCACACAATTTCGTGTTAGTCTATTGGAAAGCTTCACATCTTGGAGTACGAGAATGAAATCCATCACTATAAATATTATTAACTAGGTGTACATGAGGCACACTGTCCCTCAAATAGTCCTGCACATAACTGCATCAGGCTCATACTACTGACAGACAGTCTGAGGGTGCTTTGGAAAGACATTGCTCATAAAGCCAATGACCTGAATGACCCTAATGTTGGCAGCCTCTGTGAACGCCAGGGACCAGATGACCCACTTACGTCTTTGGCCCCAGTTGCTGCTGCTGCTGCTGCTGCTGCTATTTTGTGAGCAGGTCTGCTTCCAGGACAATTTATATGGATCTATTTCTAACACTATGACTTTTAATGTATAACTTCCCTGTTGTGTTTGAACACAAGAGGATAGTAAGGCCTAATGAGTTCCTGTACTACAGTACATTTGAAAATTCCTTGAACCTAGGCACATATGCTAGTGTATAGACTGCTGTCTTTCTTCTCCTCCTCCTTCTTCTTCTTTGGTTTTTCAAGACAGGATTTCTTTGTCCTGGAACTCATTCTGTAGACCAGGCTGGCCTTGAAATCAGAGATCTGCCTGCCTGGGATTAAAGGCAGGCACCACCACCCCTGGGTGAATGTCTGTTTTCTATAACTGCTAGTCACTACAAAAATTATTTGAGTACAGAATTTATTTCACAAATTAATATAATAAATACTATTATATATTTATATAAATAATATGTATTAATATATCATATTAATATAAATATATTTTACTTTAACATTTTTACAATAGATACAATTTTAAAATATGAGAATGCATAGATTTTAATTTTGAATATAGTTTTATTAAAAGCTTCCTATTCTCAGATTTGATTCTAATATCAAGACTTTTATGGTTTTGATTGGATGCTCAATGAGTTCACTGAGATATTTTTCCTCTGACCTGACCAGAGGTTCAGTGTTCTCCACACAATGTGGTCTCTGATGTAAATTTTCAGCTCTCAGTGCCATAGAAGAAAGTCCTTATCGGGATTCCAGAGTCTTGGGCAGTGACTTTGTATTCTGGCACTCAGCCAAGGAGATGCAGAAGATCCATTATCATATGGTGGGCTCCCCTCTTTGTGTGGCACTGTTCCTGTCTGGCTCATTCTACCTTCTTAAACTTTTTTTTTGCATTTTGTTTGTTTGTCTATTTATTTATGTTTAGATTTATTTATTGTGTCTGTGTGTGTGTTTATGTGTGTGTGTGTGTGTGTGTGCGCACGCGCACGTATAGCACAAGTGCACATGTATGTCTGTGTACCATATGTAAGCCTTGTGCCCACAGAGGCTAGCCATGTGGCTGTCAGAGGATAACATTCAGGAGTCAGTTCCCTCCTTTCACCATGACATCCTGAGGATCCAACTCAGGTTATCAGGTTTGGGCGCAAGCACCTTTACCCGCTGAGGCAGCTCATTGGCCCTACTTTACTTGGAAAGGCTAGAGTTTTGTCTCCTCAGCTCAGGTAGATCTCGGCTCTGCTTGGCTTCTGGTGCTGACTCACAGCCAGGGCAATTGTGAAAGTCGCTGTCTGTGGTTTTACAGTCATAAGGGCTGACATCCTGCTCCATGTGTCACTCGATGTCTGGAGATGGTTTTTCACTGTCTAGTGAAGTTCTTGGCTTTCAGCAGGAGGCCAAGTCTGGTATCAGTTACATGTTGCACTTGCATGGCTGCTAGCAGAAACCTCATTCTGGTTTTGATATGGATGTAATAACATGTAAAACACATTTCTATATGTAGGGATAATCACATACTTTTATAGTGTTTGGTCTTCACCAGGATTTGAAAAGCCTAGTCTTTTCTAGAGCAGTGACCCGATTAGAGTCTATGACTTTATCTAAAAGAAAGAGAAAGCACAGATTTAATTATAAGTAAATTAATGGCAGAACCCTGGGCTGGGTATGGTGGCGCACGCCTTTAATCCCAACACTCTGGAGTCAGAGGCAAGCAGATCTCTGTGAATTGGAGGCCAGCTTTGTCTACAAAGCAATTCCAGGACATTCAGGGCTGTTACACAGAGAAACCCTGTCTTGAAAAACAAACAGACAGACAGATAAAACAAAAACAATAGTTTATAATCTTAATACAATGTTTGTCATGGCTACTTTCTTTAAAGACACCTTAAACTTGCCTATATTCTTAATGAGTAACCACTGCAAATTGTCTACATAAATTGTCATGGAATAGTACACAGACATTAAATGTATAAACCGCGTAGAGACATTGAAAAAAATCTACTGGAATTTGCCTACATCAGCACATGGATGGCTGCTACAGTGGCAGACAGGTGATTTGACATTGTGCCAAGCCACTGTTGCATTGGCTTAGAGTGTCTGTGTGTGTATGTGTGTGCACACGTGGAGAATATGTGTGCATGTGAAGCAGAGTGATTCTTGGGAGGAGAGAATGTTGTTCAATTGAATGTTCACTTGTATGATTATTCGTGTCCATCTTGATATTCAGGTCCCCCACTGTTATAGCTATTTATTGTATAGTCATACATATTAATTTCTAAAGCATCATCACAATGCTGTGGGTAATGACTAAAGAAATCTTGCTAGCCGTAGTCACATGCGGGCCCATAAGTCACCCTTCCCGGCCTTGCAACTAAACCATTTCATTTTCTCTTACTAGGCGTTTTTGGTCCTTTGTTCTTAACAGGGAGAGTGTCGGTTGATTGGTGGCTATTTGTTTGTTTATTTGAGTCTATGGCAGAATGATACTGCAGTATAAACTGTTAATAAATCCCCTTTAATTAGGGATGGGAAAGGCAAGAAAAATATGAGATTCCACTATTTCCCTCAGCTATCACAAAAAGACTTCCTTTCTTCTTCTTGAAGAAGGGTCAGACTTACAAGCCCTGAATGCAACGATGCTCTTTTCAGAATATCTTCACATTCTGCCAGGGGAGTGAGGAATCTTGAAGTGAATCCCATAACTTTCCAAATATGACTGGTGTCCCTTTAATTTAAAAAAATTAAGGCACAAGACAAAATAAAACACAAAAGAGCCACCCTGAACAAAACAACTTGCTTTTTCCTGGTCAGCATAGACAAGTAGTAAGTCACTGGATGATTTGAGAGGCCAACATTTCTGTAGCTTACCTTTAGGGTTCCTTTCCTTATAACATGGGCCAGTTAGAGTTTTCTGTTCCTATTTTTCCTATTTTGTGCTGTATTTATGCGTTGTGTTTGCACTTGTATGTGTGGGTGTATGTGACTGTGTATGTATTTCATAGCCCAAAGGAGGATGTCAAGTGTCCTGTCTATCATTCTGTGCCTTATGAGTGAGCCAGGATCTCTCATTGAACCTGTAGCTGTGTTGGCAGCCAGCAAGTCCCACCGATTCTCCTGTCTGCATTCCCAACAGCACATCTCTGTGGTTATAGATGAGCATAGCCACAGCCATACTTTCACATGGGCAGGGGATGAAAACTCAGGACCGCAAGCTTGTGTAGAAAGGACTCTTACCAATGGGACCATCTCCACAGCCCGATTTGTTCTTTTATTGCCTACCTGGACAGAATAGAAAAAGAATATAAGCTAACTCCAGGCTCAGTGGGAGATCCTGCCTCAAAAAGTAAAGTAGAAAGATATCAAAGGGAGGTTTGATATTGCCCTCTGGCCTCCACACACATGCATGGGTGCATACTTACACATACGGTTATACTCACAAACATTGCATGAGTATGTGCTTGGGTCAGTCCAGTGATCAGAGACAAGTATAACATGAGCAAACAATCTCAGAGGCCATACTATTGAGATCAAGTAAGGTGATCACACAGAGAAAGGAAAATACTCACACAGGGTTCTAAAGACAAGTGTCTCAGGCACCACCATGCTCAAACAGTAGTTGTGTCTTTCGTGATGTTGTAAAGAATGTGGAGTAAATGTTTGGAGACCTGTTAAAAATTACATCCTTGTATGTTAGAAACATAGCATGTTTTATGAAAAGCCATCTGTATTTGAGTGTGATCATCGGTCACCATGTTGTCCAGATTTATTTCCTAAAGCGTGGAATACTTCATTCATCCACCTGAAAGTTTAGTCTGGTCTTTGGCTCTTGGCTAATCCTAGTGTCTCAACATTCTTTCCCTAAGAATAGAATTCAGCCTAGGTTCCAGATATCAGCAGTGTGTTCTGTGGGCTAACCAAAGCAAGGATACCCAAGATGATCACACAGCCAAAAGAATCATAATGACAAAGAAGAGGGGCTCCCAATCTTTAAGAGCACTTGTTGCTCTTGTACCCTAAGTTCAATTCCCAGTATACCCACATGGTGTCTTATAATCATCTGTAACCTTACTTCCCAAAGACCTGATGCCGTCTTATGACCTCCTTGGGAATTAGGCACACTCATGGTGCACATACATACAAGTGGTTAAAATATTCATACACATACAATAAAATCGATACACTTGAAATTTTTATGCAGAAAGAGAAGACAGGATCATAAAGAAGACAGATGTATAAGGGACAGATGTTGGAGGCTTCAGTGACATGGAGAACTAAGGTCTTAGATGTCACCTCACTGTTTGTGTTACACAATACACAGATGTGTTTAGGTGGCTTAAAGTCAAGACAGCAGTCACTGAGATTCCCATCATCACCACTGATGTCAGATTGGTCTCTGGGATAACTGGGTACTTCATCTGCTTCCACCTTACCCAGTCCTACCCATCACTTTCATCTTGGTACCAGGATCCCCCTTGGCCTTTCCATTGCAATTGTTTATCTGGTCTTGCCAGCTTAGATAATTGCCTGGACCTAAGCTTGTTGCCTACATTGTCATCCACAATGAGAGAATGACCTTCCTGTGACAAGAGAACACTTTCAGATCTTTTCTCACTGCCATGAGAACAGGGTTGAGTAGGTACCAACTATATGGATAGAGCTTATAGGTAGCAGAGAGGTAGCAGCAGATTCATGCAAGAATCTCAGGAGCAAGATATTCATCGAAGCATAGGACATTTGTCTCTATCAGACCTTTGCTCCATTTAAACAAAAGATCTGGGAAATATTTTATAGAGGAAAATGGAAAAGAAACTATATATTGGTTATATAATGTTAATGTTATGGAGAAAATAGTAAAAATTCCTAGAAGATGATTGTACTACTTTGCTCAAGACTGACGCTCAATATTCTAGTTAATTTGACTTCAGCAATCAATGCCAAAAAATCAAGTAACTGTGCAAAGCTACTTTCACACAATACTCAGGATGAAATAAATCCTGTCAGATGATTTGTCTAAAAACATTATGGAAGATAATGTCTCTCAGTTCACCATCCCCCACCCTCAACATTCTTGCTTTTATTTATTCTGCACCGTTGCGACTCTCTTCTGTCTGGTACTTTGTTGTGACTCGATCCGTAGCTGGGTTTCAATGTTTTCTTTATTTTCCGTGTCATCTCAGTGCTTGGAGATATAGATGTAAAGAAAAAAAAGGAACAAATTCTAGGTTAGTAGCCTGGAAAAAATATCATAATGGAAGTCAAAGAGGAGTTTGGGTTCATTTGTAAATTAACTTAAATATTTTGAGCTTTATATATGGAGAAATTGGAACTAATGTTTGTAGATAGTGAATATTTTAACAAGACTGTAAAATCTGCTTCTAGGTTTTAGGTAACTTTCTGTTTCTAACAATTCTAAAAATAGAACACATTTGGCATTGCAAATGAACTCAGGTTTTCCATTAATATGGCAAAATGCTTGAGACAAACAGCTTAAAGGATAAAGGATTTCAGAGGTATCAGAGTGTGGTTTGAGGCTCCACTATCTTGGGCCTGAGGGAGAGCAAAGCATCACCATAGCCAAGAGAAGCTAGCTATGACCATGGCAGATGAAGCTGCTCATCTTGTGTAGACCAGAAAGCACAGAGAGCAGGGATGGGCAGGGCCGAACATAAGAAAGTCCCCAGGGGCATGCTCCCAAGGACTCAATCCCTGTCACTAGGTGCCACAATCTCCTTTGGAGACATTTGTAGGGGTTAGATAAATTAGATTTAGAAAATATATAGGAGTTTCTGATACTGTCTCTTAATTCGACGCCTGAAGAGCATTATCAGCATGAAGTCAGGAAAAACAGGAAAGACTTAATAGACTGAAAAACAAGGTTGAAGTCAGGAAAAACACGAAAGACTCAATAGACTTGAAGAAACAAAGTATCTGGCCTGACATTGTTTTCGGCTGCTAAGTGGGTGGAGCCCAAATTAAGCTGAAACAGAGTTCCTCCTATTTAAGGACAGTGCATGGAGCCCAGAAAGAGAAGAGGCCCCTGATGCTAGAGAGCTCCAAGAGTCCTGCTGAAAAAAGGGCTGGCCATTGATGGCCAGCTCTCTCCCTGAAGCAGAAAGAAGCTGGTGAGCAAAGAAAGCCTGAGCAAGACACCAAAAGGCCAAGGACTAAACCCTGTGGCTCAGCTTTTGCCTAGAGGGGTTTGATCTGTCCGATCAGTGGCCTAAAAGAAATTGTGCCTGGCTTTAAGGACTGAGGCAGAGCAGCTGAGTTCCTGATTCAAAAGAAGTAAGTTGGCCTGCAGACGGCTGGAGCATGAAGCCTTATTTAAGGTGAGACTGCAATAACCAACTTACCCTGACGAACCTGCATCTGAGAGATCCAGAAAAAGGACTGCTAAGTGCGTTAAAGAATCTACGACAAAGACTGTGTTCCTGACGACTGAGGACCTGCCCCAGAGACTGTATCATTCTAAAAGGTTATGAAAGTAGTTGTTATAATTATCAATAGGTTTAGTGGATAGGTTAAAGGGGTTGTAAGAATTTATAGGATTAATAGTTAAGAAATTGTTGGTGTTTGTTATAAGTGAATTTAGTAATAAATAAATAAGTGATAAATAATTTAAAAGTTCGGTTACAGACATTGTAATACAAACCATGGCATGCCCATCTACTATCTAGTCTCAGCTGTTGGCATGCTTGTTCCCTGGAGCTTCCTGCCCCTAACAATTCATCCTCTCTCTACTTCTTCCCATCCTAATATATACAACATAAAATTGTAGTTGTGATATCTAATAATGCCTTTAGTTCAGAAAGCTGGATTATAAACCCCTAATCAGCTCCCATACCAACCTGTTCTGAAATCTAGGACAGAACACATTTGTAATATTACTGCTTGTTTACTTACCCAGTAAGTAGTATTTTTGCCCATTCTCACAACACAGTAGGGGCTCAACAGTATTTGGCCACATGGCGACATTATATACCAGTAACCAAACCTCCTTACTACCTTTGTTTCTCTACGAATCTTAGAAGAGAAACCTCATCATATTTAGAACAGCTTCCTCTAGCTTCAGGATTCACACCTGTTGCAATGTTCATGAATTTTTTTCAGGAATATCATCAAAGATTAAAGCAAAGAGGGAAATTCTCTCATGGGGTCTCAGACCTAGACAGAATTACAGGCAGCTAAGGAATGCTGAGAACAAGAGAAATAGTCTTCCTCAGGGAAGAGTTCACCCATTGGCTATCTATGCAGTGTCAGTCCTGAACACATATTCATACAAGTAACATTATTATATCAACTGAGTACATCCTATTTATATATTTAGATTTCTAAATATGTGTGTGTATGCATGTGTGTATAGTCTTAGTTACTTTTACATTGTCCTGATAAAACATCATGAACAAAACAACCTACTAAAGAAAGTATTTAATTTGAGGTTCATGGTTCCAGAGAGTTATAGTTCATTAAAATCATGGAGAGGGAAGACAGGCATGGTGCTGGGGCAGTAACTGAGAGTTTACATCTAATCCTTTACAAGCATAAGGCAGAGAAATGTTTAACCGGAAATGGTATAGGCTTTTCAAACTGAGCTATCTGAGAATGGGCTTTTGAAAACTCAAAGCCCACTCCTAGTGTCATGCTTCCTCCAACAAGGGAACACCTATTTTTTCCCAAAAGGTTCTACTAACTAGGGACCAAGTGTTCAAATATATAAGCCTATGGAGGCAATTCTAACTCAAATTACCACAATACATAATGACAAAGAAATAGGGGCCATGAATTTGAGGGTGAGCAAGGCAAATATGTGGGAAGAATTGGAGGGAGGAAATGGGAGGAGAAATTATGTAATTGTTTTTAATTATATTTTAATTAATAAAGTAAAACCATTTAAAATATTTTTTAAAAGAAAGAAGTCTTTGAGATGATAAGATGATGGGTTGATCTGTTTGTATTCTATTGATAGTAGGTTGTACCCTGCCACCCTTACTACAGTTTGGCAGTCATGTACCCCCTAAAATGACATTTTTAACTCTTGCCTATCCAAAACTTTTCTGATTGGTTGAATAAAATGCCTGTAGCCTAGATTGGGTAGAAGAGAAGTAGGCAGAGAGAAGGTGGGGCAGGTGGCAGGTGGTGGATGTTGGTGTGTTTTTTGAAGACAGAGGATCATGGGAAGAAGGAGGAAGGAGAAGAAGTATGATTAGATGGGAGAAGACCATTCCACAAGGCCAGGAACATCAGCATGGCATGGAGAATAATAGCACAAGGGAACATATGTATGTAATTTTTTTCATTGGGGGAATAGCATTAAAAGTTAGCTTAGATGGGCACAGATTACACAATCTAGGCTAAGGCTTATGAAAATCCATTAGGTGTCTCTGTATGATCCTTTATAATGGTGGGTTAAGGATTAACAAACAGTGGTGATAATTTAACATCTTCTGCAACAAGATACATCTTTTAGGGAAGAATTAACTTCAAAATAATGAGAAGTAAATAGGAAAATGTATAGAAGAAAAACAATGTTGGTCTTCTTGTGGAGTTCTTGTCCCCTCCAGGTCTTTCTATCCTCCCTCCCCCATTCTTCCACCAGACACCCCACACTCCTCCTAATGTTTAGTAGTGAGTCTCTGCTTCTGTTTTGATCCTCTGCAGCATGGATGGAGGTTCTCAGAGGACAGTTATGCTAGGCTCCTATCTGTAATCATAGCAGAATATCTTAGTGGTAATAGGGATTGGCTCTCTCCCTTGAGGTTGGTCTCAGGTTGGGTCCATCATCAATTGGACACTTCCTCAACTTCTGGTATATCTTTATCCCTGCATTTCTTATTTACAGAGTAACTTTTGCATTGAAGTTTTTGTGAGTTTGTTGGTGGTCCCCTCCGTCCCCTGGAGGTCTTACCTAGTTAGAAGGAGGTCTCTTCAGCTGCTAGGGGTCTCAGATAGAGTCACCTCTCATATCCTCCCAGGGGCCTATATAGGAAGACCAACAGAGACAAGTAACCTAGGCTCATGGGGACTCACAGAGACTGAAACACCAATCAAAGAGCATGCATGAACTGAACCTACACCTCCAACACATATCTAACCACATGTGTAACCCAATGGGCAGCTTGATCATCATGTGGGTCCCCTAGCAAATGGAGCAGGGACTGTCTCTGACATGGACTCTGATGCCTGCTTTTTGACCACTTGGAGTGTGGCCTCAGTGGAAGAGGATGCACTAGTCGTGATGCAACTTGATGTGCTGGGGTGGGAGGGTATAGGGGGACTCCCTTTTACTGAGGAAAAGGGGAGGGGGGAGGAAGAAGGGGGTGAGAGGGAAGAACCCAGAGGAGTGGAGGGGACAGGCTACTATTGGGATGTAAAATGAATAAATAAACTTAATAAATGTTTAAAAAGAGGAAGAAAAACAATTACCACAAGTAAGTACAAAAAGTACAGCTCTATACACATATCATTGGGCCCGAGGATCCATCAGAAGGTGGATAGTGCTGCATTTGTTACCTAGGAAAGAGTATAGTAAACAGATCCATCTGACGGTCCCTGTCCAGGGTCCAGTCTGGTGGAAGGCCAGCTATCTTGCTAGAGGCTGAGAGCCACAGAGAAAATGCATGGAAACAGCTGGTGACATCAGTGTCCCTGAAGAGAATGGCTCTGATATCAATTTTCCAGAAATTTCTTATACATTGGGATTGATCTTTCAGAATATAGTTCGATCTACTTTCAGAGAGATTAAGGATATATCGAGAGCTTGTCAAGGGTCAGGATTTCCAGACAAACATGCAGGCACCTTAAGGAAACAAACACAAACTAAAAACAATGTGAGGTCAGTTCAATGTTCTAGTTCACAGGGTGAAGGGAAGAGGTGGAAGTTGTCACCCCGGGCTCACTCTGATCCTGTCTCTCTTCAAAAGGCAGCAGTCAAAGGCAAATTTCCCAAGAAAAGTTCATTTTGTAAGAACAAGTATAACAGGGCCCTGGAAAGGAGCCTTTTCTCATACACTCGGAGATTGTACACAAATGAGATTTAAGATCAAATTACTTTCCAGCAAGTGGTCTGTGACCAGGGTGCATACCAAGGAAGGTTGTTGAATAGCAGAGGGTGTTGCCTTGGGAGGAGGTCATTTTCTTGCCATCTAAGAATAAAGACAGGTTTTAATGCATTAGATCTTGGGATACCTATGAGCTAGCAAGCACCACAGATACAAAACTCCACATGACTACTGTCACGAGACCTTAGTCATGATGACAGAGGAAAGTTCATAAAATAGGTAGAACTGTTTGCTTCTTATTTTTATTTAGTTATGTATGTTTTTTATGTGTTCTTGTGTGTATGCCTGTGGATGAGAACAAAGATCAGTATTAATGTGTTATTTAATTACTGTCAAACTTATTTTTTTGAGACAGGGTCTCCCATTGAACCTGGAAATTGCTGATTTGGCTGGATTAGCCTCCTGACCAGAGGACCTCAGAGATGTTTTTGTCCCGGCCTAGCAGGTGCCACAAATACAGGCATATACCACTGGTACCTGTCTTTGTGCTTGGGAGATAAGCACTCTGCCAACTGAACTATCTCCCCAGCTTCTTGTTGATCTTTGAAGTCTTGGTTGCCAAGGATCTAATGCTTTCTTTCTAACTGACAACTTCAGTGGTCAGCCCATTCCCATTTGGGTTGTAAGAACACATCTCTGCCTCGGCAGCTCCATCCTGTCTTACAGCAAGCTGTAAGGGGACTGGTGTCTCTCCTTGAGGAACTAACCTTGTTTTTTCATATCACATGGGACCTTCCCTCATTCAGTGTGGTCCAGACTAACAGCTCGTGTCTTTCAGAAGCATCTTTTCATGATGTGAACGGGTCTCCATTACCTGAGGGTAATTACAAAACACTCTCACTCCTGTGTAAATATGCCTTAACTTACAGCTTTGCAGGAAACCAAATTCTACCCATTGGGTTATCAACAAATGCTATCACAAGATCTGGACATTTTTCAATGACTTGTATTAATGAAACGTACTATGAAGCCACATAAGCCATATTCATTTTGTGGGTATATTTACAGTCATTTTATTGTCCACGGACATAGATGAATAAGTGTTAAAACATGTTTTCAATCATTGGATTTTTAAAAATAGCCTGTTTCCCAGAGGAGAACGGAAAAGCATCTTTTTCTGGACACACAGCTTTTCTAACCCTTTCTTCTCGGCTTGCTTCTGATTCTTTATTGACATGACTTCTCTTTCCAGATACATACTGGTTGTTGATTTTCTTTCTTTTAAAACATTGAACTCAGTGTTCATCTCTGGTGGCAAGGGTAGTTTACTCTAGAATGAATGTATTTATAAATGTAAAGCGCATCTTTCCAATCTTTCCATTTATTTTGAGAGCCCTTGAAACTTTGATCATATTATAGTGATCCTTGTGAAGAAAATTAGTTTGTTCGAAAATTAAACAAATAGTTTAGAACCAATGGAATGCATTCCAAGTATGGGGAATGAGCCTGATTGAAATAAATGATGGTATTAATGCAAAAGTCTATTTTTATTCAGTAAAAGCAATTAAGTTAATTAACAAGCAAAGATTGAGTTGACATGGTAGATTCAAAACTAATGACCAAAAAAACAAATCTTTTATCTAATTTCAAATCAATGACATTAATCGTTTCTAAACCCATTATTTCTAAACTCAATACTTTTTAAAATTAACTTCAAAATTTTTAAGTCATAAATAAATCTTTTCTGTTTTTAAGCAGTAAAGTAAGTTACTGTACTTTGATAAGTTATGACTGTCAATTTGAAAATGAGCCAATTTCTGCAAAATTGTATTACAGCCAAGTCTCCCTCTTGAACCACCTTCAGCTCTCATTCCCTTCATTGCTAGCAATATGTAGTACAGTGGAATCCTAACACAAGGATCAATCGTCTGGCCCCTCGAAGGTTTCGTTAAGATAGTTTACCTGCACTTGTTTACAGTTTTGTGGAAGCTGTGAAAAGAATGGTTTGGGATCAAGAGACATGGCACATATATGGAAAGGAATAAATTAAAAATAAATTTCTGAAAACTATAAACATTTGTGATTTGCATGGACTAAATGCAGATACAGATCAAGTACATATGCCATCTTTTCACTTCTATCTAAAAGTCTCCTGAGCAGGAATCTCTCCAGGAGTGTTCAGCAAGGTTCCCGTTTTAAGGTCTGGAATTGCCCTGGATTACCGTCCAGCGTAGGAACCCAGTGAAAACGGAGGCTTTGCTTTAGGAAGGGCAATGCTGGATGTTGAAAAGTCTCTTTGCCTCTCCAGCAGGTTTCTCTGTAGAAGGTCACATGATTAGAAATCATCCCTATTGTCAGGCTATTGGGAACAATGGTGAAATGTAACCAATTATTGCAACATTTAGTAAAACAAATGATTGTTAGTGATAAGCAAAAGTATGTTTTTAAATGTTTGCTAGTGTGAATTAATTACATGGTAACAGTAGGTTTTAGTAGGCCACTTTGTATGTGTATGATTAATTGGATCACACTGACCCTCCCATACCCCCGATATCCTCTCCTCTTCACAGCTCACCCCCTTCTACTTTCAAAGTGGTGTGTGTGTGTGTGTGTGTGTGTGTGTGTGTGTGTGTGTGTGTGTG
>CAJQZJ010004750.1:8839635-8868871 GCA_907164525.1 Lophiomys imhausi | reverse complement strand
TGTGTGTGTGTGTGTGTGTGTGTGTGTGTGTGTGTGTGTGTGTGTGTATGTGAGTGTGTGTGTGTATGTGTGTGAGTGTATGTGTGTGAGTGTGTGTGTCTGTGTATGTGTGTGTGTATGTGTGTGTGTATGTGTGTGAGTGTATGTGTATGTGTGTGTGTGTGTATGTGAGTGTGTGTGTGTGTGTGTGTGTGTGTGTGTGTGTGTGTGTGAGTGTGTGGGTGGGTGGGTGTGTGTGATACCATAATGGTGGATCTGAGTACAGGGTATGCAGGAAGGAACTCTCAGTTACTGAGAGAGACCTAGGAGGGGAATCCAGGGGCGGCATCTTGGTAAGAGAGAGTGCCTATACCAACAAAGAAGAGTCTGTATGATATATACTGGATACAGAGAGAGCACATTGACATTGGTCCTACCATGAGGGTGAGGTAAGCAGGGTCCGGCGACTAGGCTAGAGGAGGAGACAATCCCACAGAGCCTGGACTTGAGACTGAGCACTGAGAGGCAACAGACCAGGGGAGGTGATCAATGACAAGGCTCAGACTGAGTAGCAAAGGGCTTGAAGCAAGAGAGCGTTGGCAGCCTGGAAAACACCCATAAGAGTCAAGGTCTCTGTGGGCTGTCAAAGCAGGATTGGTGAGACGGTTCAGGAGACTTGGAGGTAGCTTGAGGGTTTGAAGTCTGATTTTTAAGTTTGATTTTTAAGTGTGCTGTGAAATAGCTCAGGACTGGCTGAAAGTCCCTACAGCCATGGCTACAGACAGCCTGAAGGGCCTGGAAGTGAGAATCAAGATGTCAAGAGAGACCAACAACTCCTGTTTCTCTGGCATGTCCACATGACATATTGGAAGTTTTAATACTGGAGGAAAAGCGCAAGGTGGACCCCCAGCTAAGGAACGAATGGGAGGCCACAGAGTGGAAATCACTTCAAGCAGGAGAAACTGACGCTCAGCTTAGCTGACACAATGAGGATCTAATTTATTCTCTCTGAGAGTTTCTGGGGAAGAGAGCACAAAGCCCCAAACATCTCAAGACCTTTGAGATCACTTTAGAGCTTCTACTCACCAGCCAAAGAAACATCCCCAGTGTTCCCCCAGTTACAGGACTCATGGGCTAAGTCTTTATATTCTTCTCTGGATGTTTGATGAGCCACCATGGATATCAGAAGGAGAAACATGCTAGCATGGTAACCTGTTTTATCTAAGACCAAATTCAAAGATTTCTCCTTAAGTCTCTTATACAAAATTTCACTGAATTTTTTAAAAAAAGGATTTCTCATTTGAATGGGGTTTCTCAATGGGTTTTCTTTTAATATGAAATTAATGGTAAAAAAAATCTTATTGATAAATGAAAGAAATCTCTTCACCAGAGAATCGTCCACAGGCTTGTTATAGTGATGTTCTGATGTGGAACTACTTCACAGACCTGAACATGAGCCAGTGCTCTCTGCTGTCTTCTTTTTATAACTTGAAATTCTTTCTCTTATGTATTCATTTACTTATCTGTGTATATGTTTGGGAGCACATGTGGAGGTGAAAAGACAACTTTCAGGAGTCCATTCTCTTCTTCTACCTTGTGGGATCTGGGGATCAAAGCCAGGTTTTTATTAAGCAAGGAGCTCATCTCACTGGCTCCCACTCTGCCTTTAATTTTTGGGTGCATTTTGATTTTCATTTTTAACTGTAAAATTAATACACAGAGGTGGAAATACAACAGTGCAGATTTGGCTCTGCAATCTGGGCATATTTAGACATTAAATGGATGTCTTTGTACAAAGGGTCTCGGTGATTCATATAGTTTAAAGATTTATTTGTTTTTATTTTGTTTGAATGAGCCATCTATGTATGCAGTGCCCATAGAGGCCAGGAGAGGGCATCAGACACCCTGAAACCAGAGTTACAGATCAGTTCCCATGTGTTAGCTGGGAACTGAACCCTGGTCCCCTGCAAGGGTAAGTACTCTTAACCACTAAGCTGTCTCCCCAGCCCTAATCAAACATTCTAATTAGAGTTTTCCACATTTCTGTACTTAGATATGCTCTTCTCTTGCCTCTCCAAGTTCAGTCTTTTCCTCTGATGTACAAAGTTCCTGAGAACCAAACTAATTGACGTCCTCTAAAGTTCCTTGTACTTACAGGCACAATTAGAAGGATCTTGAATATTTGCTTGAGGTTTTCCAGGTGGCACTATGTTTTTATGGAAGGCACTGGCTGGCATTCACACTGGACACTGTGGGTAAGGCTTCACTTGGGTCTCAGTGGCCACTCTTTTAGCTGTGGGGATCTCACGTCCATATAGAACCCTACTCTCATTGAGCATCGTAGCGTTGTGAGGACATAGAATTGCAAAACTATTGCTGCTGGTCTTAATTCATCCTCATACATCCCTTTGAGGCAGGAAAGAATGTCTTTTACTACAACTTACAGATGTGTGAGCTGTTAGACTCAGGGCTGCAGTCTATGCAGGCAAGGTTGCAGTGGCTGGAATCATGTAGTTTCATAATTCTGATTGATTTAAAGGCAGATCATGTTTCGTTATCTTGCCAAGTCTTTCAGAACCAACTCAAAAACTAAACCGTGGGTACTTTTCAAGGAATCTTAAGCCAAGGTCTTGAACCTGAGAGAGAAGATACATCTTTATGTGAGTATCTTTGCACTTAGAATTTCATATTCCTAGATTTGTTTTTAAATTCAGATTATTACAAAATAAAATGGAGGCAGTGGCAGACTTTTTCACAGGTTGAACAGGTGGAGCTAGCCCTCCACATACCAGAATATGGTAAGGCTGCAATAATGGATACATAATAGCAGTTCACATCCATTCATAGAAGCCAATCTTCAGGTTTTGCACTAGCACATAAAATATTCATACTTTTATGTTCTTTTAAATGTAAACTGGTATCTCCCTCTTTCAGAGATGCCTCACAGTGAATTCATGTAGATGCCTATGATCATTAGCCAATGGAATAGCTCTAGTTCTGTCTTCATAAATCATGGAGAACACACAGCCCATGATTACACAGTGGAGTTACCTCCTAGAGAATTAAATTACTAAAGATAAGGACAAAGTGAATTTTTAAAACCAGCTGCCTGTCACCCATTGTTGGTAAAGGTGGGCCCAAATGTGCTCCCTGCTTCCTAACTTTTAATTTCATTTTCCCCCTTAAACTGCCACTTATTGTCAACTGTGGCAGCTTTGTTATTCCTCACTAAGAACTACCTTTATTGAGCTTGAAATCTCATCCCCTCGGTGTTTGTTAATACAGCTTTAGAAGACTCCTCCTATTTTGATTGGTCACCACTCAGATGGGTTTAAATGTGATGCACTCGTTTGACTGCCCAGCCCCATGGGAAAGGCGCAGAAACACACTCACACAGGCTTCCTTTGAACACAGAAATGAAAATCAATAAACAATTTGAACTTCTTTGAGGAGAATTTTTCTCCTCTAATGAATATACAAGCTTGGTTACAGCTTATTTCAAAGACTGAATTTACTGAGTGTTTCACCTGCACTGTAAGTATGACAAACAGAAGTTCCCAGCAACACATCCCACAGGGAGACTTCGTGATTTTTTTTTAAATCATGCTCTCCCATCCCAAGCCACATGAAAATTAGAGCACAGCTCTAATTATATTTAGTTGAACTAGAATATTGAGAGAGGGTCCAGTTAGTGGCACTGATAGAACTTGTCTACAGATTCAGTGTTTTAAAGGAAAAAATACACAAATAATTAATAACAATGAAAAAAATCTTAAATAAAATAAACAAATCTTTTATTCATGAGGATATTGTGTGTTTCTGTGTGTCCATGTACACCATGTACACCTGTGTACATCTATGGGGGAGAAGAAATACATCTGTTGTATTTTTCCATCATTCTTGACCTTATTACCTTGAGATAGGTCTCATCCAACCACAGGTGTATGCTTTTACCACTTTATACTCTAATGTCATCAAAATCTCCTACTTCCTCCGCACCTTCCTTATCTTCTGTTGCTTACACTGATCCTATCTTAACTCGTCTCCTTTCAATTTCTGATTCTTTCAGTTGGCAGCATAGTCTTTAGCACATAATCTTGGCTTACATGTGTTATATCTGGCAATCTTCCCAAAGGAAAATGTGTTTCATATCTTAAATATTCAAAAATATTTCTAAAGGCATTTTTTTAATTCAATACATCTTAATTGCAGAAGTAATCATTCCTGGAAATTGCTTGACTCCCAGGAACATTAGATAAATGGCTATTTGCTTTGGACCAAATACAGTGCTATAGTTCCAGGCAGAGGTCTGTTTCTCTCGTCTGTGCCTCCCCGGATCTGTTGCTACTTCAACAAACTTTTCTAAAAAGGACCAGAGAATAAATAACTTAGATTTCCTGGGCATTTGCACCTACTCAACTTGAAATGTGGCTGTCAAAATGAAACTTTATTTACAAAAGCAAATGTCAAGACAGTTTGGGCCCTAGGGTGGTTGTTTGCAGCCATGGGATATTTCCCAACATTTCTACATCAGAGGAATCAGCTGGAGAGTGCTTTAATATAAACACACCCACCCACAGTTGTGTTTTCAGCTTACAGTTGGAAACACTGAAAAAAACTCAATGAAAAGAATCAAGTTTACTATTTCCCTAGTTCCAGGGGCTACTTTCACAGAGCTCTGAGAGAATTCTCTCTCTCTCTCTCTCTCTCTCTCTCTCTCTCTCTCTCTCTCCCCCTCTCCCGGCCTTTCTCCCTCTTTCCCTCCTTCCCTCCCCACTCCATTCCTCCTCCTTCTTATACAGCCTATGATAGTTTAGAACGAACAATGTAGCCAAGGTTCTTTTGAACTCTCTTGAGTACCCAGCATGTGTGACTAGCATTAAAAAGAAAAACAAAACACCATTGTTGACAGTTAGGGTTTCCATGATATTGCAAGATGACAAGCCTCACCCAAAGTCTGTTCTGTTGAATTTCTCAGAACACACAGCTACACCTCTTACTGTAGGGGAGACAGGCAACAGGTAAGACAACCACCTCTTGGCTTCACTTCCTTTAATGAAAGTCAATGTCTCTAGGAAAGCTCAGGGGTCTACCCTTTCGCTCTGGTCCTTGAAGAATGCAGTCACTTCCATTGCTCTTCTGCACAATATACATTTTCTTAGAAAGATGGTTTCTTTGAAAAATAAAACTTTTCAAGATACAGAATTTAGAGACATAACATGAAATAAGGTGTATACCAGAAACGCGGTAACCTGGGACTGAAGATATGGCTCTGGTTAATTGCAAATACTGCTCTTCTAGAAGACTAGAGGCTGATTCCCAGTAGCCATGTTTGGTGGCTCACAACCTCCTGTAGGTCTAGTTCCTAGGTAGTGACAGACACTGTTCTCACTGGAACTCATATATACTTAACCACATTCAGACATACATAAACACCACTAAACAGAAAATAAATCATTACAAAAGAAACACAATGACATTTATAGATGAAAATGTCATAGTAAGATCCATTAGTTTGTACACCAACTACGATAATTTTCATTTAAAAATATGACAAAAGTCTAACAAAAAATGGCTGATTCTTGGAGTACGAGGAATCAGGGCATCAAACAGTCTAGCTGCTGAAAACAAAAACCAAATTGCATCTTTTTCATTTGTGAATTTCCTATGTGACCTCAGTTTATGTCCTGGCAGTTTAATGAACTATTTGCTACACTAAGATTTCATAATCTGTCACTTTGTCATGATCATTTTTGTTTTGTAATTCCAACAAAAATGATCAAAGAAGAAAAGTAACCCTCATCTTTAGCCCCATTTCTTCCCATGAGTCTTTGGATGGAACCACCATAGAAGTTAGTATGGAGAGGATGGCTTTTGGTGACATTTTAGACTAACAGGCCATCTGTTGGTACATTAAGCCCAACAGACAGTTCTCCCTGAGAAGGCTAAAGGTCAAGGCCAGCATCAAGTTAGCACGTGACATAATTGTTTCTCCCTTCCTTGCTCTCATCTGTCTGTCAGACACCAACAACAATGGAAACTTTGGAATTTCTTACCCATCAACACAATAAACCACAGGCAACAGTCCAAGACTAAGAATCGCTTCTGAAGTAAAGATGTGCATCAGGCTTAGGCCAATGAGGTCTCCGGCTTCAAGGACACGTTCTACCATCCGAAATGAACCCCCTGCTCAAAGCTTAGCTGAAGTGAAGTTGAGGACACTTTGCAAGACGCAGTATTGCCTCTCAGTATGCAATGCATCTACTGACCTGATGGGAGAGGTATGGAATCCAGTTTGCACAGTTAAAATACACATGCTCATGAACTACAGAATGAACACTGGAACACCACCTGTCACTACTGAACTTCATGGCTTAAGCCTCAGCTCTAACACACTCAAGCACTCGCCATCATCTACCAGAGTAGCTGAGTTTGAGTTAATGCTTAACTATGCATGTGTTATATTTTAAGCTCTACCATAATGAGATGAATAAATATTGATTGTCTTAAGTGAAATATGGAATCAGTTCAGGTGCTGACGTGCATGTGTGCACCACTTTAGGAAGGAAAAGGAAGATTGATTCAGTTTACTGGGCCTGACTGGTGTCCAGTCCCCTCTTCTCATTTGGTATTTGTCTCTGAGAAATCTGCAGCAGCTGTTTTGTGCATTTTCTCTATCCTTAACAAACCCTCACCAATTTTTACTCATTTATTCTATATTATGTGTGTAGGTTTTTTTTTTTTCTTGGAACTGTCTTGAAATAGCCCTGCTTCAACTGTAATTTTTTGAGTCATGAAATTTACACTCTTTAAGGTTATTTTATTAGGTTTTTAAAAATATTTACTTCTAACTGGCAAAATCTTTTACTTGTTTATGGGATATGATGTCATAATTAAACATATGTGTACAGGGTATGATCAAATCAGGGTAATTTCCTTTCCCACCTCCCCTTGTTTTTCACCCTATAGACAGTGGGACCTCAAGCTCTTCTCCCTTGGTTACTTTAAGTCTATAGTAAGTTGTCACCTATGACATACAATTTTGCTCACGTACTATGTCTCATTGGAACAACTTTGCACCTCTAATTTGTTTTGGGGCTCTATTATTGCCCTCTCACTATTCTTCCTAGTGGCCTCTGCCATACTCCTTGATGTGGCCAGTGGTTTGGGCTTCCCTCAAAGAATAGGAGCACAGGCGTTGTCTTTCCATGCCTGATTTATCTCACCTCACATGGTGTCCGCCACATAAACACTGGGTTCTGCACTGATGTTTTCACTGATACACATTTCAGTCGGGTCCAAATCTTGGCTGCTGTGAATGCTGCTGCAGTGAACACAGAAGTACAGGTTCTTGGTATGGTCATTTTGTTCTCTTTGCACCTCTGCTCAGGAGTGGGATTGCTGACTCACGCTGATTCCACATACATTTTGTTTTGTTTTGTTTTTCTCTAGTCTGTGAGGAATGCCATTGGTATCTCAGGGGAACTTTCTTTAAAGCTGAGAATAATTGTAGGTCATGTGGACAGTTTAACAATATTATCTTTTCTAATCAATGAGTCTACACATTTTGTTCTCTATAATTTCTTCCATCAGCATTTTGTGCTATTTGTTGTAAGAAACTTTCTTTCATTCCCTCGATTAAATTTTTCCTAGATAAGTTTCTTTGGTAGCTATTTTGATTCCTTTTCCATTTATTGTTGTTATATCATGATTCTAC
Source organism: Lophiomys imhausi (assembly GCA_907164525.1). Taxonomy (NCBI): domain Eukaryota; kingdom Metazoa; phylum Chordata; class Mammalia; order Rodentia; family Muridae; genus Lophiomys; species Lophiomys imhausi. Next base: position 8,861,175 of record CAJQZJ010004750.1, on the reverse strand, counting down.
TTTTTTTGCATGGTGATTTGGATCAAAAAGCCCTACATTTCTCCACAAGTTCTATCAGCATCTGGAGGAATCTTTATACCTTTTTGACATATAAAATTGCATCTTCTGCAAATAAAACAATCTAACATTCTCTTTTTCTATTTGGATGCCCCCAACCCACACACACTTTTTTTTTCCTCACAGAATTACTGTTGCTGAGTAATTTTTCCAATACTGTTGAACAGGAGTGGTGAATACTGATATCCTTGTATTCTGTAACTTAAGAGTATGTTCCTTTAGATTTGGCTCTTTAGCATGGTATCTGTAGGCCTACGGCATACAGCCTTTACAGTGTTAAGGAAGTGTCAAGTTGTGGGCTCATTATTGTAAAGGCCCAAATGCATGTTCTGCATCAACTGGGGGGGTCACCTCTTTTCTATTTAATCTGCTGATGTGTTGTGTTACCTACATTTATTTGCATACACAGGGTAATCTGCCTTCATATCCCTTGGATAAGCTCCAATTGGTCGTGATGTAGAGTCTTTCTGAGGTTGGATTAGGTTTGATAGTGTTTTGTTGAAATCTTTCTGTAGTTTTCACACACTCACACATGCATACATACATACCTGTGTAAACACACACACACACACACACACACACACACACACACACACACACACAAAGAATGCACCTGTCAAGAACTAAAGGAGGAAGAAGATACAATGTTTACAATGGATACATAATGAGTATTAAATGCAAAATTATACACTGCTGAGTAAACTAGCAAATCTTAGAGAATTTTGATGCACAGTTAAAGTACAAACATTTGTGCAAACCTAGAGTTATCTCAGTAAGGTCTGTAGATTTTCATTCCCAAACAATATGAAACCACCGCTGTATTCATGGAAAAAGTATTCCTACCTGAAACTGGGAGGATTAGTACTGCTTCCTTGGTCCTAAACCAAGAAACAGTTTGATCTCTTTTAAAACAAAGCAATACATCACTCTAGATGTCCAACCAACACTACTGCTCCAGGAAAGATACTTATCTTTCAAAGGGAAGAAAATAACTTTAATTTAGTGAACATCTTCAGTTTGCTGACTCCATCAGAGAATGAAAGTCAAGGAACATTTGACCAAAACTTCCCAGGCTTCCCTAGTCACTGAGCTTGTTGGTCAAGATCACCCCTTCGATGCTGAGGGAGGAGAATGGAGTCATTTGTCTTAGAACTTTCAGAATGGAAGCCCTTCCCTTCTTTGCCCTTTGATCACATAGAGTTTCTGTATTTCTTCATTGGTCCTACTTTTTTTCCTTTATTTTTTATTTCTTCAAGTTACATCTCAATTGCAGTCCCTTCCCTATTCCCCCTCCAGTCCCACCCTCCCACCCTCAACCCCCCCCATCCTCTTCCCTTTTTTTTTTCTTTTAAGTTTAAGGTATATCTCATTTCCCCCTACAGTTTCCCCTTTCAGTCCAACAATGGCTCTTTCTCTTATAATAATAAATACAATACAGTACGACAGAGGTAATTGGCCACAGTTATGAGGGTTATATGGCTTAACGTACATTCCCAATGACAAGTCCATATGTATTTGGTACCTAACTTTAACATTCTACTATCTAAACATCTCCATGAGTTAAAAGGTCTATATCTGACTCAACATTCATACTAACTTGCAACACAATTTTAAAAGTATCTTCTTAGATCTATAACACTCTCTTGACTCCTAAACAACTCAAAATTTAATTATGAGACTCTATCTATCTGTTCTTCAATCACCTCAGAGACCTGAGAGGGATAAATATATCTGATTTTATAGGAAGTACAGGGCCTGCAGCTTCCAAAACTAAGAAATGACATACCAGTGGCTGCCTGGACAGTTCCCATTTTCTTTCCATACATTACAGCATCGATCTTCAGTCATTTGGCCCCGTTTCTCTGACAGACATTGATTGTAGAGCAAGGGTTACGAAGGACTTACCTACCCTGTCTTGGCAGAGCTAGGCTGTCAACTTACCTGCTTCCAGGTTTTGTCCTTTTTGGACAGCATTCTGTCTACAGTTGGAGCAAGGGGCTTTTCCTACCAAGAGATAGGCTTGCGACTAATTCAATCATCTCCCGGTCCTATTTGTTGAACATGAACCTATACATACCATGTGTGCCAAGATGTTGAGGGTACCCAGAGCTCTATGGGGACTTAGCAGGGTTTGCAAGGGGGTATTGTGTGATACCACATGTTCACAAGCAGTGACTAGGTGGGACCTCAACTCACCATCCTTACTTATGAGCTCACACAGCAGCTTTGCTTCCTCTGGACTTCTTGATAAGTCACCAGCAGCATATTGTGTCACATAGAGGGTTATGGTAACTGCTGGATAGGATTAACTGGTAAAATCACACAACATGAAAAGACATAAAAACAGTATAAATTGTAATGAAGTTTTCTTACTGAAGACTGGAAGAAGCTTGCAATATTTTACTGCCTGATCCCAGGATGCCAGCAGGCATCATGAGATCAATAAAATTTCCTAAGATTCAATGAGCCAAACTGGGCTGTCTCTCCAGTACATTACCCTGGGTCACAAGCTGTGGTGCTGAACTGGGGGTCCTGGTAATGCTAACTGCCATTTACTTAAGATAATATGTGATCTGTGAACATCCTCATTCCAAAAGGACAAGCAGTGGCAGCAGAAGGAAGAAGCAGGACTTCCTTTTTCAGTATGTGAAGCATCAGGCGCCTGGCATTACTGTGACATGCCATAGTCAACTTGAGGCTTAAAGCAGCAGAAACGCATCCTTACAGGGATTTGGCATCCAGAAATCTGAAGGAGGAGGGTAGAGAAGGAGAAACATTTTCCTGGCTCTTCCAGCTTCTAGTGTTTGGTGGCTTTTCTCTTAGCTGCATCATCAAGTGCTTTGTGGTCATGTTGTGTTCTCCTTTCCTGCCTGTGTTTTCTCTCTTAAAAACACCGATTGGGTTTAAAGCCAACCTACATGGGATACTGTCTCAAGACCCTTCACTTACTTAACTGCAGAGACAATCACATTTACAAGTTTCAGGAATGTGGACAAGGTCATTACAGGAGGAAATTAGAAAATACTGTTTGTGGGTTGAGTTCTCACCTAGAACCTTTGTATCTATTGACTTCACTCTAAGTGTCAGAAATCTATGTTGTAGGCAAATGCACCTCTGCCACTAGCCAGCTGTTTTCTCTTGGATAAGACATTTCACCTGTTTGTGACCATTTTCCTCACTGGCAAAATAATACATCAGCTCAGATATTTTTGTCTTATAGGCCTGAATTGTGGGTAATTGCAGACAGGAGGGAGGCTCGATTTGGTAATCTACAATTTTAATGGTGTCTCCCTGAGATTTAAAATGAGCACCATTTCTCTGCTGGCTCCATTACCCATAAACTTCCATAGCCATGCCTGTCCCTGAGTCCTACCTATGTGTGGAACCTGATTCCCCTCCTCTGATATAGCCACAACCACCACCTAAATATGCTCTAACGATTTGTACACTGGTATAATGCTTTTATTCAGTGGTCCTTGCGGCATGTATCCAGGGCAGGATGGCCAATTTTGAACTTTATTCCAATAGCAATACATTAGCTCCTGTGAAATCCTATAACAAAATATCTGAGGCTTGTCAATTTATAAAATAGACATTTATTTTTTACAGTTCTAGAAGCTGGAGAGCCCCAGATAGAGTCACTGGCAAGCTCACTGTCTTGTTAGACTGAGCATGACCAGCTCTGCTTCCAAGATGACACTTTGTATTTACACCACAGCAGAAGGAATGGGGTGAGAAAAGGCCTAGCCCCATAGGTGAGATGAAACCTGAAGATCACTTAAAGTCTCACATACCCCGACTTCAGTTAGTGTTTTGTTGAAGATTAAGTTTCATTGTGGATTCTGGAAGAAACACATTTAAGCCACAGAAGTCTTAGGCTTCCTTTCCAAAATGACCAGAACAACACCCCAAACTGTGGCACCCCAATAATGGCCACCATCAGTGTGATGTCTTATCTTGTCAGCTTGATTGGATCTGGAATCAGCTCAGATAACTGGCTTCCCTGGAGGTCTGCCAGGGAATTTCCTAGGAGAGCTGATTGAAGTATGAAGTTGGTGGTCCCTTCTGGTGGTGGCCCAGATAGAAAGAGATCCAAATGAAAAGCTGCAGAGCTTTGTGACCACTGGTGACCAGATGCGCCCAGCTGATGCCATTGTCCCCTGGCATCAGAATCACATGGACTGTGGACCAGTGGATCTCCAGGAATCCTTCAGGCCTTCAGCACCAGACTATGACCATGGAGGCAGCAAGCGCTGTGGACTGAACAGCTATTGGGTTCTCAGCCCTCCCATTGTGTAGCCAGTAATTTTTGCACTTACAACACAAGCCAATCTAGTAAGTTCCTATTGTATTATATGTTTATCTACCACTCCTTCTCATCCAGAGAGCCCTGGTAAACACAGTTAGTACTTTATTTCATCTTAAAAAGTGGACATAGGTTCAGCAAAATGCTTCATCAGGTAAAGGCACTTTTGAGGGTCTGAATTTGATCCCTCGAACCACATGATTGAAGAAGAAAAATGAGCCGCATGGACATGAGTTGTGTCTGATCCCCCTCCACCGCACACACAGCACATTAAATAAATAAATAATAAGTAAATGTAAAAGTTGAAATAATACAGAGGGTAAATAAAGAGGTTTGAACTTAAATGACAAACCCCACTTGGCTCCTCTATACCCATCCACACAATTTTCCAGGTTCCATGCCAGCTGTGAGGAGATGCATCTGAGCTCCAGTCCTTTCTCTAAGCGCACACCTTCAACAGAAAGCAAGGCCATTACACCTGTACCTGTACTGGCATTTGCAGGTGGAGCCCATGAAAGGCCTCCTAAAAAAGTTATTAACAAGTTGAATCCAGACCCACAGTGTTTGAAAGGACCAAGATGCAGAGCTAAGTCTTCTGGCTTCATTGCTAAGTCATGAAAACCTAGACACTGGTAGACCTGCCATTGGAGCCCCACAGGGTACAGCTACTCGTGACCATCTGGGGATTAATGGTGCATTTAAATTGTTCTCACTAGAGATTATGCATGCACTGAGCCATGCTGGAGGCCCAGCTACATGTGACCTGCTGGCAAACTCTGAAATCCCCCTGTATGCTTCTGATGAGGGGTTGATAGCAGTGATATGGTGGCAAAAAGTCACCTGAGGCATCTGAACTCCCAGAAGGCCTTGGTCTCATGAGACCAGTAGGTACTGTTCCATAAAATCTGCATGGGCCAATCTTTCTGTCCCCTGGCCAGAGGTAGACTGTGAGCATTCACTTTGGTTCAGTGCAGTCTGCCCTGCAAGAAAGGAATTCATCACCATACTAAGGCGGGGAGCTGGGTGGGGGAATACAGGGCGGGGGGGATACTGTGCTGCAGAATGTCTCCTAAATGTCAGGGTGAACTGGGAATCTGGCAAGCTCATACTCAGCCCCAGTTAACATTTTCCTCAAATTCCCCAGCAGACAGTTTAGCTCAGTTGGCAGTCTGCTTGTAAGAGGCCCATCAATACATATGTGATCAGCTCAGCTCAGGGAGCCTCGGAAAAGACTCACAGCAGACACCTGTGTCTGTGTCATCTTAACACATTAACTGTGGATTAACAGCGACTTCTCTTGTGGAAGAGAAAAAAGCCTTGTCGCATTGGAGGTTCCTTGCCTGGAGGACAGCGGTAGAGGCCAGGGCCCATTCTTGGTGACCACAGTTCATTTGATCATAATGAGACATGGCCTATCCAATGCGAATCTCAATGAGGGAAAGAAAGCCCATTAACAGACAGAGAGCTGTGTGTTCACAATAAAGAAAGCTACTGGAATACTGAGTGCCAATTTCAGGAATGAGGTCAGGGTATAGAAAAGCTTCACTGTCTGGAGTAATAGGATTCATATGGCTCATAGGTGTTCAGGACCCAGCCCAGCTTGAACTTCCATTGTTCCTTTCCCTTTAACCATTTTTTTTTACACTAAGCGTAGAGAGGTATAAGAAGTTGAGAAATAGGAATAGAAAAGAAATCACAACAATAATAAGAATAACAGACCATTCTTCCTTTAATTAAACTTTGAGGATAATGGAGTTAGGGACACTAATAAATTTGCCACATACAAACATAGTCTTAGGAAATGTTCATGAGGCTAAGAGTACATAACAGGGGGATGTGACAAGTGTCCACTTGAGTAATTCCCTATACAAGGGACAAGTAACTTTGAAGAGAGGGAGAGAAAGAAGCTGGTGGGAGACCTGTGGAGGAGGGAGGGAAAGAGAGAGAGAGAGAGAGAGAGAGAGAGAGAGAGAGAGAGAGAGAGAGAGAGCCTGAGACTTGAATGCTATGGAAATAATGGCAGTCAGCTAGCATAGTCACATGACTAGTGTCTTGTTGTTGGTCCTTCGAATTTATTAAACTGAAGTTTCCTTGTCATTGGAGAGGAAGTTGTGGAACACCCTTCCCCCCTATGGTGAGGTCATCTTATGATGACCACCTGCTACTCTCAACACCCAGCCATCTACTGTCTCAGTTTCCCCACTTTTCTGTTCACTGCCCCATTGCTCTTCCTCCAGAGTTCTGTGTGCATGACACCCAGACTACTGGAATAGTGACTTGTCATCCAAGTGACACAGCCTGTGGTTAGGTCTCTCCTTTGGAGTTTCTATCACCCAAAATATAGACTGCTCAGGGTTTTTCTATGAAAAAATGGTCCTCAACATTCACAGACAAATGGAAAGAATGGTCTATTTGAAGACAAATTCTCATGAACTTTCTTTTCAAAAAAAACCCCATTAGTTTGTTAAATATCTTTTAAATAAAAAAAAGTTTCCTGAGACATAGTCCAGCTAGAATCATTGTTCCATATTTTTATGACAAAAGTGCACAATCATTGTTTTAAGGTATACATTCCTTTTTAAAAAATGTTCCTTAACTTAAAGATAGTCTTACCCCTTTGTCTCTTAAAATTATTCCGAGTGTTGGTTTCTCATGTATTTAGCCATATAAAAGGTTTTCTAAATAAGCATTAACAGGCTAGATTTTAATGATGACAAAGATCAGTAAAGAAAAATCTAGTTCAAAACTTGATCCATCTGAGAGATTTCTGTCTAAGCAAAGAAGAAAGATCAAGAGATATGTAGTCATAAACACTGGCAAGTAGTTACTACAGGCCTATAATGAACTAACTAGAAAACCACTATGCTCTAATAAATAGAGATTAAAATCAAACCAAAGTCATAAGAAGATGTGAATTTTTAATGATAACTATCAGCTATACTTGGATATTTTGTATTTACACCAGAAAAATAGTATTCTCTCTCACTATGTAGATATATTCCCAAATTAATTAATAATTAAATCCCACAAAATATATACCAAACATGTAGGTATTGTCTTATAACCAGACTATGACTTTTAGAACACTCAACACAAATGACTCAGCAAGCACTGGAGGAGACTGAGAATGCAGATGTTTCACCACCAGGATTGTTCCTGTGTGTTCCAGGTCTCTCCTTTACAATGGCAATGCACAGTCATCAACTGACAGAGTAACAGGACTGTTCCTGACTAAATGGTGTCTGGCTCATCGCCACATCCATATGTGGAAGTCGTAAGCTCAGGGTGTCTGTATTTGGATGTTGGGACTTGAAGGAAGTAATTAAGGTTAAATGAAGTTGAAAGAGTGGAACTATAATTTGATAACATTGGTTTGTTTTCTCTCCACCATATTTACTCTCTTCACCCCACCTCTGTCCCTCTCCTTCCCTCCTTCCGACCTCCCTCTGTGACATGCACAGAGCAAAGGTTATGCAAAGATATCATGGCTACAAGTCATCTGCCTGCAATTAGGAATAAAGCCCATATAAAGAACTCAGTCTTCCAATACTGGGATTTTGACTCTCATCGTCCTCAACCATGAGATATAAATTTCTGTTGTGGAAATAAACCAATCTGTAGTGTTTTCTTATGGTTGCCCCTATTCTGTATTGTCAAATTCCTAATCAAAGCTCTAATTTGTATTATCAGTATTTCTACAGAGCCAATTTTCATGGGATATTTGCAACGAATATTCCTCTGGTCTGACCATTAGTGTAATGTAAGGTGGCTTAGCACCATGTCTGCTTTCCAAAAGACAATACACAAAGACACAGCATCCTTCCCTACAGGGTTCCACCTACAAATTGCACACTGTATTTTCTTGCACACTATGAGGTCCATCTTAATCACGTGGCTAAACTTTCCTTAAAGGGAAGGAGAGAAAAACTGTCTTAACTTGTGATGTCAAAGGCATTTCTGTTAGTGTTGAAGAAGAAAAGAATGCAGCAAGGACAACAGTCAGTCTTTCCAGCACACTCAAATGCACTTATACATTCTTCTCGTGTCACCCAGTCCTTTGGCTTACCTGTTGGGTAATATTATCAGCCTTGTTGTTGGAGCCTGATATTTCATCTTGGATTTATTTTTCCCGTTACCAAGGCCTAATGAGACAAAGCCAGCCAATCCTTTTGTGATTAGACCTGATTGTTTTGATCCCCATATTGGAAGTATCACAAAATTTTTCTCATAGTCATGGAGGCAAAATTATTTGCTTATGGCTTCCTAGAGAATAAACAGAGTAAATGGGATGTGAATTGGAATTCTGTCAGTTCACATATAGTTTTCTTCCCGCTTAACTAATGAATGATTCAAGACTACCTATGAACTTACTGCAAAACTTATAAATGAACTAATTTTCTGTAATAAAGACAAGAGGCATGTGCATTTGATAGTGAAGACTAGTCTGAAAAGAAAAAAGAAAATATTTCAGTCTATTTACTTCTTTAATTATCTAAATTACACCAACTATCTGACAGCCCATGATGTGAATGCACCTTGGCTTCCTAAACCCTCATTATTGTATGTTTTGATTATTTTCATTCTATTTCATTACCATTGTAAACCACAATACATTAACCCTGATTGAGTATACAAATTTGTATGGGATAAATTGCTCAGCCATCATGTATACTTTAAATCCTGTTGTCTGCAATATTGTCAGGGTACTGGCCCAGATGATTTGCTAACACTTACTTCTGTTAAAAATATACAAGACCAGGGAGATGTCTGAGTCAGTAAAATACAAGGGTGAGGACCTAAGTTCAGATGAAACCATGGAAAATCCAGGTGAAGTGTCATGTAATAGGCAGGTCCCAAAGACTCACTGACCACCCAGGCTAGCTAAACTGGCAAGCTCCAGATTCAGTGAGCTTGTCTCAAAATGTAAGATAGAAAGGGATTAAGGAAAACACCTGACATTCACACACATATTCACACTAAACATACATTCACACACTCACACACTCATTCACACACATACAGACACACACTTACACAAATTTACACACATTCACACATTCATATACACACTCACACACATACACAGTCATACACACACATTCACACACACTCACACATGTGAATATGCTCATACACACACATACTCACACACACATTCACACACACTCATGCAACCTACACACTCACACTAATGTACTCATACACTCACACACACATTCACATACCCACACACTTATGCATTCACATACTTACATGCTTGCCATTCACACACTCACACAATTCACACACTCATGTACATATACATTCACATACACACACATTCACACACTCACACAGACTCATACACATTCACATACTCACACTCATACACACTCACATATATTCACAACTCACAGATACTCACATATACACATACATACACATTCATACACACACACACACACACACACACACACACACACACACACACTCATCTTGTTAAGATCTAAAGGTTGAATTCTTATAGTTGGTTCTCTGGACACAAACCTTGCTATGAAAACCCTCCTGCCTATGATGCCTGTGATTTACCCAGGAAATGTTTCCTGTAGAGTTCAGAGAGAAGGTGAGAGGAGGACATAGGACACAGGACCAGGAAAGGAGGGAGACACACACAGGTGCTTTACTGGTAAGACTATCTGGCAGAGGTAAGGGAACTTGTGTTCCATCATCTTGAGGCCAATAGCCATTTGTGGGGTCACCCTGGAAGAGACATAATCAAACATATGGCGTCACCCTCGGACATAATCAAGTATGGATGGTTAGCCCTCCGTGGGCAAAGCAACCCTAATGGCCTGGGATCAGTACCCCCCTCCCCCAAAGAACAGCTTCCATATTCAAGGTCTTTAAGATAGTGGTTGCTGAAAATTTCAGGAGACAAGGACAAAGTAGAGTACTAGCTGGGCATGCTTCCCTGGAAGCAATGCCATTATATCTCCTGTTGTATGTGGACCATTCTAGATTCTTCTCAACCACTGCTAAACTTATGTACAAGACTACATTGAAATATTTTTTGACAGATTAGGAACAATTGCTTCTTTCCTTGTGGATATCCCTCCTAGGCCATTGGTTGTAAGTGGACCAGGGCAGAGCACTACACAATCTCACCTCCTCAGTCTTAACCTACATCTGTTGAGGGAAGGTCTAATATCATTGCTTCTGATAGGTTGAATTCAATGCTGAGATCTGGTTACCGCCCCTTCTGAGGCATTCTCTTGATTGGTTAATAAAAGTTGCTTATGGCCAATTAGCTGAGCAGAAAGAGTATAGGAAGATGGGACTTCCTGAGATGAGAACAGGAACCCTGAGCACACACAGAGAATCCCTCCTTTTCTGCTGAGAGACACAGAAGGAGACAGACTGGAAGGTAATCGCAGGCACATGGTGATTTGGGATTAGGTGATCCGGGCTAACTTAAGTAGCTAATTGAGAGTCTGCCCAGCTATGGGCTAAGTATTAAAACATTAATAGATCTTGGTGTATTTAATTATTGGGGGAAAGATTGTGGCGGCTTCTAGGCCCTCATTCCAAGCAGTCCTGGGCTATTGGACTTCCAGACTCCTGGACTCCCCTCGAACCCAAGCGAAGCTCCCACCAAGCTGCTGGTAATTCTGCTGGCCTAATATAACAACTTATATTAATTAACAGAGTTTAGGTTACAGGTGGTGTAGGCCACCCTTGGTCCCGGGGCCCTTTCCCCAGGATAAACTAGGCAACCAGTTAAGGCACAGCAGCCAGGCCGCCTGCTCTTCTGCCAAGCTGCTAGCTACTCTGCTGGCCTAATCTTATAGTTTATACTTACAAATAAGTACAATCATTAATTAAATTGCAGTTTCATATATAGATACAGAGCCACACTGCCCCAGAGAAAATATCTGCTTTGCTTTAAGATGACATCTGAGAAATAAAAACATCTGTCTGTCCTGCAGCAAGGAAGACTATCTGGCAATTATCTCTGAGAGGAACAATGGGTTGAAGATATCTTTATGTAACCCACAAGGAAAACAAAATAATGGGCAGATCATTAAGTCTCAATCATCAGCACAAAGTTGTGTTTTATTTACCAGACAATCTTAATTTGCTTTCTGAATTGAATTAATTGATTAGCTAGTTTAGTGCTTGATGCCATTTGTTACCTTTGAGTAGCATCACTAAACTTTAAATTAGTAAAGTTTGTAAACACCGAATTGGAAGATAGGTTGTATTGTCTCAATTGTGCATCACACACACATTATAGAATATATATATATATATATATATATATACATATATATATACATACATACATATAAAAACTATAATACTTATCTATATATACATATAGAAATATATATATATATATATTTGTATAATGCCAACACAATCACATGCTTAAATATTTTTAAATCAATTGCCCAAATTGCAAGTCAATTATCTAAAGAGCTTTAGTGCAAAATTTTCTCAGATATAGTTGGTGTTACAGTAGTTAAAATAAGTAATAAACAACATTTTGGACACATGGAAACCAATGTGGTGTGGCTGACGGGATGGTAGCTTTGCTCTTGAAGACACACACTTCCTGCCTTGTGCCATGCTGTGACCTTGGACCTTGGAGTTCTTAGGAAGGCGCTAACCCCATCTGTCTTAGACTGGAAGGGGCTCCATTCCTCTGCTGAGAGCTGCTCACTGGCTCCTAGAAACATCTGTAGCTGCGCACCTGTCCAACAGAAGCAATCTTCCACCATGAAAGGAGAAAAATGACATCTTTGAAAATAGTGAAATATTTATGACATTAGTGGACCCAGGTCAGGCAGTGTCTGACCTGGGTCCACTAATGTCATAAATATTTAAATTGTCCTAAATATTTAAATTGATTATAAAATTGTCCTGAATTCAGATGCATCTTATGAATCCAGGGTTGGCCTATACTTGTCATGAAAGATCTGACCCAAATAAAATATCTGATGATTCTTGACAGAACTAGTCAACATATATGGTCTGCTGATTCCTCAACACATTTCTACAGATAGTCTACTTCTAAGATTTCACTGGCCATAGTCATCAGAAATACATTGAGCTCTTCTATTTCTATTAACTATACCTGCACTATTTTAATGAATATATATATATATATATATACCATGGAGATACATAAAGTAATGGGGTTCATGACCCAGTTACATGTATGTCATATACTTTGATCATATTCACCTCTAATTGCCCTCCTTATCCTTCTCCCTCCCAAAAGTCCCTTTCCTCTTTCCATGTAGCCCCCTCTTTTAATGTCATATCATATTACACACACATACACACACACATTCTCTCTCTTTCTCATACACACAAACACACAAATACACAAATACCATTTGTTACCTCTTAATAATGTCAAGTAGGAAAAGCTACAAAGGATATATGTGTGTTAATTTATATGTGCAGCTAGTCACGTGTTGATGGGTGCCTAGGCTGCTTCTATACAATGGCTACTGGGAACACTGCCGCCAAAACATAGATGAAGACTGCAAGGTTGATTTCTGTCTTCCTTGATCCTCGCTGTAGCTGACAGTCATTAGTGTTTCACAAGACACAGCACTTTGTCTACACTCACTTCTTCTCCAGCTCTTCTGCACTTTTCATTGGAGATCTATTCCTAGGTGTTCTCATTCGCTTCTATGTTGCTGTGATAAAACATGAGAAAAATCAACTTGAGGAGGAAAGGGTTTAATTGATCTACGGTCCGTTGAGAGAAACCAGGGAAGGAACTCAAGGAAGGAACTGAAGCAGACACCATGATGGAATGGTGTTTACTGGCTCGCTTCCAGACTCATGTTCAGTGACCTTTCTTATACAGCCTGGGCCCACCTGCTTAGGGGTACCGTCATACAAAACACAGTGGTTTGGGCCCTCCCACATTAGTCATTACTTGAAGGAATACCCCCAAAGACACGCCCACAGGGCAATGGAATGGAGGCAAGTTCTCAATTGAGAATCCTTCCTAGGTGACTCTAGGTTTGTATCAAGTTGATGCCACCAGCTTTCATATCCTAATACTTCTTAAATGTTAGTGAGCCCAAAAGTCTAACCTTAGCTTAACTCCTTCCTTTCCATACCTTCTTGGTATGATTGGCTTGAAGATCTATCTTTGGACATTTTCTTAACCTGAGCTTTAGACAATACATCCATAGTGAGCATTTTTCCTGAGTGCCACACAAAAAGCCTTTACCTTCCAGACAGACCCTCTTTTCAAACTTACTCTTCCACCAGTACTTCACATTTTAGCAAACAAACTGCCACTTGCCTATTACATACCCAGAGTTCATACTTTAGCCTATTTATTTAAACCTCATTAAATTAACCATAAACATAGCTGATGTGTTTGCTTCCTAAATATACTTCAAATTTACTCCTTCATATCATATCTTAATGTTGTTGGGTTTACTTGGAACTTCAAAATATCTCCATGGAATTGCTGAAATTACTTAGTATTGGGTCCTCTTCCATCATCTTTCTCTCTTTAGTTTTCTGCATTTGCTAATTCTGATCCCACCCAAAATCTGATTACTAAAAACATGATGAATGAAGTCAAGGAATTCCATACCATTCAGTACAGTAGACCCTGAATAATTTTGCTTCTACCCAAGTTTTGAAATCACTTTCCAATTGTAAGTTCTAAAAAAAAGTCCAATATAGATGATATTTCAACCAATCTCTGAATATGTTTTCAGTTCTTTATAGATCATTATTGGTTTCCTAAGCCCCCCCCAACAATAAATAGGTGGCATGAGATCTGAGTTGATGCATCCATCTAGTAACTCAATCAGATTGAGTCCAATTCCATTGCCACCAATACTATCAATCAAGAACTGGAGAATCCTCTGGGTCAGAAACACCTCTGTTCAGGTCACAGTGGTCTTTCCTCAGGACTTATCAAGAATGTTTAAAGGATGAATCTGTATATTGACAAAATGGGTTCTAACCAGGACTCTTGGATAAGCCTGTGTATGGACTCGTTCACTTAAGAGAAAGAAAACAAGGAACAGAGGCACATGTCCAAAATTCCTTAGATTCTGGCTACATTGTGCTGAAGGCAATTTATTGGAAGGATTTAGAGGCATACCACAGTGGCTGGGTGTAGAGGAACAGTCAGTGAACAGAAATAAAGGAAACTTGAAGGTTGAAGAAACAGGAGGCAGAATAGTCCTTTCATAGGTAGAAACTGGCTGGGAAAGGTGGCAACATGGTGCTAAAACGGAGTGCCCCATGTGCTCAGTTGCCTTGCCTACTTAGCATGTTACTCATGTTTCAGAGGACGTGAGTTAGTCAAGCTAAGGGGATTGATCACCAGCTTCCTTGATTATGCCGGAACCAGGAAAAGAATACAAAATATATCCCAAACTCCCTAGTGGACAGACTAGTCAGGATAAGGATGGAAGTCAGGTGTTGGTAAGACAGAAGGCTAGGAAATGGTGTTACAGGTCCATGGGGGTAGAGGACCAATAGCTCAAAGTCATCCTTGGCTACACAGCAAGTTTGAGGCCAGCCTCGGCTACATAAGGGACTCTAATCTCAGAAACCAGAAAGGAAGAGGAAAAGAAATGCTAAGTGACCTTCAAAAAGCAAATTACCAAATATTCATCTCAGTGCTCACAAGGAAAACTGAAAAGAAGCCAAAAAATAGAAAGAAAAAAAAAGATGGAAGAAATAGGAAAAATAATATGTTCGAACTTCACAGAAACAGCCACACAGGAATTTTCG
Source organism: Lophiomys imhausi (assembly GCA_907164525.1). NCBI lineage: Eukaryota > Metazoa > Chordata > Mammalia > Rodentia > Muridae > Lophiomys > Lophiomys imhausi. The sequence continues at coordinate 8,846,045 of CAJQZJ010004750.1, read as the reverse complement.
TTTGCTTTGCTTTGTTTTTATTACTTTTTAAATTAATCGAAAGGAAATCTCTCTTGGATTTGATAACAATGCATCTGTTTCTAATAACCCTAGGAATCTCTATTTATAGACATCGAATGTGTTGTCGAAATTAAATATAACGTATGAACAAAAATTTCAAGATGCATTTAGGATTTACTTCTTCAATAAAGCATACCACAAAGGGAATAAAGAAATTCTTTACTCAAATTAATGGTGAATTCTTTTGTCATGAGAATAGGAGTTTATACTCGTTTCAGTGAAAGCACATAAATTGTTCTAGACAAGAAAAACAAAACTAGCCCAAGGCAGTATTTTCATTATAGGGAAAAGCGCACGTCCATGAATATCTAGTTTAATATTAACAAAAGTCATTCAATTAGCTATGCATGTGCCATTGTTATGAATATTTATTTGTGTCTCAGCTAAGTAACACTGATATCTTTTATTCACTGGTCCAGAGATTGAAATGTTACAAACATTATCCTTCTTACTCTGCTGGGAGATAAGAGAATTTGAGCCCCCCAAAACCGAAAAGGAGAACCAGCTAGAACAGCACTAAAGATGTGGATTTCCTTAGAACTTTTGGGTTTATGTTCAGGAAGCTGAATTGTCCACTGATTTTACTTCTCCCCAGGAATCATTAAAAACAAATTCTAGGAGTGGATACTGCTCTGTGGTAATGAAAATTTAAGATGAAACGATGTTTCTCTTTGTCCCTTGGTACAGCAGTCGGAGGTCAATGGAAAGAGGGAAAAAACATGTAAATCACACGTGAACAATACTAATTGGATCAGGACGGGATAAAATGATAGACAAGGTATTTCTTGGTCAATACTTGGTTTGGAGAATCAGTCTGGGGTTACTTCCTACTAAGCCAGCTAGGGGTGAGGTAGTTCTATGACCTAAACAGAGCACTCCTATGTGTTAGCCTCCATCCTGACTGGCTTTTGAGAAGAAACACACTGCCTCACCTAATTCAAATTGATTCAACTTTTCATGGAAAAAAACAAGCCTTTGCACACTCTCTGGGATGGTTAACATTGACGGTCAAATCCACAGGACCCAGAATCACCTAGGAGACATACCTCTGGAGTGCCTGTAAGGGTTAGATTAGGTTAACTGCAAGAGGAAGACCCATCCTAAATGCCCTGAATTCCATGGGCAGGATTGCATGTAAATGAGAAAGAAGACAAGGCAGTGGTATTCATCTCTCTGCTACCTGACTGTGGACACAATGTGACAGTTGTCTCACACTTCTGCCACCATGCCTCCCACCACGATAGATTACATCCTCAAACCATAAGCCAAAGAAGCCCACCCTTCCTTCCTTCCTTCCTTCCTTCCTTCCTTCCTTCCTTCCTTCCTTCCTTCCTTCCTTCCTCCCTCCCTCCCTTCCACCCTCCCTCTCTTCCTCCCTCCTTCCCTCATTTCCCTCTCTTTCCCTCCTCCCTCTATTCCTTCCTAGTTATTATCAGTTATTTTGTTACAGGATTGAAAGAAGCAACTAACACCCTTTTCAGAGAACTGAATCCCCACAACCCCATAGTCTCAGTTCCCACCACTTGGAAAATGTCAGTCTGGGGAAACACTTAGCAACTTGGAATTTCCTATTTTTCCTGTTCTCTAAAAACATTTACAGGTCTGCTACCACCTAGGGAGAAAGAATTCTCCAATCTTTCCTTCCTCCTTTCCTCCCTTTCCCCCTCCTTTCCTCTCCTCCTCTTTCCCTGCCTCAGGAGCTACAGTTAAAACTGAGGGACTTGAACATTTGGGGCAAGCACTCTACCACTGAGCTCAATCTACAGACCTACATCCTTTTCTTGTGGCCTTTTATCCTCTTCCTTCTTCCCCAGTGACCAGAGGCTTCTTGGTCTAGCTAGAAGAAATTAGTAATCTTCTGTACTAGAAATTAAACACACATATACACGTTTTAACATGTTCTAGAACTCTTTTTCAGAGAAGAAAGCGACATGGTTTCTAGAATTAAGATATAATTATGTCAATTATTTGAGCTTTATTTACTCTGACTCCTGAAACACATTGTTTGTGACTTATGCTGAATTTAAGTATGTAGAGTTAAGTTTCACAAACAGTCCAAAAATAGCCTAGCAAAGTCATTTTATCTTGCAGTAAACAGTCCATCTTTTTTGGCTTTTGTGAAAAGCAAAATTTATCAAACAAAATCTGTCTTTTGGAGAGTTGAAATTTATCCACTTTGAGTTTGAACAGTTTTCCTTCTTTAGAATGGATTCTGAGTCCCCGTTTTAGGCTGCTCTAGTTATTGAGCATGCTTAGACAGTAAGCTTTTCCCCTGGGCTGCATCTCTCAGCACTAATTTTAATTGTTATTTAAGACTGGCTTTCACCAAGTTGCCTGGGCTAGCTTTGAAATGCTTCCACCCCAGTATCCTGTGTGCTGAAAGTGTAAGACTGCAACACCATACCAAGCTCTATTCCCCCTTTTTCTTATTTCATGTCTTTTAAGGGTTGTCTCTTCAAAGAATCTCCCCTTCCTAGAGAGTTTTAATGATAAATTTGATACAGTCTATGACCACCTGAGAAGGGAGTCTTAACTGAGAGATTGCCAAGGTCATAAAACCCTATTTGCATGGCAGTGAGGGAATGGGATTGTCAATTGAGGCAGGGAGGCCAGCCCACTGTGGGCAGCACCATTCCCTCCAAAGGTGGTGCTGGGCTTGTGTGCTTGTGTATGAAAGCAAGCTAATCTGAGATAAGCCAGCAAGCAGCATTTTTCCTAGTTTCTGTTGAAAGTTCCTGCTTCAGTTCCAGCCCTTATTTTGTAAACTGAAACAGTGTTTCATCATAAGTAAGTCTAGCTTCAATTTGTTTTGTTTCTAGCCACTAGTACAGAGGCCATGTGCGATTCTCTTACCTCAGTGTGTCATACTCAGAAATGCTGTATTGACACTGTGTTTCTATGACTAGATGGTAATCTATCAGATGACAACCTTCATGTAATTGTGTCTGTGTTATATTCCTAGTGCCTACCACTATGGGTGACTCCTTCAGCAGTTCAGTAACTAGCTGATGAATGAATTATTAAACTTTAGACTTTGAGATTTAATAACAGTTTATTATAGCACACTCTCTAAGTGGATTTTCAGGCTAGGGGTGAAGACATCCAGACTCCAAGGCATCTGCATGGGAAAGTTTTGTCACCTGCAATGGAATGGGGACAACTCCTAGGAAAGAAGTTGTTTCCTTCTTCCTGTTGCTCTCTGTGGCACCATCTAGTGCCTACCAGTCCCCAAGTGAGCTGCCCAGGATGATCATCTGCATTCTGAGTCCTTTACCTTCTGCTCTGCTACTGTGAACATGAACTCTTACCCCCTTCCCAATGGCCCCAGAGTGGTCTCGGCAGGTTGATGGGTCTACATAAAGCAGCCGGGTTACATGAGGAGATAACTTAAGCAATGGGATAGCAATGTTCTCCTGGCCTAGGGCTCTGAGTGACCCGGATAGCACCAGATCCTTAGTACTGTCAGCCTTCCTTCCTCTTCATTGCATACCTCGGGGTCAACATTATAAGAGTGATTGAAATTGCTGTCCTTGGTTGGTATGGAATTAAGGAGAGACTTTTGTCCTTATAACCATTAAGGTCTTAATTAAGTCAAAAATGGGAACTCATTACCTCCTGTGCAGCCTGGGATCTAGCTTTCCAATTACAACATTGCTATGGGCCGGGGCCTGCAGCCCTTGCTCCTAACCACATTGTCACTGACTTCAGTATGAGCATCAGGAATCTCTGCTCTTCATAGATACATACATGTGGTCAAGCATGGATCCACGAGATACTATACACACACACACACACACACACACACACACACACACACACACATGGTTTTCAGGGTGTATATTTGTATATTTTTACATGTATCTGTATGGAAGCCAGAAGTCAGCCCGGATGTCATACCTTGCGTATGAACTCCTATTTACCTTCTTTTATAATAAAGATTCAGTTAGAATCTTTATTCTAACTGAATCTGGGATGCGTCCTGGCTAGTGAGCCCCAGGTGTTCGCCAGTCTCCACTCCTAAGCACTGGGATTACAAATGTCCCCAGGCCCAGCATGCATGTGGGTGCTGGAGATCAAATTCAGGTCCTCAGTCCGGCATGGGAAGCACTCTATCAGCTGATCCATCTCCACCACCCCAGGGTTCCCTTTTCCATAGCGTACGGAAGCAAGGGGTACATTCGCTGATCTTCAAGAATGTGCTAGAATTTAAGACGTTCTGAAGCACTCTGCGAGGCCAGTTGTAAATTCCTCCAGGAAAGGACTTCATTATGGCCTGCTCAGAGACTGGTCTTGCTATAATGGATTACAGCTGCTTCCTGGTCATCTGGCTGCTTGTGGATGAACTGAATTGGCAGCACTGGTCGTGATATCCACTGTTAGAGACAAAATGAGACCAGTGTTTTAAGAGATCGTGGCCTACGTTGCCATTGAGATTGCCCCACACTATTTAGCAGGCAAACTATCCAGCTGCCCTCACATTCCCTGTCAAGCTCGTGGACCATTGCATATGGAGGAAGCTCTGAAGGCTGTACTCTATAATGTTTCTTTGCATAATCTTCTGTGTTCAATCAAATCTAAAATGCTATCAATCATGGATGGAAAATTGTTTACCTAAGGGGAAAAATGCAGCCAAAGTTTTCCATGAGACTCATACACTTTTTGTGAGTGGAATCTAGTTATGAAAGGTTTCAGACTATGAAGACCTTGATCTGGAGGGTCTGGAGTGAATTTGAGTGTGAGGGTGCCCAGTATGTCAAGAAACAACAGCATGGAAGCCAGTGGAGGATCAGATAATAGGCAGATTAATGTAGACTGAGAAAAACCTGCAGGCTGATTTCTCTCTACTAACTAACAAGACCATGCGGCCAGGAGATAATTCCATTGGTAAAGGCCTTGCTGCATGGGAGTGAGGAGTTGGTTTTTATCCCCACTTTCCAGGCATAAAAGACTAGGCATGGTGGTGCCTGCTTATAATCCTAACACCAGGGAAGTGGAGAGAGGCTGACCCCTGGGACTCACTGGCCAACCAGTGAGATGCCCTCTGTTGAAATATCTAGGAAGTCAGTGCTGAAAGAACAATACTTGAGCTTAGGAAGGAGGGAAGGAGGGAGGGAAAACAGAAGGGAGGAGGGAAGGAGGGAAAAAGAAAACCATTCTATAAATCACTAGTGAAAACGTGTTTATACCCCAAAACTGAGAACAGTAAGCCAAACAATGGTTTTGGATTCATAAATAAATTAATTTTTTAAAGAATCACAAAGAAGATAAAACACATATAACCATATGTTATTGTTCACTAAGATGTATTTTTAAAGAAAAGTAACATCAAAATATGATGATCACATAGGTATAGCCAGTGGGAACTGAACGGCCATTCATGTGGAGCTGATGTAAGAACTTTGCTTTGGACAATCTGTGTTACCCTGGAAAAGTTCCCTTTATCAGCTCTGTCCATAACATGAGGCACAACTGTCACCAAATTTTCTAATAACCAAACAGTTAAAATAGATACTACCACTTTAATCATAATTGCTTAATATTTGCTTTAGTTAGTATAACATATCCAAAATATTTCAATATATAATCAATAAAATAATATTAAGAAGATAGTTTGCCATGGTAATATAATAAATATATTTACACATGAATATTAAATATATTTTGTATACTTATATATTTATAATATATAAATATGTATTTACTATATATTACCATGTATAAAGTTTGATTATTCATATTTGAGTGCCTAGTGGCTATATGTGACTTCATATTAAATGATGAAGCTTTGTATTCTGTAGGTATTTATATTTACATAAATTACTATGGTTCTTGAGCCTTTATAATTTCCTTATATCAATATAATGGAGAAACATGGTATGAATGGGTGTTTAAAATCTCTTGAAAGGCATCTGTCCCAATACATATTATAATTTTTTATAAGTGAAATAGATCTGGGGAGAAAGCTCAGTGTATGAAGCACAAGCTGGTAGGTTAGACCAACCAAACTCATGTAAAGCTGCTTATGGTGGCAGTGTGCTTCTGCAGGCCCAGCACTTCTAGGATGAGATGGTAGGTAGACCCAGAGAAACCCTAGGAATTGCAAGGCCAGCTGGCCTGCCATATGCGCCAACAAACAAGACAACCTGTCTCTGGCAAACCTGGAGACTGTCCTCTGACCTCTACAGGTGCACAGAGGCACACATGTACCCACACTCAAAAACACACACATGTGCACAGTGGCATGCATGTACCCACACTCACACACGCACATGTGCACAGTGGCATGCATGTACCCACACTCATACACACATGTACACAGTGGCATGCATGTACCCACACTCACACACACA
>CAJQZJ010004750.1:8777000-8839625 GCA_907164525.1 Lophiomys imhausi | reverse complement strand
GCATGTACCCACACTCACACACACATGTACACAGTGGCATGCATGTATCCACACTCACACATGCACACACCCACACACTCCACTGAGTATTCAATAAGTATGATAATAAGTTCAGGGAAGTACAGTTTGTTCAAATCCAAAGATAAATTCTGTTACTTTGAAAAGCATAGATTGGTGTATCTCATGCACGCACACACATTACATAGTGAAACAACACTCAATTATTAGCCGCAAACTCAGATTATATTTTGCTCACATGTAACCAAATTTAGTCAAAATATAGGAACACAGTGTCCATTAAGACATGATCCTTATTCCTGAAGAATTTGCATTGCAGTTGGAGAAGTGTCTATACTCCAATATGTTCTAAGATTCTGCCCAAATTGCTTTCACACACTATAATTCTGTGTTGTTAAGTATGACAGGAAATAAGTAGGACAGAAGATTTAACATGTTCTTGTGTCAGGTGGGGATTTTCAATGTAATGAGTTTGTGTAACAAGATGACCTGTGTTGTTACTGAGCACCGATGGTGTTACAGGATGTTGGATCTGGGGAAGTTTTCCAAGCAGTGTGGAATCTTGCTAAGATGGCCCTGACTGGGGTCATTGTAGTTATATAGTGGTTCTCAATAGAGTATTTGTCCATGGAATGACAGCACTGGTTATAGTTATAAGGCACACAGCCCCCTCCCCAGATCACATTTATTATGAAGAACAGGAGAAGTCATCAAAATCAAGCTGCTAGCACATGTCCTGTCCTAAGTCTAGCTTCCCATTCAGTCCCATTCCCCTTCAGTCCATGGTAGCAGACTCCCTGCACAACAGAGCCATGTTCTCAGACCCTGGCAGTACCCAGTCACCTGGCACTGATTAATTTTGTCTCCCTTGATGTCCCTGCCTAGTCAGGGCTGGATGCTCTGGTAGAGTTTTGCAGGTACTTCAAGTCCCCTGAGTATGAAATGGGAAATTCCTTGTTCACAGGCTTGTTTTCACTTAACACCAGCTCACAGAATTCTGCTCAGGCTGTCATTCCACTTTCTGAGCTGAAGGTTCACACAAAACATACTTCGAGAAGCTATGTGGAGAAATTATGGTGATAAAATATCAAAGATTAAAAGCCCATCTTATTTTAGTTCTTTTCAATCCACTCTCACTCATTAGCCCTTTATTTTATATCCTTCTCCAAAACTTCCCAGGGTCTGATGGTTTTGAAGAAAAAGAATAGATAAGTTCTTGGCATCTTATCAGAAGCCGAATTACCAAGAAGATTTACACCATGCCATAACTACAGCTTAGAGATGTGTGTGTATGTGTCCCTTTGAGCTCATCTACTTTCCCTCTTGTTTCAATGCCAGGTAACCAAGCCCGTGGCAATAGAGACTTCCCTATTTCTTGGAAGGGAATAGAGAGTAAATGTTCAGAGGACCACAGCTGTATTAATATACATGAGCAAGCAACAGCTAGTGTTATTCTACAGAAATGAATGAATGAATAAATAAATAGACTGTAGGCACTTTATTCTCTTCACATAATTTCTTCCCAGTGACATTATTGAACACACAGTTGAAAACAAACATCATTAAAAGAGGGATGAGGCAAGGCAGGCTTTCTTACTCCCCACTGCAACATTTTCCAGTGACGAATGTTCCCTAAATGGATTGGGCTTTTTGAAACCAAGTCAGAGAGAAATTTGATATGGCCCCCTGACCTCTGGCAGAGCACATGCATCTTCTCCTGTCACATAACACGCCAGCGCTTGCTTACATTTCAGCAGAGACTATTGATTTTTCTTATTGGCTGCAGGCGAGTCCATAAAGAACAAATTACAAAGCCAGAGGTCCACAGTTAGCAATTGCTTGCATGATAACAGGGGTCTCACACCACCCCCAGCCTCCCCATTAACACCCTCACAAGAACAGCCACAGGAAAAAAGAAGAAGAAAGCCAGGGTCCACTTCCTACCACTTAGGGTGTTTGTAAGCAGAAAACTACAGAAAGTAGGTACATGGTGTGACACAGAGCATTCATATGGTGCATACCTGCATATAAGCCATTGTCTGCATGCATGAATAAATGCATGCATATGTATGTATATATTTGTAGGTGTTGAGGAGAAGAAAGCAGAGGCTATACAAACTCTGGATGTAGAAAAAGGAACATAGAACATCTACATAAATTTAGAGGTGAAGTCTTTTTTTTTCCTGAAGTATGAAAAAAAATCATGTAGATTGATACAGTTATGTGTTTGCCTAATGATGATGTATTAGTTTCTTTCTTCATGCTGTGATAAAATATCCTGACAAAAGTAACTTAGTGGGGAAAGGGTTAATTCTGGCTTGCAGTTTGTGGGGAAACATTCCATCATGATGGAGAAGGCTTGAGCTGAGGACCAGCTGACCACATTGCATCTGAAATCAGGAAGCTGAGTATTAATAGGAAGTGGGTGGGACTGGGCTAGAAAGCATCAAGGCCCACCCCCAGTGTCTCACTTCCTCAGGGAAGATTGTACCTCCAAAAGGTTCCACTGCTCACATAATCGTCCCAATTTTCCATATCTGCAGACTAAGTGTTCAAGGTCCATGGAGGACATTTCACATTCAATCCTATGGTTTACAGACTGGACAATTTCTCAAGATAATTTCCCACCTGAAAATTTTCTGATTTTCATGCATGAGATTTAAGGGCAGAAGATCACATTTCCTTTGTAGTTTGAGAAAACATGTAGGTCAATGTTTTCAACAAAGAAACCGAAATCAGATAACAAACAGAGCAACAAGTCCCCAAGAAGCCACTGATTGGCTGTTCTTTCCAGTTTACTGTTCTCAGCACTGTAAGTCATTTAATTGGCTGTGTCAAACACACAGTGAGCTGAATTTGTGCATAAACTCTTCAAAATTGTTTTCCCAGTGAATGTTTTTTAATGAGGACTAATTTCTGGGACTTTCATGTCCTTAAAACTGAAAAACAGAAAAATGAGTGGATGCTACTTAAAGTTGTTAGGTTATCTGATATGTTTGACCCATGATTATAGTCTGATTTTAAAAGTCTAAACATCAGGGCCTTTAGCATGAGATTTAAAAAATAAAATAAAAACGGCAAACAATGCATGTATTATTCACATAAACGATATCGCCAACATTTCTAATTCTTCAGAGATTTAGACAAGTTGATAAAGTTAGCTAAGGAGGGCTGAGAGGACGACTTGGGATCTTTATCCACTTTCCACTCAAGCATGAGGATCCGAGTTCAGATCGCCAGTAAACAAAGTGGATGGTTATCAGGGAAGAAGATACTCAGTGTCAACCTCCGCCCTCTACATGTTCGTGTGCATTGTCCCTGTGCATGAAAGCATATTCATCGCTACATCCATTAAAAAAAAGATAAAAGAAAAATATTGACAGATATGGTGATGGGGAGTAGCTCCACTCAGAGCTTTACTTGCTAAGAAAGAGAGATGTTTTAGACATCTGATAGAATGCTTTCTTCAGATCATGTGACCAGGTAGACAACCAATAATGAAGGCTACCGTCCAGTCCTGAGCTTAGAGCAGGTACTTCACCCTTACCTTGGAGCAAGAAAATCAAGATTTAGTTTGACTTAATTTGCTCACAGCCAAGATATTTAACGGGTTCCTATGCTAAGAAAATAGATCCACATGCCCTTAAGAACTCCCAAGTCTACCTTCCACAGGCCTGAGAGCATGTGAATATTAGTAAGAATCACATTGCTTTGATGGGAGTGCTGAGCAGGAAGTGCAATTTTAAGTGAAAATTCAAATCTTGGTCACTTTATTTCAGATGACACCATAGAGAGTTCCAGGCTCAGCCCAGAGAGAGTTTTGGAGTAATGTTTGGCTATGTAAATTGCCTATTAAAATAGATTTGGATGCAAAGGCATGCAAGAAGATTATGTGAGCTTGGAAGGAAAATGACAAGTCCAGGTTGGGGCTCTGTATCTAAACATGGTTGAGGGTTATTGGCTGCCCTCTCAAGCCTCATAAAATATTCAGTATGTGGAGTAAGGGGAAGTCTTAGTCTTCAGAGCCAAACTCTTTGCACTCCCACAGTGCTCCTTGCTACCTTCCTTCCATCCCCTTTGGTACACCATAGCCCTCAAACACATGACTGTTTTACACAGTCAGGTGGATGGAACGAGTCTGCCACCATCTTTAGCCCCTGCTTGCTGTGAACCGACCGACTTGGGATTGAGAGGGGAGGCGGGCCATTTATGATCTTCCACAGTGATTGCTGTTGCTAATTCTGCTGCAAAATAGAGGTAGCATCTGGAGAGGGAATTCAGTAAAATGTGGCCAAGACAGCGCTCACTTTATGCCCTAGCTTCTGGTAACCGTTTAAGGCAGCTCTGAGACAGATCATATGACCTCAGCCCTTGCAAGACCTCATCACTTTTCATGGGAGATCTGGAAAGTGCTGATCCCAAAGCGTTTATGCTGATGGAACACAGATAAAAATCTGCAGGTGTAACTTTTTTTTAAATTTAGTACATGAAGCATAAAAAATATATCAGCACCACTATACATCATCTAGATCCAACTTCAACACCATCTTGTAGATATAAAAATACTCATTATCTTCTTCTGATGCATCATAAGAACACACATGCAGAGATACTGTACAGCAAGGTTGAAAACTGTTTGAAAGATACCAAACGTCATACTCCTTATAATTCGGAGAGGACACACCTTTCTAATGTAAAGTTGCCAAATATCAGTAATAAGTCTCTTCACCCTGTGTTTTTCAATGGGCAAGAGCTTGTTTAACAGTATGTTTGAAAAGCACTGAACAAGATCGGTGGGTCGGATGACACGGATCCAACACATTGGAGATGAAGGCAGAAAGAGTAAAATGAGACGTTTATCCAGGAATTGATCTTTTTGGAAGGACGCTGAATAGACCCGACTTCCTCGCCTCAGCAATGAATTGAACTGGATTTTGAGTCTAATTCAAAACTCAATTCTAAATCCAATCCAGAAAGTGAAGGTCAGGTTACAAAGACAGGTGTACCTGGAAGGTACACAAACCTTCTTTTTCCTAAGTTGAAGGTGCTGCACTGAACCACAGACACATAATGACGATGTTAGGAAACTACTGTGCATTTTTACCTGGCTGCTGTGGTCGGAAGATATTCCAAGTACTTCGTAACACCTAGGTGTTCGCAACATATGTCATTCTATGCTGGCTGAAAGCACTTATGTAATGGCTTATCTAGAAAAAGAGTCAGAAACAATATTGAATTTAAGTGAGAAATGGGTATGTGAGCCAAGAACACCATGCAGCGTGTGGGATCGTATGCCGCTCAGCTTAGATTTTCAAATCTCCATCTCACCTCCTTCTGACAATCTCTTCAAAATTAAGGTCGTAGAACTTACATAACTGTCAGCCCACCCTACCCTGCCAACTTCTCTTTCTGCTCTAGGTTCCCTGGCTCCGTGAACACTGTAGCCAGTACTCAAAATGAAAACAGTGACATGCCTCTGGGGCTCCCTTGTCCTCCTTTCCAAAACCACATTCTCAGCTATGAGGTTTATATGTTTTATGACCAGATGACTTGCTCCCTCAGCGCCCTCCTGTTCTCTCTCTCCAGGTGGTAGTGCTTCCTAACACCATAACTCAGGTATCACCTACCTCCTTTAATAAGTTCTTACTGTCCAAGAAAGCCTGCTAAAGGGAGCATGATATTACTTGCTAGAATGAAATCTCTCAGCAAATACCTCTCCCCACTTTTTGGAGACAAGATCTCACTATGTAGCTCTGGCCTCAGAGTTACAGATCAGCCTGCCTTTGCCTCTTGAGATCTGGTGTTGAAGATCTATGCCACCACACCACCAGGCCCTTGCTTAATCCCATTTGCTGTTGAATTCAAATCCAGATTCCACACAGTGGCATGGAGGACTCCTCCTATTCTGATGTCTCTTCTCTGCTTTTGATCTGATCTTATAAGGTTCATTTTCACCCATATTCACAGTCTCACAAACTGTCCTCCTGCCTGCTCCCACCTCTTCTCCCACCCTATCTACTGCTCTGGACTTCAAGAACAAATTCTGAAGAAACATAGGATCTATAAACCACATATGTGCAGCTTTGATTTAAAGCCACAGCAGGAAACCATGAGTTTACATTCCTCCAAAGCACACTCTCTCCTAAGCTTGACTCACACCACTTCCTAAGTCTTTTTGAGTTTTCAGGCTGCTGTATCCACTGATGGCTCTAGTAATCTCATTTAGAAACCCAGAGCAAAGATTCTCATGGAAACCTGGTTCTGTCTTCCCCTGGAAGCTGTGTAGAATAATCTATGTGAGGAAAGCCACTAATGCCTGACAGCCCTAGGAGCTACATAACACTTAAAAAGATAACAGGTGATATTTTCACAATTACCTTTCCAACTCTAGGATCTTGCCAGGATGATAATAGACTCTGGTTTAGGGCATTTGATCTTAGGAAGCCACCGAATCATCTCAACAGTGAAAAGCAATCTCCACAAGTTCCAGTGGCTGAATGTGAAGAAACGTCTAGCAAGCACCAACTTACTTTTGGTAAAGATAGATGTACATGTGGAAGTGGAATTTATAAAAGATACTGTCTGTTCCAGGTGTAGAAAGTTTAAATCTCAGCGCTTGGAAGGCAGAAGCAGGAGAATCCCAAGTTCAAAGTCATCTTCAATGGCACAGGGACGTTCTGCTTCAAACAATCTCCAAGCTCAACACACAATTTACTTATGTGTCTGTGACTTATGTGTTTGTTTGTGTACATAGATGTTTGTGAAATGTGTGTTCATGCATGTACAGATGCATGTGTGTGCCCAAGTGCATCTGCATGTGTTCATTTGTGTAAGTGCATCTGCCCATGTACATGAGGGTGTGGAGGCTAGAGGACAACATCAGATACCCCCCTCAAAAATACAATCCACTTCCTTTGAGACAGGGTTTCCCACTGGCCTGGAGCTGACCAGTTAGGCTGGACTGGTTGGCCCTCGAGGCCCAGGGGTCTCTTCCTGTCTCCGTCACTCCAGTGCTGGGATTACACGTCCATGACACCACACCCAACGTTTTTCTATGTGTTCTGGGAACTTGAACTCAGGTCCTTTTTCTCTATCAGCTGAACCCACCCATACCCCACTTTAAAGAGATACTTTAATAGCACATATCAATTTGCCTGTGTACACATTAAATATTGGAGGATTGTCTGTGTGGCATTTGATGAAGATTAGTGTTTGGTGTTCTTAAAGAATGGTGCTATCATGTACACAGAGGTGAGAGTTTTACTTCTGTCTGATAGAGCAGAAATATCACTGCCTCTGTAACTCCAGGAGTTTCACTATGCCCTCATGGTGAACTCTGGGTTTCATGAGAAATTTTGTCTCAGAAAACAAGGTGGTGAGAAATTGAGGAGGAGACCCCATATCAGTTACTGACTTCCATATACATGTACGCACATGCATAAATATATACATAGAGGAGGAGACAGAGGGAGATATATGATGTCTTCAAATAGACAGTCAAACCAAATATGACAAGGCAATAATACACTTGTGGGTGCTCCTAAAAAAATCTCTTAGACGTCCCTACTCCCTGAAGGAAAATCAGGAGAAAAAATTTACAAATCAGCCTGTTAGGGAGCTATGTAATTTATGTTTTATGAAGTCACTTCAAGAAACAATTCTCTTATCTATCCTCAAATTCAGTCTGAGTTGATTCAAATGTTTAGTTTCTTCGGTTATCACCAGACATGCATGAGTATGAAGTGAGTCTGAGTGGTCTGTTCAGCATTCAAAGTGAGGCCAGTTTTATCTCTGATTACCACATAGACGTTTTGTGTCTTAAGTAGCTGCACAGCCTACAAACATAGTTTTGACTATGGAAACAGATGTAAACTCACTTTTGATTCTAAAGCTTGGAATTTTCTGAACAGGTTATTGGTGTCACTTGAATTTCCAGAAGTCAATCTCACAGGGCAAATGACCCACTGTGAAGATATGTTTCAAGTGTTCACTCAACACAGCTTAGTCTGTGGTAAGAGTTTTGTTTAATAAAACAACCAGTTATCAGAATGTTTTTGTTTAATCCCAGGGGTGGGACTGCTTCAGTTAGTCCCCAGGTGTAATGAATATGTGCCCCGGGAGCTAGCAGGGACAAGACTTAACCACCTAAAGCACATGGCGAATTCTTAGGAGTGAGGGATAAAAAGCCAGAGCTCAGCAGAAAGGGCGGCACTACAAAGAAGGAAGAGGAGGCTGCTTTTCCTGACACTGGTGCTCCCCCAAACCACTTCTGATTCTTCCTGCTGCTGTTTCCTGGTTTGCTGGACTTCTGGATATTTTGACTACTGAGGCTGGCATTACCCTCAAAGAACCCAAAGACCCTGGTCAACAGGAAGTAGTTCAAAGAAGACTCCATCCTTTTTCCCTTCAACTGTCTTTTTCTTCCACCTAGTGTTGGGTGTTTGGAAGGAACAAGGGTTGGAAGAGAGGTAGAGGTATTAAATATAGTAAAGTAATTAGAGTGAATAATAAAACAAAGGTAATAAAAGTCACTGTGTTACAAGACTCACAAATCCAGGAGCCTCCGCTAAAAAGTATTCCAGCTCAGATTGGCCTGTGAACAGGTCTGTGGGGCACTATCTTGATTGTTAATGGATATAGCAGGGTACCTCCCACTGTGGGTGGCACCATCCCCCAGGGGGACTGCCCCAGGCTGGAAAAGAAAGTTAGTTAAGCATGAGCCTGAGAGATGCAATGAGCATTGCTGTTTCCTGGTTTCTGCCTCACGCTCCTGCTTGACTTCCTGCTCTGACTCCTCTCAGAGGTGAATTATGATCTGTAAGCTAAAATGAGTCCTGTCCTCTCTTGTGTAACTTTTCATCAGATGACGTTATTAGAGCAACAAAAACAAGCAAACAAGAACACCTGCCCAGATAGTTTGCATAAAAAATGCTTCTTTCATAACCAATAATAATCTTTTAAACACAAAGGTCTGCTTCCTGTGTGTATATGTGCGTGTGCATGCATGTGTATACATGTGTATGGAAAGGGTCTCCTCCTCAGTTTCTCACCACCCTATTTTTTGAGACAAAGCTTCTTAAAGAACCCAGAGTTCACCAATTTGGGTAGACTGGCTGTTTAACAGATCTCAAGTATCCTCCTGCCTCTGATTCCCCAGTGCTGAAATTATACACATGTATCACAGCTAAGCACACCTTTCTACATGGGTGCTAGAGGCATCATCCCAGCTCTTTATTCTTGCATATACTGAGCCATCTCTTTAGTTCCTGTTTCCTTTTTGAGTAGGTCTGATTCCTTGACTTTAACCCAGGAATTTATATATATATATAAATTCCTGGGTTAAAGTATATATATATATATATATATATATATATATATACATCTTTTCCTCTAAATAATTTTGTAGTTAAAGTATATATACATTTTTTCCTCTAAATAATTTTGTAGTTGCTATTTGGCCCAGCCCCCAGTTCTAGACTTCAGTAGGGTAACCAATAGCTAGTCAATGGTCTTTTTTGTATTGCCGTCAGACAATTGACCCCAAAAAGTTTGAGCATGTTCTTCATCTGTCTAGCACTTAAAGTACCCCAATATGCTCCCCTTTTGCTCATTTCCAATTTACGAATTCTCAGGAGAGAAAAATGTTGGTACTTACTTTGCACCAAGACTGTCCTTGATTGTAGACTGGATATAGAAGGTTTTCAAATAACAAATTGCTTTTTTTAATGCTACCAAAAGACTATTCTATGATGAATGATTAAATATATCTTATCTAGACCCCTGGATTTGGAAACTTTGACTTCTAAAAAAATTCTGTGTACTTTCTAGTAGTGTGCTATTACCAGTAATAACAGCTTACTCCTATTGAGAAGCTATTCTGTACAAAGTCATATCTTATTTAATTCTTCTGGCAAGTGCATAAAGTGGGTCCTCTGAAGATCCCTTATTTTGCAGGAAGAAGCAGAACTCTGCTAAGGACAGCATTACCAATACTGCAAGCACCCATTAGCAAGTCATCCTGTCTCCAGAAGCTGAAGCTGGGGTAGGTCCTCTGGAGTTTCACCCTATCTACCACCCACACAGCTTTAAAATAGTGCAGCATTTTTCTGAATGCTGGGGAGAGCTGATGTTTAAGAAATGTGATTTCTCTAGAAGACAGTGTCTTCATCTACTGGGAATTAGTATCTTCTCTGTGAAATAATTGGCATTAAAGAATGAACACTGTGGTTGGTATGTGAAATATTCCAGTCATAGAATATTCTCAACATTGAATGCTATTGATACTTAAAGAAAATTTATGGCTGTTGCTTATTATAGGAATTAATAATAAGGCCTTGTCATTTGTCTTATTTCACACAGTTTCTTGTCATTCATATCAAGCTTTTTGTTACAAATATCAGCTAGACACCACTATGGGTGGCTCCAATTTGTCTATACAAGACTCACTTGCATTTCTTTTCAATGTGTTTAAAAGATTTCCTATACTGACAAGAACCCACAATCAGATTTGGAAGGAAACATAGGGATGATCCCCAAATCGCTTATGTGGGAAAGAAAACAGAGTTCTAGAGAGACCACATGACTTGTTCTTGGTCATCTGCAGTTAGTAACTCACACTCACAGCTCATAGTCTATGGCTGGTGCCACTAAATCTCATGATTGATATTTTGAAATGAGAAATTAACTGAATTGAATGACTGTAAGGCACAGAGTCTTGGCCCTGCTTATAAATCTGTGAGAATACAAAATAAGCCAGTCAAGCATAGCTCCCAATTATTGAACAACTCCACGGATGTTGTGTTAGGGCATTATTATTATTATTATTATTTTTATTATTATCATTGTTATTATTGTTGGAATAGTGGAGATGGAACCCGGGGGCTCAGTATGTGCAAGATAAACAGTCTACCACAGACTATATCCCCTTTCTCCATCTTACTTTTTATCTTAAAAGCAGGTCTCATTAAGTTGCCCAGGCTGGATTTCAACTTGTGGTTCTCCAGCCTTGGCTTCCCAAGTAGCTCGGATTAAAGGCTATGCCACCAGTTTGGACCTTCGGTAAGCATTTTCTACTGCTTACTCTTCCAACATGCATGGTCACTCCCACTTTCACATAGAACATTCTGATAGAATGCCACTAACTTGTCTGAAGTCACGGAAGTAGCAAATAACTCCAAGAGATTCTGAACCCGGGGTTTCTATCTCCAAGCCAGGTTCCTTTCAGTATGATATACTGTTTAGCATTTGGGGAATTGAAGGGGATTTTTGCTTTTAAAGCAGATTGACATGTTGAAAGGGGGTGTGAAGAACTAGAAGCTTGGTGCTTCTCTTCAACTCTGTGGACAGAAAGTATATTGTGTGAAGACGGTTGTTCCTTTACAGTGTGAACAGTCTGTACTTTCCACTGTGGCTCTGTGATATTTTAGAGCTATTGATCAGGTGATTCTTCTGACTAGGTACTTTATTTTATGAGATGTGTCAATGTCCGGCTGTAACTCATTTTAGCAAAATGACATGTCTCTTCTCTGCCAAGCAGAATGTAATGTAACATGACTCATCAGAAAAGCATCGTGACACATCAGAAATAAACGCTCATGACTACTGATTTAGGTAGCTAATAAAGGCAAGCACATTGTATTATTCATGTCTAAATGATATTCATGGATAATTCAGTATACCCAAACCCCCAGAGATGAAGCTTCTAAGCCAAAGACATCAATTCTGTAGACTTTGCTAAATCAAACCAGATGTACTGCAAGACACGTTTTTATCAAAAACTTTACTTTATACGTAGGCCTACAGCCCAGACTCGTTTTCAGATCTTACAGCAGAGCTCACAGTGCATCCTGGGCCCTGTTTGGGGTATTATAAGAAACAATCTGTTTCAGAGGACTAAAGCTTTTCATTAGATTTCTCCCTCTGAACCAGCTACTTTTTAAGAAGTCCTCATTTTAAAGCAGGAGTCAAAAGACATTGTTACAGAGTAAAGGAAAGAAACTCTGCCCACGTGCAGGTTCCAGCCATGTGCCTAGGGAAAGGGGCAGCCCCTGTACTGTTCATAACTAACATGCCCATGACATTACAGGACAGTGGCTTGCCCAAGGACTGCCAGGCTGTCCTGGACACATAGACACACCTCTTAGTTCAGGGAAGATTGGTATAACAAGCAGGTCCAAGTCAATGTTGCTAGGGGAGTTTTGAGATTGCTCCCTTCACTCTGGACTTTAAAGGACACAGCCAGGTTAGTTACTCTTTGCAAAATGCTCTTTGCAAAATGAGCCTCCTGAAGACATAGAACTCAGAGACACAACATGAAATAAGGTGCATAGGAGATACCTGAATGACAGGGGCAGGGGGATGGCTCAGTGGTTCAAAGACTTCTGCTACTCCCGAGGACCTGGGGTTGGTTCTCGACAGTCATGTTACACAACTTGTAACCTCCTCCCAGATACTCACATACATGTGGTATACACTCAGACAGACATACATGTACACATGAAATATAAAATGAACAGAAACTGACTACACAGATAAGATTTTGTTTTGAAGAGGGCAGAAATTAATGTCAACAAAACACGAATAACTGCAGAGATTCATGGTGGCTTAAGTTTAGTTATTTTGTACTGACTCTCCCCACAATTAAGATGGCCTCTGGTTTAATTAAACCGGTACCTGGTGGGCTTCATACCTTTTACTAGCGTCATTGTCCTTATTTCTCATAAATATAGAAAGGCAGATTGGAGTTTCTATACAGAATAGAAGGCAGTCCATTTGGTGGTAGATCGTGGGGCCCATGGGAGACCTTGGTTCACGCACTTTGCCATTCCCTGAAAAGCTAGCTTCTCTTGTCATAGACATCCTTCTGTGAAATCTGATTTTCTAGGATGGCTATGAGGCTTGTAGATAATAATTGTTCAATAAACATAAGCCACTTGTATCAATAAAACATACTGTATAAAGTAAATGTGGGGTTTTCTAAAAAGCTGCCACTCCCCAAAATTTTCACATAAATGCGTATAAATATTTACACATTTCATCTATTTTAGTGATTATCTGGAGATACCAAACTATATTTGCTGCATGGAGCAGATCTTCTGGTTCACAAGAAACAAACAAACAGAATGTTCTCAGTGATAATTCTCCCTCCACTGTTTTTGCTGTTATTGTTTGAGACGGGGTTTCACTACACAGCCCCTGCTCACCACATCATATTTGTGATTTTCCTGCCTTAACCTCCTACATACTGAGACTTACAGGCATGCTCCACCACGCCCAACTCATGACTAGTCTTTTCAATACACAATTTGAAAATAATGTTTTACTGTTTAAATTGCCATTAGTAGCTGTATTTACAGAACACATTATAGGAAGCTACTTAGTGAATTTAAGTAGACAATTTTCCTTCCCTCTCGGGGTTAGAAACTGGATTTTTATTTATTTATTCTATTTGTAGAACTTTTCATAAAGCCTGATACATAATAGACATTAGAAAATATTTTAAATTAATTAATGGGCAAATTATTTTCCTATTTATAGAAAAGAGCAAAAAGTAGGATGGTGCTTGTTAGATGATGAATCACATAGCTTGTTTTTCTTACCAGATTATTACATTGAGTTTGAAAAAAGCATTTGAGAAGTGTATGTGGGATTTAGAGCCATAGTCTTTATTTATTTGTGTGAAGGGGCATGCATATGCACATATGGATATTAGAGAACAATTTCTAGAGTTGATTCTTTCCTTCCTCCTGGTGATATGGGTTTGAACTTGGGGGACAGGCAAGCACTTTTACATACTGAGCATCTTCTGGACCCCATGAAGAGTCTTTTGAAAACAATAGTTATTAGCCTTTTCTTACTTACTAGCATTTTTTGTTTCATATCTCTATTAGAATTCATCTTCTTTTCATATTCCATAGGATGGACTGTGTGTGTGTGTGTGTGTGTGTGTGTGTGTGTGTGTGCCTGTGTGACACAAACTACCACATGCAGTCACCTCCTCCCTTGTCCCTTGGCTGCTGCCATCTGACTTTCCAAGACAAGGTGTCTCCCTGACTCTTATTACCTTTACACCTGGCTGTATTTCCCTAACTGGAACTTCCATGGAAAATAAGATAATGAAATCTATAGCCAAAGTCAGACTTACTTCCGTTTGATATATGGATTTTGTCATTTGCCTAAACCTTCAATAACCATTTTGCTTATCTGGATATTCCTTGCCATGGTTATCATGACAGCCTTGGATACTGATCTCACCCCATTAGCTACTTCAAAATACTTCAGATTTATGTTTAGCAACATAGTGTTTATATCTCACTTGCATGAGGCAGGAAACAAATCCTAAAGAGATGTAGACATAATTTTTGTGTAATTCAAACACTGATTTCTGCATTCCCCCATATCTGGTTTCAGTCCTTGCTCTGAGAATCTCATGTCTCACTGTTATGTAAACACTGCCCCCCAATTGTCCCCTGATATGCCAGTGAAGCAGCTTACAGCCAATCAATGAGCAGGGGAGAGAATAGGGCTGGACATACTGCCCTCCAGGAAAGAAGTTAAGAAAAGGAAGGCAAGGGATTAAGAAGAGGCAGAGCCAGGAGAGACAAGGAGAGTTTCAGCTGAAGCAAGAAAGTCAGAAAGCGCAAGTTATCTCTAGATTTATTCTGGGAGGAAGCCAGATTAGTTTAGTGGATTAAGAATAGAGTAATAACTGTTCAGGTTTGTGTTGCAAAGCCTGTTTAACAAATAATATAATAGAGTCTCAATTATTTAGATGATAGCTGGGTTAAGAGGTAAACTGTGGAACTAAAACAATTATATAAAGTTACACTAACAGAGATGAAAGTGTGTTTTCCAATCATAACAAAGCAAACTGACTCGAATGCGACTGTGTGCTTGGATGAAATGTGCACTTGTTTCTAGCCTGGCACTTGACTGGAACATGGTAAACACTCAGTGGTGTTCATTAGCTAAATGGTTGAACTAAGGAAACTGCAGTGAGCCAGTTTCAACACTGGCACCATGTTGGCTATTAAGTCATCTTCCTGAGCAAACAGGATCACCTGTGCAGCAATCCTACTTGGAAATTGGTGTTTCTGACACAACTGGTTGAATCAGTCATTAGAATTTATTCATAGCGATTAACTTTCCAATAGAAACTTTTCTGGCCAAGGCCAAGAAACACTGTATTGTTGGAGCAATGCAAGGAAGAAAAAAGAAAGCCAAAGGTGATGCCTTCTATTTACAGAGAAGGTTTTGGGGTAGGTCAGCTGTAGAATATATGTGTGGAGCTCTGGGCCCAGTCTCTATCTGTATACATGAAGACAATGTTCAGTAGAGACATAAACATCACCATTGACAGCCACAGCAAGAGAGAAATACCTGTATCATTGTATGTGGTGCTTTGCTGATGTGAAAAGATATAACACAGAGCACAGTGAATTAAACATTCTCACATCTGATATCAAGAAATCTTTTATTTCATTCAGTATGAGGTAAAGTTGATATTTCGTTCCTCTCTAAATGCCATCTGAGTAGATAAGTTCGTCCAACTACTTCACCTGTTGGGGCCAAGAACCTTTGTCTAGACAGGTCCTAGGCTCCAGGGGAGAACCTATGACTACCATTCTTCCAAATGCACAGAATATGAAACTGACTTCCAATGACTTATTGGTATAACCATAGATTAGTGACTCTCTCAACCCTCCTAAGAGAAGCTTCCAATTGTAGTGGATGGAGACAGCCATTAGCACAGACCTGTGGGCAGAGAAGGAAGACTGTGGGGTGCTGGAGTGCTCATCTCTTAATGGGACATCTACATCACACCCCTCCTTCCAAGGCTCAGAGATCATGGTGGAACAGGAAGCAGAAAGAGTAAGAGGCAGAGGTGGTGGGCAACTACAAGGAAACCGTTTCACACACAAACTGACAGCAGTTGTGGCAGCATACCCAAGACCTGAACCAGCCTAAGCCAGAAACGAAACCCCAGCACAGAGCGGGGGGTGGGCATGAAGTCCACCCCTAGCTGAGGAGTCACAGGTAATTGAGAACTGAAATGGTAAACAGAACCTCTCTCTGGCAACCAGTGCAGCTTATTGTTGAAGGATGTTTGATCATATTGTGAGCCCCGAGATTGTCAACTGGAAAAAATCTGTTTCTAATTGTGATATGGCTCAGCCTTTGATCCTAGAGCTTTCTGTTTACTGTAAACAAGTGCTTGTGAGGCTCAGCCCTAGCACACACCTTTAATCCAAGAGCTAAATGAAGTCAGTCATAGATCAAGAGGCAGAGTAAGTAACCAACAGACAGGGAGTGAACGTAAGTAAACAGAAAGGAGGGACATTGAAGAGGATGGTATTTAAGACAGCATGGAGGAGGATAAACATTCTGGGATGTCAGTGGAGTAGGAAGGTCATCTGGGTGCTTTCTCTGCCTCTCTGAGCTAGCAGGTTTTCACCCCAGCATCTGGCTCCTGAGTCTTCATTGGTAAAATTGAATGACAGGATTTTTTTTTTTTTTTTTTAACAACAGTTTATAATCCTGACAGGAAGAGCTCTCACTGAGAAGGGAACATGGCCTGCAAACTCCAAGTCTTCCCCAGAGGAACAGAACACACCAATGACTTACTGTTACAGTGCTGGGGACAATTTTGGGAAAATAGATGAGGAAAGAGTTGAATTAAGGAGACATGTCTAACACACTAAGCAAAGCACCATGAGAATTTGTCAACTCTGGGTATAGGCTCTGGAGAGGCAGTAGAACAATAGGATATTTCTTTGTTTTTTTTTTTTTTAGGATATTTCTTATACAGCAATTTCTTTATTATATAAATGGAATTTTGCTTTTGATCCCCCAAGAGGAAGACTCAAAAGAAGCCAGGACAACAATGACAATACAAATATTGATTCTGTTACTGATGAAAAAGGAAAATGAATTTTGAGCCATAGAGGAAATAAAACACGTCTGCTGCTTTTGTTGTTGATACAGTCAAGTTGTCCCATTCCACATTACAGACCTACCTAGAGTCTGGCAGACTTGGCTACCCAGCCTTAGACAGAGGAGGGCAATCCCATCCTTCCCCCACCATCCTCCACATAATAATGGAAGAACTAGCCCCCAGTGGAGGCCCTGAGAAGCCTTTTGAATCTTAAGCAGGTTCATTTCTCAAACCAGTTCATTCTCCTTTGAAGTGAAGACAAGAATTTAACCCATCTCAAAGAATTGTTTTTATTATAGTATTAAATAAATTATCCTAGACAGAATGTAAGAATTCAACAAATGATGTCTGTTCTTACTTTAGGTAGTTCTATGGGAATGGAATAAAGGTGAGACAATAAACCATGACCCCTATTGTTGTATATTGTTAGGAGATAAAGCAGATGCAGGGTAAGCCAGGAAAAAAATATCTAGAAATACTAAAAAGGTTATATTATGGCAGTTAGATAATTCAGGTAACCCAACACAGAGTACTAGAACTTCATGAAAGCTGATAAATCAAGGTAGCATTTTGAAAAGTAAATACATATAATTAGTAAAAAAAAAATAGGAAAAACAATTCAAAATATCAATAAACACATACACCTAAAATTAAATTTGGTAAAAAACTAAGTAAGACTTACCCTACATATAAAATATATTTAGAGCATTTAAAGGGGTCATGTATAAAACATTTGTATGGAGAAGTAGTCCTGGTAAGTTGAATGTTGTTAAAATGGCAATGTGGCTTTTATATTGAAGAGGCAAAGGAAATCCACAGAAGAATCTTACAGTTGATCAAGACAAATCCATATTTTAATGATCACACAAAGATAATGTAGTTATCATTGCACTGCTCATGAACAGCTCTACAGCTGACCTGAAGCTGGAAATGACATAAAAGAGAGTGTCGCAACGTGTATTTATGTGTGGGTGTCTTTCAAAATTGTGGAAAAATGTTTGTATTATCCTTTAAAGAGGTTTTGAGGCAATACATTAGTGGTGTGAATGGAAATTGTTTAATAGTGTCTTTTCTGTGTGTGTGTGTGTGTGTGTGTGTGTGTGTGTGTGTGGCATTATATTATATATATATATATATATATATAAAACACTTATTAATTAAGTTTTAGAATGAAGCCATCTGCTTTGTCAGGTATTTCTAACCATTAAATAAAGGAAGATCCCATAAGATAAAATATTAATATTCTACATCCAATCCTGTGGTGTGATGTTAAAGAAACCAGGGAATTTAGGGAAAAAATCTATACTACATATAACATAATTTGAGTTACACAAAGAGACAAAAGTACAAGAACTTGATTTTAACAACTTGGTGGGAAAACATTCAAGAATTATTTGCAAAGTAATTTACTAGGGAATAGGATAACTAGTGAACAAAATATCCACTTGATTACAAATAAATGAATAAGTGCCGTGTGTGCACAACACAATGGCCGTGCCTGTGGCTGTAGAAACTGGGCTAGAAGGTGACCTGGAGAGCTTTTACTCTCAAGAACTTTCACAGAATGTAAACTGGTAGAAATTTTCCAGTGGAGTATGAATACAGAGGTTTATAAATGTTTGACACCAGTTCACCAGCAATTACACATTCGGGATTTTTCTTCCTAGAGAAAAATCCACTCTGAGTTGTGTAAGTAAGAATTAGCAATACCACAAATGGTTCTTTCTCTTATAACAATAAATACAATACAAAACAACAGAAATAAATAGGCAACAATTATGAGAGTTATATGACTTAGCATACATTCCCAATGTCCAGTCCATATGTATTTGGGACCTGACTTTAACATTCTACTATCTAACCATCTCCATGAGTTTAAAGTTCTATATCTAACTCAGCTTTCATGCTAACTTGCTTCACAATTTTTAAAACATCTTCTTAGATCCAGAACACCCTCTTGATTCCTAAACAACTCAAAATTTAACTATGAGACTCTAGCTATCTATTCTTCAACCACCTCAGAGACCTGAGAGGGATAGATATATCTGATTATATAGGAAGTGCAGGGCCTGCAGCTTCCAAAACTAAGAAATGACATACCAGTGGCTGCCTGGACAGTTCCCATTTTCTCTCCATACATTACAGCATCACTCTTCAGCCATTTGGCCCCGTTTCTCTGACAGACATTGATTGTAGAACAGGAATTATGAAGGACTTACCTACCCTGTCTTGGCTAGAGCTAGGCTGTCGACTTACCTGCTTCCAAGTTTTGTCCTTTTTGGACAGCATTCTGTCTACAGTTGAAGCAAGGGGATTTTTTTGCCAAGAGATAGGCTTGCCACTAATTCAACCATCTCCCACTGGAGATTCTTCGATATTCATCTTCTACTTGGAGTAGAATAGGGGTTGCTGTCAGGAGCTGACATGGGGAGCTGTTGGGGGGAAAAGATATACCTTAAACTAAAAAAAAAAAAAAAGGGTAGAGGATGGGGGGGTTGAGGGGGAAGAAGGTGGTAGGGTGGGACTGGAGGGTGGAGTAGGGAGAGGATTGTGATTAAGATGTAACTTGAAGAAATAAAAAATAAAGAAAAAAAACCTGTGCAAGAAAAAAAAGAAATAAAAAATAAAGTAAACAAAACAAAAAAAGAATTAGCAATACCATGAACATGCGCAGCAAGGGTCTCACCAAGCCCTTCCCCATGAATCTTCCTAAGCAAATCTATGTACTCAGGAAAAGGCTCTTTTAAAAATGTAAGAAGACATGCCTAGCTATGTTTTTGTAAAAGTTGACTATTAAAGATGGCCTTAATTTTATTTTTAAAACTTTGCCGACAATCATCCTAAATCAGGGTTGGCAAACAGTTCCTGCATAGGGCCAGACAGGAAGTATTCCAGCCTTCAAAGGACAGCTGAGGTTTTTTTCTGCATATTCATCTTCATTTGTTATTAATAACTCTTTAGAAGTCTACAAACCTTTCTCATCTGTGTAATTGCACACAAACAGCAGAGCTGAATGCTTGGCCTACAGATTGCAGTTTTCCAGTATCTAATCTTAGATAAATAGATGTATCAACTAGACACTAACAGCTAATAGCAGTGATCTGACAATGACTATCACTGTTTTCTTCTAAATTCCTTTATATATTTTCTACATTTTACAGGGAAGCATACAGCATTTACTCTCAAAACTAAATGCCAAAATTATTACTTAAAAATCCCATACAGGGCCAAGAGGATGGCTCAGTGTGTAAAATGATAGCCACATATGAGTACCTGAGTTCAGATTCCCAGAACCTGGGTGCATAGTTTGCACCTACAGCTGGATGCAGTAGAGGGCTGAACTATAATTCCAGCCCTCCTCTATGCAGATGAAAGAAGAGAATCCCTGGACACTCACAGGATAGCTAACCTGGGCTACAAGACTGGGACATGAACTACGCTCTGCTTCAGCCATTGTAGAGGGTGAGGACCAGCATGCAAAGGTGTCCTCTGGCCTCTACCTATGTGCTGTAACATGCATGTGCTTGTCTACAAAAAGGTAAAAGAATTAAAGTCCTCTCCAGGGCGGGTGCTGTGGCTCTGTGCTGGAACAACTGCCTGACATGAGGAAAGGTCTAGACCCAATCTCCACCCCCTACAACATAAACGGATGAAGAGATAAATAAATAAATTCTATACAAAATGTAAAAGTCACATGATCTCCAGTGGCTGTGTGAGCTCAAATGTGCCCACACGTGAGTACACGTGTGTGCAGGGGTGCACGTGTGGGGCTGTTTACCACTTCACTGTGTACGCCTGCTTCAGTCACAGTTGGTTTATGAGACAGCAAAAGTTTGCATTTGTGTACTACAGCCATGGCAATGGTTGATTAGAGGGATGCCTCTCTCTTCTACTCTTTTCTCCCTCTCCCATTTTCTTTCTTTAAGAGCTTTGCTGAATCATAATTTTCACACTATGAAATTTACCAATCCTAAGTTCACACTCAACAGTTTCTGCTACATTTACAGAACTTGTAAACCCTAATTCAGTCCCCTACCCCATCTAAATCTTGTTAGAGTCATTGACAGCAAAGCAATGAAACAAAAGAATGAGTGTGTGACGGTCACACACTCAGGCTGCTTTAAAGACTGAACTCAGAGAAATGAAATTCTTCTGTTTTCAAACAGTTCTTAATACTCAGAGCAAGAGCTAAACTTGTTTAATAAGCAGTTTGTTGGTGTAGCAATGCATTTGCATCTGGCTCCTGTTTAAATAATACATTTTAGAGTCCTTTGTGAATTCCAGAGCAGGATATAACAGAGAGACTGAGTGCTAGTTAATACTCACAAATTTTTCTTGGGCTGATATCTCCAGTCAGTCACACAATCTTTCTTTGGCACCAATATCTGAAAACAGTCTTTGAATGCAATTTGCTGGATAAGAATATGGTTAATCATCAAAAAAATTAAAAATTTGAATTTTAAGTTTTCTATAAAAACAATACTGATACAAAGGTCATCAATAAGTATTATTTTAACTTCTATTAAACATTCTATGCTCATTGCAAGGTTTTTATAAACCATCAGAAATTCAATCAAAAATAAAAAAGTTGAATAAAATGGTAACTTCACAATCTGTAAGTACTATTTCATTTTTGTTCTACTGACATGTACTTAAGTATATACCACTTTTCTATGTAGCTATGAAGTCTTTTATTATCCTTTGAGTTTAACATAAGCCTTCTTTGGTGTGAAGGAATATAATAAGCTACTTTTTGTGTTACTAGGAACCTATCTAATATTCTTTCAGTAGTCCAGGAATGACTAATAATAAGTTCATAAAACCTATGACCATATGCCCTCAACCACCACTACCAACAGCTCTGACAAGGAGTTAATTCTTTTCAATAAATCCTCATTAGTTTTAAGCCTTAGGTTTCATTACTGTAAACAAATAACTGAGAGAATCAACTTACAAAAAGCTTGTTTTGGCTCACAACTTCAGAAACTTTAGTCTGTGTTTGACCACACAGCATTGGACCCACAGCAACACATTATGGTGGAAGCCATGTCTGAGTAAAACCCTTACCTCATGGCTGAAAAGTGATAGACAGGAGCAAGGAATCAAGCTCCCATGGTTCTCTTTGTGGGCTACAGTGACTTAGCTTCCTCCTATCAGACCACTGTCCCAATGATTGTGCAACCTCCCAAAACACAAAAAAAGTTGGCAGCCGAAGCTTTAGCACAGGGACCTTTGGGCAAAGCTTATCCAACCATGCCATTGGTCTCAGTCTAAGGTCCTTTGATGACATGGGAAGCCTTCACACCTGCCTTGTCTACTTCTGGAATTGGACCTTTGACTACTGGACTCACATTTCATTCTAGAATTTGCAAATAATTCATAGAATCCAAGGAAAGTCCTGTCGGTCCTCTCTCCTGGGCACATTTGCCCAGCATCATTACATCTTCCATCTGGCTTTTCTTCCTCCATCTTGTCCCGACATGCTCCACCAAGACTGCTTGTCTGGAAAATCTCCATTTACCCTTCAGAATTCTGCTCTGATACCTTGGAAGCCATCCCTGTTTGGTGTGCAAATAGATCCAGCATGCTGTTTTTTGTTATTGTTTTGAGGGATTTGAGGTACTATTTCTGAACCAAACACAGAGTTCTATTATCCAAGCTTTCCCTCTATATGGTAATAATTTATTTACATGTCTGTCTCTCCTCTGAAACCCGAGCTCCTTGATGGCAAGCTCCATCAGTACAAACCTCTGTCTACCCTCTGCCAGGGCGAGACCTGCTGCATTCTCAGAATGTGTAAACTTCTTCATTGGGATGGCATGAGCAATGAATTTTACATTTTAAAAATATGTGCTGAAATTATTTTACAAAGCCTTGGTATTTGTTTATATCACCACAAAAACAAAAGACAAAAAGCCAAAAAATTGGACTCTCTGATCACCCACAATGGCCAAAATTACATCTCATGGTTATATCTGAGTGGCAATAGTTGGTGAATGGTAAGGATCGAAGGTAATGTGGGCCATGGAATATTCTTGAAAATGTAACCATTAGAGACATGAAAATCACTACTGTATATATCTCTTGGTAGATAAAGTGGGGATAGAGAGTTGGCCTAATGTATCCTATATCCTGAGTATTTCTAGAATCCACTGAATAAGAAGATTCATATATTGGTTGTAGAATAGCTATCCTGTACTATATGGCTAAAATCCAATTATAAGTGAATAGATGCCGTGTGCATCTTTCTGAGTCTGGGTTAGCTCACTCAGGATGAGCTTTCCTAGTTCCATCCATTTGGCTGCAAACTGCATGATTTCCTTGTTTCTGATGGTTGAGTAGTATTCCATTGTGTAAATGTACCACAGTTTTTTTTTTAATCCATTCTTTGGTTGAGAGACATCTCAGTTGTTTCCAGTTTCTAGCTATTACAAATAAGGCTGCTATGAACATAGATGAGGATATGATCTTGTGGTTTGGTAAGGAAACTTTTTGATGTGTACCCAGAAGTGGTATGGCTGGGTCTTGAGGTAGAGCTATTCCAAGTTTTCTAAGATATCACCAGACTGATTTCCACAGTGGTTGTACAAGTTTGTACTCCCACCAGCAATGGAAGAGTGTTCCCCTTTCTCCACAACCTCTACAGCATGTGCTGTCATTTGAGTTTTTTGTCTTAGCCATTCTGACAGGTGTGAGATGGAATCTCAAAGTTGTCTTGAGTTGCATTTCTCTGATGATTAAGGATGTTGAGCATTTCAAGTGTCTCTCAGCCATTAGAGATTCCTCGTTTGTGAATTCTTGGTTTAGCTCTGTTCCCCATTTTTTGATTGGATTATTTGGTTTTTTGGCATTTAATTTCTTGAGTTCTTTATAAATTATGGATATTAGCCCTCTGTCAGAAGTGGGGTTGGTAAATATCTTTTCCCAATCTGCAAGTTGCTGTTTTGTTCTAATGACAGTGTCTTTTGCCTTGCAGAAGATTTTCAATTTCATGAGGTTCCATTTATTGATTGTTGGTCTTAGATTCTGAGCTGTTGGTGTTCTGTTCAGGAAGTTGTCACCTGTGCCAATGAGTTCGAGGCTTTTCCTCGCTTTCTCTTCATTAGATTTAGTGTGCTGGGCTTTATATTAAGGTCTTTGATTCACTTGGACTTAAGTTTTGTACAAGATGATAAGTATGGGTCTAATTTCATTCTTTTACATGTGGACACCCAATTAGACGAGCACAATTTGTTGAAGATGCTTTCCTTTTTCCATTGTATGGTTTTGGCTTCTTTGTCAAAAATTAAGTGACCATAGGTATGTGGGTTCATTTCTGGGTCTTCAATTCGATCCCATTGAGCCTCTGGTCTGTTTCTATACCAGTAAAATGCTGTCTTTATTACTATTGCTCTGTAGCATAACTTGAAGTCTGGGATGCTGATACCGCCAGATGTTTTTTTTTTTTTTTTATTGTACAGGATTGATTTAACTATTCTGGTTTTTTTGTTATTCCATATGAAGTTGAGAATTGTCTTTTCCAGGTCTATAAAGAATCATAAACTTTGTTACCTGTTAGTGGGACACTTTGCCCTAATGGAGCTACCATGTAGGCCCCCAGTGCAAGAGGAAGCCCTTAGCCCTCATGAGACTGATGGACTGAGGAGGGCTGAGATGTAGCGACACCCCACTCTGGAGGAATAAGATATGAGGGAGAGTGGATAGAGGGTGAGAGGGTAGGACTGGGAGTGGTGGGAAGAGGGCATTGTGATGGAGATGTAACTTGAAGTACTAAATAAACATTAAAAAAAGAAGATTCATGTAGTAGTGTTCTTTCAAGACACATTAGCAAAGTGAAGAGTTATCTGTGATAACGTTTGTTGTTGGGCTAAGTAAGAGCTTTTACCTGCTTCACTCACAGTTAATTACATGATTACAATTATCAAAATTGTAAATTATGTTTTCACATTTATGCATAGAATTGAGATCAATATCACATTCAAGTCACTGCACAGTAGTTCACACTTAGCCTCAGAGTCTTGAGAAGCTAACTAGTTCTCTATTCTCCAGAGTGTAACTATTTTCTAAAGATATTCTCTGTTTCGCCAATAAGAATAATCACTGAGAACTCTCCCCCCTAAGGTGTTATTTTGATCTTGGGAATTAAGCTGCTGTAATTGAGCAGCTGAGAAAGATTCTGCTATAAATGTTAATGATGAAGCCAGCTTTTCTAATGAACTTCAGCTGGTGAGGGGGCAGGAGGCGAGAAAGAGGTGGTGTAGGATGATTGTACAGTGAGGAAGACAATGTCCCTTCCCCAATCCAAGCCCACACAGAACTTTAGGATGCAATTTAAAAAAACAAAAAACAAATATTGGCACATGTAGTTTATTAAAGACCCCTAAATGAAATCAGTCTTGACTTTGGCAAGTGCTGCAAATGCAATGATGGCTCTGTTTAAAAAGCAAGAACACCTCTTCCTCTCTCTTCCTCTCTTCCTCTCCCCTCACTTTCTCTCCCCTCTCTGCCTCCTTCCCCCACTCTCTCTCTGCATGGGCATGCTATTTTTCTTCCCCTCTCATATCCAATAAACTTGTCTTTATATAATTAAAAAAAAGCAAGAACACAGAAGGCATCCACATAAAGAAAGCTGAGTTTGGGATTATGCCTCTCAAGCCAAGGGGTACATAGGGCCAGAGGTGGGAAGAGGTCCATCTTCAGAGCCTGCAGAGGGAGGGAAGTCTTGCTAATACCTCCATTTTCACTTTCAAGTCTCCAAAAAAATGTGACAGAGACAGAACCCATTTATATTGCCTTAAGCAAGCAAGTGTGAAGCAATCTATTATAGCAGCTACAAGAGGCTCATACTGGCTGCATGTTTTTTCAAGCAGTAATTATTTACTATATACCGATGTCTGTCAGGCTCTGCACCGGGATCTACAGTAATGACTAAGACAGATGTGAAGCAAATGCACTATTCATGCCATTGTTAAAAGGCACATAGGTGGGTAGAGCTTAACGATTTGAGAGCTTTTTTACCCAAAGGGCAAACTGTGGGTAAGATTGTCCAAATGTGTAGGATTGTAGATGCTGTAAAAGATGACAGGAAAGGGAAAATGAAAACTCTGAGGGAAGTGTCCATGCTCTGAGCTCTGCAGGGGCTTAGATGGACAAGTTGGGAGGCTGTGTCTGTCTAGTTCATTATAGCTGAAAGGTCAGTTGCACAAAGTGGCACAAGGCTTGCAACCAGATGCGATATCTACTGAGATTCTTCAGGTTCTGATTAATATCCTGGACTTAATCCTAAAGGCAGTCACAGATCTGGGGAAGTGTTTTTGAAGACCCTAATAGCATCACAGTCACTGAAAAGTTTGAAGTTTAAAAAATGTTTGAGGCATTTATTTACAGTTGTAAAGTTGGCCATCAAACACTCTCCGATGTGGAGATACATATTCTAAGTTGTCACAATTAGGTTGTATTTGAAGAAATGAGAGTAAAAGATAACATGTAGGGAGAAAAGAAGAGAGAGGAGAAAAGCTAAGAAACATGGATGTTGCTAAAAGACAGAAAAATCTATATTAACTGTTGACTGGAGATTGAGGGGGAAAGAAATTAGGAAGGAAGGAAAGAAACCTATGTTTTTCCTGGTTCTTTCTTTACTGATGATTTCTAAGAGAATATATTACTTCTCGTTACAGATTATTTATAGTATCCAATGCTTGCATGTCAGTAAGCATGTACTAGCTTTCTTATAGTAATAAAAAACAAATTTAAGAGCCAATCTGTAGAAAACTCATGTTGACTTTATTTATTATAAAGAGTACATCACATATTATTGTCTCTTTTCAATTCAAGGCAACAACATACTTATTAAAATACAGTCTAATCCAATATTTATGTATCGAATATTTTTTCAGCATTATTTTTGTATTGATTCTCTGGGAATTTCCCATCATGTACCCGGATCACACTCATTTCCATGGACTTTCATGTTTGTCCCCAACCTTGTGACTTCCCCTCCCCCCAAAAAAAAGTAAAAATAAAAATAAGAATAAAAAATGGGAGGAGTACAATTTGTGTTATCTATATAGTCATTGGAATGTGGTCAAACTCTCAGTCGCCTGCTCTTTAAATAGAGCTGAGTCCTTCCCCTCCCACGCCCTGCCAAAAGCCATCAGCTACGGAGAGCTAGAGTCCAGCATCCCCACCACACTTTTTAAAGAGTTCTCTTAGGTGGCTTCCTGTCTAGGCGGTTACTTAGAGGTGAGGAGGCTGCTCGGGGGTGGAGGTTGTCTTGGAGGCCTTCCTTGTCCCTCCCTCTCAACTGTGTGCCTCCAGTCATCTCAACATCACACAAAAAGGAGCTTCCTTGCTACTTTTTCACAGTCAGCAGGAGGACGGGTCATGGACTTCTACATGATTTCTGGCAACAACATAGGCCAAAAACATGGCCCCCAGCTGCAGTAAGACCACAGACCCAGACAAAGGCCTCAGAGGCGGCCTGGACCACGACATCACCATGTCCTCAGGTAGCAGCTTGGAGCACCCACATCAATATGGTCCCCAGGTGCAGCATGGCCAGGGAACGCCAACATGTCCTCAGACAGCAGTGCAGACCACAGACGTCTGCATGGCCTTGAGTGGTAACCCAGGCCATGAACATCAACTCAACTATGGCTGCTGTAGGACCGTGGACCAAAACGTGGTTCTTAGGAGAACCACAGACCCAGACATCATCATGGATATGTATTGAGTATTTAGGTAAAAAAGATCCATTCTCCCTCTCTCCTTCCCTCCCTCCTTCCTTCCTTACTTCCTTCTGTTTTTCCTTCCTTGTTGGGAACACAAAGGTCCTTGTGTTCTAAGAGCTCTGAGGAAACTAGCAATGTTAAACATCCAGGGGCCTCACCTCAAAGAAGGAATTACCTGTTTTCTGCCCAGAAGGCTGGGAGTGGATATTGTTAAAGCCTGACAACCTTTTTGCTATCTGTGGAGGCACACATTACTATAGAGGCAGACCCCACCCAAATCCCCCAGAATGTCTACCCCAGACTCTCCATCCCTAGGCTTTATCTTTAGCTCCCAGTTAATAGAACCCATCCTTATGGGAGATGTCACATGTATTTTCTCTCCTGCTGATTTCTATGCTATCTCAGTTGGAGGCACTAGATTCTAGGTCTTTTAGATATAGCCCCCACCTTCATGGTCACATGTACTTTTTTCAAAGCAGTTTGTATGCAGTAACATCCTAAGATTTATTGTATACCTGGAATTGAAATGATTATTGCCTAGAAACCTGGAATGGGGATGATTGTTACTGGAAACTTTTCCCCAAATTATGCTGTTTCAGATATGCTGACAACGACCTGTCTGGCATCAGACTCCCCAAGTCTGAACCAGATTGACAAAGTCAATCTGAACCAAGCTTTCATTCTCACTTCTTCAGGGTTCTGCGTGGAGACCTGTAGGATTCCCCTTCCTTCCTTCCTTCCTTCCTTCCTTCCTTCCTTCCTTCCTTCCTTCCTTCCTTCTGCTTATCCATCCATCCTTCCATTCTTCCTTCTTCCTGTGATGCTAGGGACTGACCTAGCCCCTCTTGGATTCTGGGTTGGAAGGTTGGTCCTCAGGCCTCTGAAAGTGGACAAGGATGTTTGAAATCCACTGTTGCTGCAAAAGTGAGCCATGTTCTCTGGCATTCCTTTGGTGTCACACTGCGTCTCTCTCATCTGGTTCTGGATCCAACTGAAGGACAGAGATTTTGAGAGACCCCTAAAATAAAACTAATATGTTATTTCATGCCTTTGGGAAAAAATAACATCCCAGATAGCTACTGACACTGCGAATTTAATATCAGAACACAATGCACAAAAAATTTAAAAGTCATATTTTAATTTTAATTTTATTTTATTTATTTTTTAGTCTTACTATATACCTTGATTGTCCTAAACTCATTGAGTAGGTGAGCCTGGTCTCAAACTCACAACCAACCACTTGACCTTGTCTCCCAAGTGCTGGGATTAAAGCATGCTAGTGCATGCCTGACTCAGATATTATTTTACCCTCAATAAATTTATATATTTTGCTAGTTTTTATATTTTGATAACATATATTTTTGACATCTTGGTGAAAAGCTAATCAAATGTTATTGCTTCATGAACTAAAATGGATATGGGCATATTAAAAACATTGATCAAAGAAGGTACAACATAAGATGTGTAATATAGTTTAATTTACATCATGAAAGCAGTATTTTATTTTAAATAACCAAGGACTGAACTATGAAAGAAATCCTATATTAGTAATTACATCATATTGTTCATATAAAATGTTTTATGTATCACAAAGCACTATGCATATATAAAATGTAAGCTCTTGTTTTGATTATTATGAATGAAACACCCTTCCTCTATCCCCACCTGATCAGTTAACACATCTAGAGGTTACAGATAATATCAAGAAAATTTTGTCAAATAGATGTTAACACATAATCATTGTCGTCCAACTAGCAGTCCTTGACAAGTGGGAAATCGATGCCATTTCCTCAACTGTAAATTATACCCAGCCCTTCTACCTCACAGTACTTTTCCTGGAGTTGATATATAAGGAGAAGGTGTCGATGGTCATTTAACTTAGCAGAATTTACTTAAAAGAATTAAGGGAAAGAACTTAACTCTTGGAATAATTGATTTTCCCTATACCAGATGAAAAATGTGCAATGGAGTAAAGGAAAGTCTTTGAAACAAAACTAATCTGTTCATTAAAGGAAACATAAAATATACTGTAAGATTGAATTATCCAAGTCTTTAGGAAAAATTACTTACAAATTATTGACCTGTTTAAAAGCAAAAGCTTTTGACAGCTGTGTGTGTGTGTGTGTGTGTGTGTGTGTGTGTGTGTGTGCGCGCGCGCGCGCGTGCATGTGTGTGCATCCAATGTGTGGAGGTCAGAGGAAAACTTGTAGGACTCAGTGTTCTTCCAATGTCATCTCTAGAATTTGAACTCAGCTCCTAATGTTTGAGGCAAGCATCTTCACCTGCTGAGCCATATCACCAGCCCATTTCATTCATCCCTTTTTAATGTCAAATACTACTCAATTTTATAGGTACAGTGCATTAGGTTTGTCCATTCACGGGTTGATAATTACTAGAATTGTTTCCACTTTCTAGTTCCTATAAATAATATTCCATGAAGAGTCCATATGTGTCTTCTATATGGACATATGCTTACAGTTCTCTTGTGTGTATACTTAGAAGCGAAACTACTGGGACTTATGGTGACTCTCTAGCATTTTTAAGGACTGTTAAATTGTCCAAACCACTTTACATACTGTGCTAGTTTCAGTTCTGTTGCTATGATAAAAATATCCTGACGAAAATTAACTTAGTGAAGAAAATGCTTATTTTATCCCACCATTCCAGTTGATAGTCCACTATCCACTTGGGTAAATCAAGGTGGTAGGAATTTGAGGCAGCTAGTCAAATCACACCTACTGTCAAGAGTACAGAAAAATAAATGTATGCATGTTGCTTGCTTGCCTTCACTCCATTTTCTCTAATTATAGAGGTCAAGCCCCCTGCCTAGGGAATGTCCTGCCCACAGTGGGCTGAGTCTTCTCATATCACTTAACGTAATTATGGCAGTCACCTACAGACAAGTCCACATGAGACTCTCTTCTCTAGATGATTCTAGGTTATATCATGTTGACAATTAAAGCTAGCCATCTCATACCATTTCACATTATTACCAATGATTTGTACAAGTCCAAATTTCTCCATATCTTTGGTAATAGTTGTTCATGTTTTTAATTACAACTATGCTGTAAATATAAAGCAACTTCTTATTTCTATATTATTCAGACAGCATTTTGCTGTGTAGCCAAGGCTAGCCTCTGGTCTTCCTGTTCTGACTATTCAAAGCTGAGATTCAGGCATTTATGTCTACTTTGTCTCTCATTGTGATTTTGATTTGATTTCTCTGACCAATAATTTGCCCAACATACTAACAGTATTTTCACATATATTCTTTGATACTCTTTAATGTATTTCAAACATTGTTTATTTTGTAGTCTACATCTCTCTAAATGTAAGCTAACCTATGGTAGGGTTGCACAGATATAGAACCAATGGATACATATTTTATTTTTAGTAATATCACCCTTTGAACTCTTTAACAGAAGGTCTAAATAACTACTGTATATTATAAATATCCTTCCTAAGTAGTCCCAACACATTGATGGACATGTATATATGAATGTAAAAATGTGGATTTTTAAACACATTTTTAACCTTTAAAATAGCTTTTTTGCCTTGGTTTTTTTTACCTCAGAAATCATTTGCAGACAAGGCACATGTCCGGGCTCTTTATGGGAACAAAGTTTAACTCAAATTGATTGGGAGCTCTCCTTCAGCCATGTTGATTATCAGGCCAGACCTCGCAGAGCTGAATTTGTTGAAGGCAGAGACAGATACTCATCTCACCCAGGCACCCGCGTCCCAAAGTTAGAGATCTGCAAGTGGTAGGAGCCTCTTCTTCAGGATGTGTTCCTCCTGGGTGTCAGATGCAGTTTACCACACCACAGATTTTATTATCTGTAAGGATCTAGGTAAAATGGTTTTTCAGAGCTCAGGAATTTCTCCTCATAGAAATATTTCCTTCAAAACAGAGGCTTGGCTACTCAGAAGTTGGAGGAAAACACAGCCAGCCACATGAGCTCACAATACCCAGCCCTGTACGTCAGCAATTCCCTGTTAACTCAATGATTCTTCCAGCAAAGTCTCAATAGATCCTGTGCTTGTGACATTGACATGTCTCACTCGGACACAGACAATTTCCACAGGCGGTGAACTGAGAAGCTGGGAGAATCCACAAAATAAGTTTCAGGTAAGAACAGTTTTTGTCAGTGTGATTCAAATGTCAATAAAAATCAGATGCAAGCTCATAGTAATGGAGGGACCTCATTTGTTATAGCTTTAGGAATGGAGATTATTGTGTACAGATTTACACATAAAAATGTTCATTATAGTGTTGTTTATGACAGAGGAAACCTCATAAACAATCAAATACTCCAGTAAGGAACTGACCTAACATTATGGTCCATACATACTTCCCTGTGATGACGAGTCAGACATTAAAGCAATTGTACAAAGTCTATTTATGTAACAGAGAGCCATGTCAGGATGTGTGAATTTTAAAACTCAGAAAAAATGGTCCACACGCATGTAGGGGAGAATATTGAATTATGAGTGAAGATATAAAAGTTTTAATATGCCTTTTATTGTGTTTGCACTTTCCACAATTTATAATTTAAAATGTATTATTAAATAGTTAATTAAGAAAAACAGGATTCTTAGTGGTGCATCCTTCAGGAAGAGACAATATTTTTAATAGGACTGATTTCTTTTATATTTATGTTAAAGTGTGTGTGTGTGCATGTGCACATGCACACGTGTGCATGCATCTAAATGTATGTTCCGGACCCTGTGATAGGCATAAATGTTGGACCACCTGGAATTTGTGAGCAGCCTGACATGAATGCTAGAAACCAAACTTGCATCCTCTTGCAAGACTAACTAACACTCTTAACTGCTGAGCCATCTCTCTAGACCCCTGAACAGGACTGATTTTAAAGAGGTTTAATACGCATTATCTATGGGATACACAAATACACACATAGCAAATTACTTTTACAGGCTACTTTTAACTCATGGGTGTGTGTGTGTGTGTGTGTGTGTGTGTGTTTGTATGTAGTGTTTTGCCTTCGTGTATGTTTTGCCTGCATGTACAATGTGTACCAAGTGAGCTTGGTGCCTGTAGAAGCCAAAAAAAGCTGTCATATACTAGTAATGGACTTACAGGTGGTAGTGAATCACCATGTGGGTGTTGGGAATCGAACCTGGGTCCTCTGGAAGAACACTCAGTGCTCTTAACCACTGAGCCATCTCTCAAGCCTTTCCCATTTAAAATTATGACATATTTGTGAATTTGGCATGGTTGGTGTAGAATGCTAGAGGCTTTCTGTTGTTTAGTTTTGAGTTTCCCTGAACAGCTCCTGCCTAGGTACTATGCCTGCACTCTCTCAGTCCTTGTTCTGGCCCGTGAGAGGAACAGTCAATCTGATGACAATGCCAGATCTGCTCCTGTAGGTAGCGCTTCTCTCTCATCTCAGGGTTCACCCTGGTTTTCTCCCTATAGTAATGTCCCTGAAACAGTCCACAAAATCCACATTACTGCTCAACTTTGTCTATAGCAGTTAGGCAAAAGTGTTCTAATCCACTGTATCATATCAGAGCCACAATTCTACCCATAACCTCCAGTTTAACTTTACTCAATTATGAACCCAAACTTTCCTAACCCTAACCCTAACCCAGAGAATTCAATTGGCTTCTTAATTGGCCCCAACAAACAATAGACATTTAAAATGAGAAACAATGTCATACATATTAACATGCAAAGGACACAAAAAACCCCTATGGGTGATTATAGCAACATATATGCAATATCTATCTGAAGAAAAACTCAGACAACTAAAGAACTAAACAAATAGAGAGATAGTCCATGTTTGTGGATAAGCATCTCATCAGAGTAATGATGTGTTTCAGTTTCATTGGTAGGTTCAGTGATCCCAAGCAAAGCTACAACAAATTATTTTGTGGATTTTGCCAAGCTTATTTTAAAGTGTATATGGATAGGGGAAGGACTCAAAGTGGCCTGTATAATATTAAATGATGAATGAAAAGCTAGAAGATTGACACATCGGGACTCCAGATCTTACTATAAAGCTAAACTAATGAAGAAGTGTAATACTGATAAAAGAGTGGTTAGAGTCACTAGAGAGCAGAGACCTCACCAATATCTAGGCAAGATTTGCCACCTTTTCTCTGACAAAGGAGAAGAGGCAACAGAGTGAAGAAATAATAGCTGGTGTGGAAATAGCTGGGTGTTCACATGCAAAATAATAATAATTATGATAATAAACATCATCATTATAATAAAGATTCTAAAAGCAGACTAATACAGTCTTTAAAAAAACAAACCTAATGTGATAGACATAAACAAAATATGAAAGTATGAAAATAGCTGGGAACAAGGGAAGAAATCTAGGTTACTTTAGTCATGCATCGAATTTAAAAATCTAAATCCAAAATCATAATCTACAGCAGGAAAAAAATCTAAATTGACCCCTTAAAAGGTGAAACTTCTGCTCTATTGAAAAACCTGTTAAGAAAATAAAAAGATAAGCTCCAGACTGGGAAAGAGAGAAAATATTTGCCAAGCACCTGATTGATAAATAACTAGCATCCAAGAACATTTGGAAGCTGTCCAGGCTGACCCGGATCCCGCCCTGTGCTTGCGTGGGCAGAGGATGGAGTGGGGGTGCCACTACGAAGACCATAACGAATGTGTGGTGGAGAGGCAGGAAAGATGGAGGAGCGGAGCTCTGTGTGAGCTGTGGAGGGGCGGAACTGGAGACTCCACGGTGGTAACAGGTGTGAGAGAGGGCTGAGGTCGACAGTGGAGCATGCCAGTTGACTCCTAGGGTCGACTGGGCGGTGTGCACCAGCCTAGACCGCATACAGACACAGACGTAACCCCTAGCACTCTGAAGGAGACCGTGTCTGGGTCTGCGGCCCTACTACAGCTGGGTCTGTGTTGATGTGCAGTCCATGTCACCACCAGAGGCCATACAGATGTCCTTGATCTGTGCTGCTGCCTGAAACCACGGTGATGTCCAGGGGCCATGCTGATGTGAGCCATCTGCGCGGCCACCTGAGACCATGTTGATGTCCGAGGTCCGGGCGGCTCAGAGGACCTTGTCTGAGTCTGTGGCCCTACTGCAGCCCAGGGCCACGTTCGCGGCCTATGTGGAAGCCCATGGTCCATGCTTCCGCTACTGTGAAGAGAAAGGATGCTACTTTGGCAGTGATACCAATGACAATAGAGACAGAGGGACATGGGAGGCTTCTGTGACAGCCCCATCCCACCCCCCAAAAAGGACCGGCCTGGACAGAAAGCCATCGAAGAGAACTCTTGAGAAATGTGATAAGAATGCAGAAGTGTAGTTCTCCACAATTGATGGGCTTCTGCAGGGGTGCAAGAGGGAACGACTCAGTTCTGTTTAAGGGACAGATCCTTGAGAGTTTGACCATGCTCCACTGAATATACATATACCACAAGTCGAACTTGTTTTTTATTTTCTTTTTTTCCTTTTTTTTTTTTTGTTGAGAGGGAGGTCAACGGGGGGGGGGCACACACATGAAAGGACTGGAAGTGAGTGTGATCAGAGATAATGGTGTGAAATTCCAAAAAAAATCAATAAAATAATGTTTACCAATGTACAACCCAATTAAAATCTGATTCTTATAGTCATATGCTAATTAACTTATTAAATAACTATATTAAATTACTATAATATATTAAATAACTTATTAAATAACAACCATAATTATTACAATTAATAACAATAATATTCTAATGAACCTAGTTTTATTTGGGAGTGTTGTTTATTTTTGACACAGGGTCTCATGTAGCCTAGACTGGCCTTGAATTTACCATGTGGCTGATCACTTGATCCTCCAGCCCCTACCTTCCAAGTGACAGGTTTACAGGCATGAATCACTATACCCAGGCTTATGCAATTCTAGAGATCAAATCTAAGGCTTTGTACATGTGAGGCACACAGGCTACATGCCCACACCCAAGCTTTAGTTAACTAGAGAGGGTGAGAAATGTCTGCTAGTTACAGGACATTTCCCACCGACAACTTTCAAGAGATGTGTAGAAAAGGAGAATTCTCAGGAAACATTGGGTTCCTACCAGAAAGCTTGTTGGAGGTGGTGAGACACTCTAGCAGGATCTTGGTACTTCAGTTCTATGGGCACCTTGAAGCTACAGAGATAGAAATGCTAGTGAGGGAATTTTAAAGATTGTTTGATTACAGGAGCTAAGACAGGCCAATATTGGCCGAGTGAAACTCGAGGGTCTGTTTATTCCGTGCGGATATTCACTCTGTCCTTTGTAATCCAGGTAAACTTTGACAAGCCATCCAAGCCATCCATCCTCTGGAGACTTTGGTATTTATAAGCATGTATTGACTACTGATTATGAGGAAAAGTCATTTTGTCACACTTCCTGCCTCATTCAAACACCATACATATCTGCCATTCTCAGGATGGGACAGTTTATTTTAAATATCTTTAAAGGGGGGAATGTATTATCAGGTTCTTTTCTTATTGCCATGACCTAATATTTAACAAGTTGAAACTTAAGAGAGGAAGGGTTTACTTTGGCTCTAGGTTTGAGGGAATAGTCCTTCATGGCAGAAAAAGGACAGCAGTAAGAGTGGCTCCCAGCTGAGGCAGCAGGACTGTAAGGTTGCTTGTTCAAATCTCAGGAAACCAAGAATTAGAAAGTAGACAGGAATCTGGGCTGGCCTATAAGCCTCAACCCTCCTTCCCGCTGACTTTCTTTCTACTCTGAGACTTTGGGGAAGCTAATAGACTCTTTGAGAAGCAAACTGCCACCAGATCAGTACAAACTACTCACAAATCTGTGGGACATTGCCAGTATTTATTTATTTACTTCATGCATGTGTGCCTGTGAGTGTTTGTGTGTGTGTGTGTGTGTGTGTGTGTGTGTATGTGTAGGTGTGTGCACCTGCACGTATGTGTGTGCTTGGGCTGCATGTAAAGGTCAACGTACAACTCCTTCAAGT
Source organism: Lophiomys imhausi (assembly GCA_907164525.1). Taxonomy (NCBI): domain Eukaryota; kingdom Metazoa; phylum Chordata; class Mammalia; order Rodentia; family Muridae; genus Lophiomys; species Lophiomys imhausi. The sequence goes on along the minus strand of CAJQZJ010004750.1, from coordinate 8,802,984 downwards.
GGGCTCTCTCCTGCCTCCGTGTGGGATCCAGATTGAAGGGTTATCAGGTGTACATGCAAGTCCCTCTTTGACCTTGTATGAGACATTTCAACACTCAAACCATAGCAAGGAGGAAATGAAGCAACCAGCCCAATCAGATTAGATCAGAAGCAGAATAATAAGATGAAAAGGAAGCAAGTGTGGAGGGGTGTCTTCTGAGTTGCAGGGTGGGTAACGAGTAAAATACTCACTCTTTAAAATTATCTGCAGAAATCAAATACATATTTTGAAAAGAAGAAATGGCAGATCCTTTCCCTAAAGCAGCAGAAAACAAGCTAGGATGTTCCTGCTATTTTATTAAAAGCATGTAAGTGTGACTCTGGTCTCTGTGAGGTGGGAAAAATTGCTACCAACACTTGGTTATGACATAACGTGCATCTGTCAATGACTAAGTTGTGCAGCCAAGGTTATATGGCACATACGAGAATGTTCCTTCCATCAGAAGCAACTAACAGTTGGCAGTGGGTTATTCAAGCAGACTTACATGTAATAAATAGTTGCTTCCTTGGCCTTGAACTGGTTAGTGTGTGTGTGTGTGTGTGTGTGTGTGTGTGTGTGTGTGTGTGTAGGCTTGTGCACGCCACAGCACAAGTGTGGAAGTCAGACGACAAGCCTGGGAATTGTTCTTAGTTTCCATCTGCATCCAAATAAACAGGGTATCTCTGTTTGTTTTTATTTTCCCCCACTGTCTTCATCAGACTAGTTGGCCCTGGAGCTTCCAGGAGTTCTCTTGTCTTCTCTCATGTCACCATAGGAAAGCTGGGGTTATCTGGACTTATATGGCCTCCACAGGCTCTGAACTCAGGTTACCACACTTGTGCAGCAAGCACATTACTCCCTGAGGCGTCTCCCAGCCCACTAGTAGAACATTTTAAAGAGGCTAAATGCTCGCTCAAGGACTGAAGAGCCAACACTGAAGGGGGCTGTCTGCCATCCATGCTTACAGCTGTTGAATTGCACATACTCAGAGTAAATTCAAACCCTGACTGTGGCGCTGGACCCAAAAGCACTAATTAGGTGGATAACTAATTTGAAATATTGCAGAATAAGTCCTGGAAAGTAGCTAAATTCAGCAACTGTCTTTGGAGTTTGAGTTTTTCAATTTAAGTCAACAAAATATTTCTTTTTTTTAGTGTTTATTTATTACTTCAAGTTACATCTCCAGCACAAGTGTTCTTCCAACTCCTGGCCCCACCCACCCACCCTCTTCCCCCTCTCCCAGAATTCATAATTCCTTTTTTTAATAATTAGGAGGCCTCAATTATGAAAATTACAAGGTACAACCTATATTCCCAATGTCCAGTACACCTGACAACTGTTATTAACATTCTACTATCCATCCATCTCCATGAGTTTAAAGTTCTATGCCTAACTCATTTTCCATCCCAACTTGCATTACCAACTTAAAACAATCTTCTTAGACCTAGATTATCCCTCCAATTCCTAAACAACCCAAAATTTAACTGTGAGACTATAATTATCTAGTCTTCAACCATATCAGAAACCTGAGAAGGAACATGAGTGGTAGAGACTATTCCTGTATAAACAAAATATTTCTAAGTGAGATCTGCTAATTGTGTCTTTTAATGAATCAGAAATGTTTTCTCTTCTGTTTGGTGTTTTAAAAGAATAACATTGTTGAAGTGGTACCTAAATCATATTATTTGTTATTTTCAGGATACATCCGGAAAAATTCATTTCATTGTTGTTTTTGAGACAGCGTCCAACATAGTCAAGGCATTTTAACCCATATTTACTGTCTCCATGTGGATGGACACTGTCAATATTAAAAATCATTTTTCTTTCCTGAAGTTGAGTAAATCAATCTCAAAATATGCCATACATATTTGCGGACCAAACTTCGTTCAAAAGACCATGTGAGGTTAAACAGCTGACCTCCTGAAGTTTTCACTTTAATTAAAGTCTATGTTTTAAGAAACTTACAGGTGGAACATGAAATGAAGTTTCAATGGAAAATTTTGATTCCCCACTTAACAGATTACCAATAACCTCTTTGCCCACCATTCCTTCCATCTATCCCAAGATATAATTTGAAGAAGAAAGGAATTTTTCTTTTCTTTTCAGTGTTAGGCATGACATTGAGAATCTGAATCACCAAGGGGAAGAATAAACCTTGCAAAGATATAACATATGCCCCTGTGGTGGCTCAAGATAAACAGCAGTGACCTGTATAGTGTTCTCTGTCACAATACAGTGGGGAATTTATATTTTGGGTGGGTCAGAGGGAATGAACAAAGAGAAGTGATAATGCAACCCCTAGAGGTAGGGGCATTTGGAGAATATAAAATTTTAAATATTATTATTAAAAGACAAATGGTTAGAGTCTTCTCCTTATTCCACTAGATACAAAGGAATCTCAGTGTACATTTTCAGGGAAAATTTCCTATGGGTCCCTGAGATGGAGCTCATAATTTTCATAGCCTCCATGTTTGCCTTGGTCTGGAAACAGCAGAGGATGTAGTGTCATGCTGTCACTCACAGGGCAGTGACTGGGGGCCCTGGATGTACCATTTCTCTGCAACTCCTCTTCAAAGCCTGAGGTCACCTAAGTTTCTTAGGATGCCTGCACACCAGTTGGGGGGAGAGAGAGAGAGAGGGAGAGAGACAGGTAGGCAGAGAGAGAGGGAGGGAGGCAGACAGGGAGAGAGAGAGAGAGAAAGAGAGAGAGGGGGGAGAGAGATCCCAATAGCATTGGCTCACCTTCCAATGAATTCTGAAAAGAGGACTACTTTTAGGCTCTCTTCCTCTCTGACTACATCAGTCCTGGTGGACAGGACCAGGAGATCTCAGCGAAGGCCAGATGGGGAGCAACAATTTAAACCTGGGAAACGGAAACAGATTGTTGTACTTCAGCTTTCTTCGGAGTCCAGCCCCATGTCTAGTTCGGATTGTGACAATTTTTAAATATCTGTATTTTAAGAGAGTAAGCTAAATAGCAAAGAAAGTCATTAAAGGGAAGGAACTAAACCCAGACAAAAGGTTATGGAGAGTGTGGAAGCCCTGGGGAGTATTTGGAGTCTCAGTGGGATCTGCTCCCTCTCCATGAGATTAGTGAGCACCCGGTAAAGCTAAAGACAATGCAAGACATCTACCCACATGTGTGTGAGTGTGAGGGAAGAGGAAGAAACACAGAGGAAGTAAGAAGGACATTAAAATGAGTGCCCAGAAGGGACTGGATGCCATGCCTTACCACAATCTGTGAACTAACTCTAAAAGATGAAAATGGAAAGCTGGAAAATGAAAATTCTAGTAAAATTCTTATTTGTATATGTCCCACCCTGGAAATAGAAGCAAACTGATGAAATTACTCATTATTTGCAGGTCCATAAAATCTTATTTTGAGAATAAATAGTACTCTTGAATGTTTCCTTTGTTTTTCTATTTTTACATTTTTAATTGAATTAAGGTGGTTGAAGTAGGCCAACTAGAAGACTACTGGCTACAAGTTTGATCAAATGCTGCCAAAGACAACTGTGATATCTCCCTCCCAGGCATTTTTTAAAGAGCAGGTAGCCTGATTTGAATTTTAATTTATGTAAAGTGTGAGACTGGCCTAGATGACTTCCAAGGCTATTTTTGAACCCACATTTTGTAATTTTAAGAAAGAGCAGGTCCATTCAGAGAACCTAGGGGTTTGCTAGAGAGAGGAGTTTGATGAAGACACAGCCTGCAGAATGTGAGTTTGCTTAATTGCAGAGAAACCCATTTAATCTGGAATGGAAGAAAACAGAATGCAATGACAACTAGGTGCATGGTGGCAGTTCTTATGTTTACAGAAAGTAAACCTGGGTTTCCTTCAACTAAACAATTTCCTTATGAAGCCAGATTTGGAGATGAAAATGACAAGCTGCTTGTCTCCTCTCCATCTGTGAGTCACAACATTAATCCATTATTATCTGTAATTCTCCTTCATATTATGGGCCAGAAGGGACCACATCAGATTGTAGTGTCTAGAAGCCAGGATGGAAGAGCCTAGTGACATGACAACTGTTATTACATGGGGGTGTGTTTGGCAGGAAGTAAGGAAGTCCTAACTTACAACAGCATATTTTTCTTACATAAGACGTAAGCAGTTTCTGGTGGTATTTCAATAACTCAACAATAGTACAGCTTATATATCTCCAGTTCCACTGACTGCTTTTTCTCACTATTCCAAGATTACTTTTTCAGACTCAGCCATATTCTAGTATCTAAGATAAAATGAAGCTCCTTAGGAAAATAGAACTATGCCAGCCAGCCACATCTTTTGTAAGGGGGGACATAATCTTTCCAAGCACAGTTCTGATTGTGTCACAAGATCATTTCTAGCTGCAAAGGAGGCTAAGAAACCCAGCCTCATGATTGCTGTGATTGGCTATGTTCCATCAGCTGGAATTTTGAGTCTTTTACCATGATGAAGAATGGAGGGAAGCATTCTTAAGAGGTATAGAAATACAATATCTTAGAAGGACTGAACATAAAAGGATTGTATAAACATTTTTAACCATTTTTCCATTTTGGTTTGGGCCCCAAACAGGTTTACTACGACCCAAATCAGCAGGAAGTCATTTTAAGAGAGCGACGTCCCATACCCAGAGGGTGGGGAGGGTGTTTCTCCGCCCCCCCCCCTTTTTCGGTTATTTGAAGGACAACTGAAAACACTATTATTTAGGGGAAGAGATTACAAGTTGTTAAATGGTCCTGTTTAATGGGTTTTGGAGGTTAGACCCAGGGTATTCCTTCTTTCCCTTTTCTGTATCCTTCTTTATCTCCTATGTAGGAATGCACGGACCAGAGAAAAATCGAGACACAGCACAGGAAGGATCAAGAAGAAAGGTCACATTATTGAATATGCCCTTATACCCTTGTATATTGATACAAAATTAATAGTATATTTGGCTAAAGTGGTATTGACCATTGTTTATTGTGCAAAAATAAGATTGTGTTGGTCTACATCAGTATTGATATTTGTATATTGATACAAAACTAAGATTATAGTTGGCCACAATGGTATTGACCCTTGTATATGGACGCAATATTAAGATTGTATTGGGCCGCATAGGCATTGACCTTTGTATATTGATACAAAATTAAGAATATATTTAGCCACATTTGAATAGATCTTTGTATATTGATGCAAAATTTAAGGTAACGCTTCCTAATGGTATCGTACTTAGAGATACTTAAAAATGAAATGTGAAGTTCTGGCCTCTTGATACCAACCGTCTTAAACTGTTTAGGATAGTTAAGAAAAACAAACTCCTAGTCATGCATGCATGTCACCTTGTTAGCTACTAAGACAGTCTATCACATATTCTCTAAGCTACTCAGTAATCAAGTTGTTAAGAGACAAGCAACATTTGCTTATCTAAATACAAGAGATAGATAGGGCATCTTCAAAAACCCCAAGAGATCTGCAGAATATGGCATTCAAAGATGTGGTCTTAAATTAAGATTTTTTTTTATATCGTGACATATCAGCTCCTGACAGCACCCCCTATTCTACTCCAAGTAGAAGAAAAGCATCGAAGAATCTCCAATGTGAGATGGTTGAATTAGTGGCAAGCCTATCTCTTGACATGTAAAAACTCCTTGCTTCAACTGCAGACAGACTGCTGTCCAAAAAGGACAAAACTTGGTAGCAGGGAAGTCGACAGCCTAGCTCTGCCAAGACAGGGTAGGTTAATCCTTCACAATCCCTGCTCTACAATAAATGTCTGTCAGAGAAACAGGACCAAAAGGCTGAAGACTGATGCTGGAATGTATGGAGAGAAAATGGGAACTGTCCAGGTAGTCACTGGTTTGTCATTTCTTAGTATTGGAAGCTGCAGGCCCTGCACTTCCTATACAATCAGATATATTTATCCTTCTCAGCTCTCTGAGGTGGTTGAAGAATAGACAGCTTGAGTCTCATAGCTAAATTTTGAGTTGTTTAGGAATCAAGAGGGCGTTCTAGATCTAAGAAGATGGTTATAATAGTGATGCAAGTTAGTATGAAAACTAAGTCAGTTATAGAACTTTAAACTCATGGAGATGGTTAGAAGGTAGAAGGTTAAAGTCAGGGGTCAAATATGTATGAACTGGACATTGGGAAGGTGTACTGGACCATTTAACTCCCATAAATGTGGCATATTTAATTCTGCTGTTTTGTATAGAATTTACAGTTATAAGAGAAAGAACCATTTGTTGGAATGAAAAGAGAAGCTGTTGGGGGGGGGGAACAGGGTGGAAGGGTGGGACAGGAAGGGGGAATAGGGAAGGGTTTGCGACTGAGATGTAACTTGAAAAAAAAATAAAGTAAGCCGGGCGGTGGTGGCGCACGCCTTTAATCCCAGCACTTGGGAGGCAGAGGCAGGTGGATCTTTGCGAGTTCGAGGCCAGCCTGGTCTACAAAGCAAGTCCAGGACAGCCAGAGCTGTTAAACAGAGAAACCCTGTCTCGAAAAAACCAAAAAAAAAAAAAATAAAGTACTTATTAAAAAAAAAAAGAAAGAGTAAGGAATTTAGTGTGGATGGAAGTTTATTCTATTGGTCACTATTTTGCAAACCTCAGGCTCTCAGCTAAAATTAGCTGTTAATCTTTGTCTATATGGTTATTGGGATTATTGCACAAAAAGAATCTAAGGAAAATGTGCAAGGGCTAGTAAACAACAAGCCTTTAATGACTGTGAGTGCCAAAGTACCTGACAAAAGCAACTTAATGAAGGAAGGGTTATTTTAGCTCACAGTTCAAGGGTATAATCCATCTTGGAGAAAACTGTCTGCAAGTTGGTGACTGGTCACATTTCATCCACAATCAAGAAGCAGAGGAGAAAAACTTGTAATCAGCTCACTTCCTTCTTTTCCTTCAAACCAGGACCCCAGCCCTTGGAACAGTGGTGATATTCACAGTTAGGGTCAGTCTTCCCAGCTCAACTAACCTAAGCTAGAAACTCCTCATATACAAGTTGAGAATCACCATTGACAACCGCAGCAGCATCAGTCTCATGGCTCTGGCCCACAGGGGTCAGCTGGAGTGAGTCCCTCAGCACTACAGTTCATCATTCTGGAAGAAGATGCTGCCTCAAGTTCCACACTACAAATGCCACCATTTAACAGCTGACCTCTTCAGGATTTGAGTAATTTATAGTGGAGAGTCAGAGTTCCCTCCCCAACCAAACCACTTGAAGATTAGAAGTTTGTCTGTCATCTTTGTCCACCCAGAGATGAGCCCACTGGCTAGGATGTGGTTTCCCAACCACGTCTAATACTGAAATGAAATCCAAGTGGATGAGGTTTGGTTTGTTTTCCTTATGCAAAACAAGTATTTGCTGATGAAGGACCAGCAAGAAAGTTTCTCAGAATAGTAATGGCTTGCTCCAGTTAGACCATCAAGATCTCTTCCTCATTGCACACACACACACACACACACACACACACACACACACACACACGCACACGCACACACGCACACACACACACTATACACACCACACATACATACATACAAACACACATCCCACATACCACACTACCCCCCCACACACACACCCTACTACCACTTCTATAACTGCTGAGACTAACACCTTTCTTTGTAGGAAATTTTCTTTTAATGATATTTGATATCAGAGTCCCCAACAGACATTTAATTTTTCTGCAAGTGAGATCTCCGCATGAGAGGGACCTACAAACTTGGTTGACTGGCAACCTAAGATTTAAAATCTGTGTTCTCCTTCTGAAAGCCTGCATGGAATAGAAAACCTACAGTCCTCAATTTAAATGTACCATTTAAATGTTTCTTTCTGCTTTTTAAATTGTGATGAGAGTTGGATATAGAACTTTAAACTCATGGAGATAGGTCGACAGTAGAATGTTGAAGTCAGGTGCCAAATACATATAGACTGGACATTGGGATTGTATGCCAAGCCATATAACTCTCATAATTTTGGCCTAATTACCTCTGTTGTTTTGTATTGTATTTATTATTATAAGAGTAAGAGCCATTTGTTGGACTGAAAGGGGGAGCTGTTGGGGGGAAAAGATATATCTTAAACTTAAAAAAAAAAAGGAAGGGGATGGGTGGGTTGAGGCGGAAGAGGGTGGGAGGGTGGGACTGGAGGCGGGGTAGGGAGGGGATTTCAATTGAGATGTAACTTGAAGAAATAAAAAATAAAGTTAAAAAAAAAACAAAAAAAACAAAAAAAAATGAAAAGTAATAAAAAAAAATAAAAAAAATAAATAAATGTTTCTTTCATTGTAGCTGACTGTTGCAAAGCAAAACAAACCCAGTAACAACAGAACTGGAGATAAAATAACCATAATTTCCATCCTAGACTGAGAACACAGGTAAACATGTACTGAAATATGATCTCTAGGTGGAATGTGGCCTTCTGGTCACCTTCTTATGACATTCGGGCCATTGTGTAACACAGAAAACTGAATGTGCATTTTTCCAGTGAAAACTTCTGATTGGCTTGAAGCAAACATGAAGACACCAGAATGCCAGAAGGCCCTGTGTGAGTCCAGGAACATTTCTTAGTTGATGCTTCTGGTTTATTAGGGGATTCTTTTCTACACTCTTTTATTTCTTCTTGAAACAAAAGCTCATGTATCCCATGCTGGCTTTAGACTTGCTCTGTAATCAAGGATGATCTTGAAACCCTGATGCTCCAGCGTCCTTCCTAGAGCTGTGAATACAGCTGGGTTCCACTGTGCGTAATCGTGTGTTACCTTTGGATCAATCCCAGAGCTTCATGGGTAACAGGATCATCACTGTTATGTATTAACTGAGCTTCATTCCCAGCTACCTTCTCCCATCTTTTTGAGGTTTGATTCCCATCAAACAAGCTTTGGTTGGCTACTTACCTATGTTGAAACTTGATTTCCTCATTTAAAATTTATTTTTAGGTTTATTCATCTTATTTTGTATGAGTGTTTTAACTACATGTATGTTTGTGCACCACATATGTGTCTGGTGCCTCCTGGTGTCAGAAGAGGGCATCGGATTCCCTGGAACTGGAATAAACAGGCTCTTATGTGCTGGGAATTGAACCCAGGTCCTGTAGAAGAGCAGCAAGTACTCTTAACCATGGAGCTAACTTTCTAGTCCCCTGATTTCCTCATTTTAAAGGCATCAATATACTACTAAAGACTACTAAAGACATCAATATAACTCATGAAATTATTATGAGAATTAAATGATGAAACACATTTAAAATTCCAAACCTTGTGCTTTGTGAAAGGAAACACACACTAAATGCTGAATTTAAACTCTACACAAATACTGACCACATGCATATTCTAAGCAAGGCATGATGTGGGGTGGATTCTACGAGTGTATAATCAAAAAGTGAGTTAGGTCTGTGTTCTTGTAAAATTGCATTTAAATGTTAAATTTATAAAGAACCAAGAGGAGTCCTGAATGGCATAATATTACAGGGGCCTGAGTGGGTTTTAAACAAGCATTGAGTTTGCAAAAGTCTAGAAATTCAGAAGATTTTTTAAGCACTCAGTGAATTATTTTGATTATTTTAAGCATCAAACAAGGAGGAAGTTTTCTCAAAGACCAATTTTCTCAATCAATAAAATGTGGCTAATAATAACACTTGCACATTCACTTACTCAGAGAAATAAAGTATATAATTTACTTTAAGTAGAACCTAGGTAATAAATACTCAATATATTGCAGCTGTTATTAGTGAAGACCATTCTTGAAAGTAGGAGAGACCTGACTCATGCAGTGTAGAACCTGAGTCCTTTACTTCTCTGGGTCTCTGAGAATGAACAAAATGACAGGAGGCTTTCAAAGTTCTTTTCAGCCCAACAGACTCATTCTAGGTTGATGTGATTTGACGTGATCTGACGTGACCTGACGTCATCTGACCTGACCTGACATGACTGAGGCTTAGAAGGACATCACAGCTACCTCACTAATGTCCAGTAAATACCACTGAGCCCCTCTGCCTTCCAGAGTGTCACATCCAGGGAAAGTGTTGCATGAGGAATAGGTAAGATGTACTCTTAAACACAGTGAACTCACGAAGACATGAGCACAAACATTTACAAGTTGCCTGTGGACAGGTGAGTCAACCTCCCCAATCCTCTGCTTTGGGAAAGAGACAAAAAGGGTGGAAGACGGCAGGGTTGCGATGGGTAACAGAGTAAAGGCTTACAGAACATCCAGTACCATTCTCGTCACAGAGAACATTAAATGAACAATGCCTACTTTAGTGATTTTTATCACGCATGCTCATTATTCTGATTCTGCTCTTCCAAGGCTTACACAAAGCAGTCTAGTCTCCTGAGCATTGCTCCTGCCACATGGGTCTGTTACTCCCTCCCCCATCTTTCGCTGGTAGCTTCCATGCAGTTTCCTCTTGATATGGTCCCAGTTCCCTCAAGAACAACACCGTGTACTTTATATGCTCCTTATCCCTCTAGATTTTTTGTTGTTGTTGTTTTGCCTTTGTTTTCTTTTACTCTGTGTGTGTGTGTGTGTGTGTGTGTGTGTGTGTGTGTGTGTGTGTGTGCGCGCGCACGCATGCGGGTATATATGAATTCATATTTCTGTTTTGGGGGGTGCATATGAGTATGGAGGCATGAAATCAGGAATCATCCTCCATGACCCTTCCACCCCATTCATGGAGGTGAGGTCTCTCAATCAAACCCAGAGCTCATAGATATAGTCTTGTTAGCCAGCTTGCTCTTGGAGAGTCCCTTATCTCCATTTTCCCCAGATGGAATCATAATCAGGCAACCATGCCCAACTGGCCTTTATGTAGGTTTCTAGGGATCCAAACTCATGCTTGTGTGGTAAATTACTTAACTACTGACCCCTCTCCTCAGGCCCCTATCGATTTACTTCCTATGTTTCATATTCTTCCAAGTTCATGGTCCACTGTTGCTGGGCAGAAGATGTACTATGTGAGTTTTCATCAAGGTCACTGGAGACAAGATATTCACTCATTTCACTGAAATGAAGTTTTGGATAAAAACAAAACCAAGAAAAACATCCATGATCCACTAACTTTCAAAAACTGGAATGGCAAGGAGGACACAAAAGCCCTGAGTTCACTTTCCTTCACACTCTGCAGGTGTGGTAAAAGTGCATTGCAAGGAATAACTCTCGGGGACATGGGACTTTGCAGATCGTTCTCCTCTACACTCTCTTCTGACCTGTCACCCTCAGCTCAGGAGGCCCGGAGCTCAGAAACCCCAAGGAAGCAAGCATGGAAGTGTGAGAAGAAAGCTTCCTCAGACGTTCACCCCATTAGCTGCTAAGATGAAAGCCTGGCAGTTTTCAAAGACAGAGGGGGCTGAAGGTGAGAAGCCAGCTCACCCTGGAGATAGCAGTCCAACCAACCCATGATTCCAACTTAGATATGCAGCTTGCTTGCCAACATATTTGTGTCTGTGATATCTTGGGAAGAAACAACACCCTGGATTGATGGGCCAGACATAGGGGTTTGTGGATTTAAAAGCAGTCTGTCCAGCCTGTCTGCCCTAGACTTTTTGGTAAAAGTTGTCTTGAGCTGTACACTCAGACAGTAGTTAAAAGTGGCCCATGCCTGAGCCAAGGGTTCCAATTTGGAAGGAGAGGTTGCCTGGATCTTACTCAGCTCTTCTGCCTACACCTCACTTTGTTCTCAGTTTTTATCTCTTTTTATACCTTTTTATATTTGAAAAGTGCTTTTAGGACAAAAAATTTTAAATTCCCACTCTTAAATTCTCCACCACACCTATAGAGTACAGGTTTGCATACCATTCCAGTCTCATTAAATGTTTCCAAAAGTAATCAGTAAAAAAAGCAATGCTGAGGGATTTCAGGAACCAGGGCTCATAATTTTAAGTATAGTGAATTCTCCATAATATATTTTATATATAAATAAATATATATGCATACACACACACACACACACACATGTATATAAACTGACCTGAGTTTAAGGTCCTATCATTTCTTTTGTCATGAGACATTTCATCTTTCAAGTTCATCTGAAGGTTGACTTTGAACTTCCTGTTTCCAAACTTTTGCTTCTCTGAACGAGAGGGGCTAAAACACTAACAGTTTCTCTACTTCAAATAACTATCTCCTAATAAGGGTTAGCTTCCTGACTGGAGAGATGGCCTAGCGATTAAAAGCCTTGGCTGATATGCAGAGGACCAGGCTGCCATCTCCCACCAGCTCACAAAAGGCTGTAACTACAGTCCCTGGGAATCTGACACCCTCTTCTGGCCTCTGGTAGCACTGCATGCACCTACTGCACAGCCCGTGCATGCAGGTAAAAATACTCATACACATATACACAATAATTAAAAAAAATAATAATAGACAAATGGATAAAAAAGCTGTGGTACATTTACACAATGGAATACTCAGCCATCAGAAACAAGGAAATCATGAAATGTGCTGCCAAGTGGATGGAACTAGAAAAGCTCATCCTGAGTGAGCTAACCCAGACCCAGAAAGATACACATGGCGTCTATTCACTTATAATTGGATTTTAGCCATACAGTACAGGATAACTATCCTAAAACAAACAAACTAAAAGGAACAGGAACATAGACTTTGTTACCTGTTAGTGGGACACTTTGCCCTAGTGGAGCTTCCATGTAGGCCCGCAATGCAAGAGGAAGCTCTTAGCCCTCATATGGCTGCTGAACTGAAGGGGGCTGATATTTATAGGACACTGCACACCAGAGGAGTAGGACAGGTGGGAGAAGGGGGAAAGGGTGGGAGGGCAGTTCTGGGAGGTGTGGAGGGAAGGGACTGTGATGGTGATATAACTTGAAGTAGATAATAATAATAATAATAATAATAATAATAACTTAATCATTGGGAAGATTAAATGGGAGTCCTAGTTGTACAAAAATTTCTGGCATGTATTAGACCTATGTTAAATGGGTCTATTAAGAATACCATTTTCAGTAACTTCAACATCTTCATCGTTTCACACAGGGTTAGGTTACCACTATGTTGCCAGGAGTGGCTTTGAACTCCTGATTCACCTGCCCTCATCTCCATGCTGGGGTCACAGGCATGTGCCACCATGCACAGTTATGTCATGCTGGGCACTAACCAAGGGCTCATTGCATGCTAGGCAAGCCCCTACCAACTGAGTCACATGCCCAACTTCTCGACTTTTATCTTGCACGAGTGTTTCCCCTCCCATATTGATAAAGTTTAAATAGATTCCCCAAGCGTCCCACGTACCCTGATGCTACAGAACATGCATGTGATGTTAAGCTTGAATTGCATTTTGATCTCTTGATCTTATTAAAAATTTGTAAATTAAAAACATTAAGATAGGCTCTGGAAGTTGGTTTAGTATGTAAAACCTGCTGTACAAGCACAAGGACCTGAGTGTCCACAGAGCCGGGCCAGGCTGCACACTCCCGTAACTCTAGCATGGGTGGAGGTGGAGATAGGAGAATGGGCGGGGCTTACTGTCCAGCCAGTCTAGACAAAGAATTTAAGCTCCAAGTTCAGTGACAGACACTGTCTCAGGGGAATAAGAAGGACAGTGAAAGAGCCAGGCACCAAACATTCATCCCTGGCCTCTGCACATACACTTGTGCACACATACACAATGCTCAAGCATTTCTCCACACAAAAATAAATTAACAAAACTAAATCATTTTTAAAAATTAAGAAAATGCATGCAATAAGTAATAACTTTTTCTGTACTATATGAAGCATTATGGAGTTTCTATAGAATAACAATGTATACTATTACAAACAGATATCTAACTGAAACAATTTAAGGGAGAAAGGATACATTTTGGCTCAGGATTTCAGAGGGTTCACCCCAAGGCCACATTACTCTGTGTACCTGTACAAAACACATGGCAGCCAGGGTATATGATATCACAATTCAAACATAAACATGGAGTTACTGTTTAGCTACCCTCACTTCATGTTCCTTTTCCTTTCAGTGTTTACATCTGTGGCTTTATATACTCCTCAAACCAGCTAGGGTTTAGCTCCATTTTCCAGATGAAGCAATTAAAGCTCAAACATGTTTCAAAATTTGTCCTGACCACACAGAAAGTCATACAGATACAATTTTTACTGGGTTTCTAACTTCAGCAGGATGCCCTGTGGGGGCTTCCTGACATCTAGAACATTCACAGCCAGGATCTGCCTTGGCAGACACACATTGAGAATGCAGTCCCAACCCCCACTTGGCAGCCTGAGAGCCATTCCAGGCCTGTTTTCCAGAATCACACTGCTGCCTTCAAACCCTGTGCAGAAAGCCCACTGTAAATTATTCATTCTGAGAGTGGGATAATGCAGTTGGTACATCCAGCATTCATAATAAACAACAACATTTAGAGCATAGGTCTTCATGCCAGAAAATAGCCTCATTTATCTTAATTCCCTTCTCCTCTGTTTGCACATCTTGTTCCTTCGGCACTTTTTTGCACTGTCCCTTCCTTTGCTGAACACAAAGTGTGTGATTAGGGCATAGTAGAGGAATGCTCTTGAAAACACACCCCATCATTGTGATTATCCTTAACTCTTCTTGTGTCAGTAAAGTCTGGAAGATGAGAGGATTAGAAGGTTCTGCGCACTTCAGCACACAGCTTTGAAGGACTATGTGCAGAGTTTCTGTCCACCATGCCCTGTTGTTCTTTCCCCGCCAAAAAACAAGTGTAGGACTCCAGTCATGGCAGGCACTGGATTAGGCCTACAGTGTTAGTGGCGACAGTTTGATGCTGTCCCTCCCTCGGTGGGTCTTGCTGTGCTGTGGGGGAGACTGCATGTGGAATAGATTTCATTCTATATGTTCCTTTCTATGACGGACATGTGTGATCTGCGTTTTAACCCAAAAGAAAAGTTATATGAAAGACATAGGTGGGTGTGACAATACAGATTGTCAGCTTGATGGGAGTTGAAGTTACCTAGGTTTCAAGCCCCTGGGCATATCTGTGAGGAAGCATTTAGATTGAATATCTGAGGTAGGAAGCCCCACAACCCCCATGTGAATGTTAACATTATGTGTGCTAGGGCCTGGATCTGAATAAGGAGAAAGTGGGCTAATATAAATCTTCTCTCTGCTTTTTGACTACAGATATAATGTGGCCAGCGGCCTCACACTCCTGCCTCCGTGCCTTCCATGACAGACCATCTTCTCAAACTAGGATCCATTAAGTTGATTTTGTCAGGTATTTTGTTACAACAATTATCCCAAAAAGCAGCAAACACAGCAAATAAAGGTCAAGTAGATCTACCTTCGCTGTTTTGGTTCAGTATACTGTGACTCGTCTGTTAGTGAAGTTTGGTGGGTATTCAATGGCATTCCCTGGAGCTATGTGTTGATGCCACTACCATGTCCAGAACCACTTGAGCCCCGGGGACATAGAAAAGAATGAAATAGGACTGGTACAAATATCAGACCAGGGTACCTTTTATTGATAAGACAAAAGCTTGGGGTGCCCCTTCCCTCTCAGTCAATGCTCTAATCTAAAGGAAAGGAGAGCTGGATAAAATGATCCAGAGCATTCTTTAGACAGTTCTAATCCTTAAGACTTATGAAATGCAGACTTCTGAGGACATTTTTTTTCTCTCCAAGCATTACATAATGTAGCCATGATCCTCATGCCACCCTAAACTCTAGGGTTCACCAAGAGCAAAATACAGCCTGGTGGCTACTCTCGTGGAATTCCCTGGATATGTGAGAAACAATTCAAAACCCACAAAATTTGTAGCAAGGTATTACCGGTAAAGGATCAAAGACTTCTCAAAGCTCATTACAATTTCTCATGTAGGATGACCATACCTGTGGCTTTGAGCTGATTTGTTTCTGCGGTTTTGAAGCAGTCTAGGCTGGCCTGGAAACTCACCATGTGGTATAGGCTGGCCTCCAATTCTCAACAATCCTCCTGGCTCAGCCTCCCTTGTGATAGGAGTACAGGTATGAATCTCTACATCTGACTTGAGATCATTTATAAAGCTGTGTCTTTTCTCCTATTTTAAATTTTGTCTATTTATGAGGGTTGAGGCATGCCTCTGTGCACATGTGTTGGTCAGAGTCAGTTCCCTCCTTCCACCTTGTGGGTCTGGGAAATGAAATTTTTTATCAGGCTGACCCTACTGAGCCATCAGCTCATCAGCACCAAACTCTGTCTTTGCAATTAAGCACATGGTGGAAGGTTTTGAGGCCCAGCAGAGGCTTGGGTGTGCAGGGGGCTAGAACTCGGGGAGCCTCCAAGCACTGTCGGCCTCCTCCTCCTCGCATACTTTTCAGAGCCTTGTGAGTGTGCAAGACACCACTGTGGAAGCAACCTCTACTCTGTGGCAATGTCAGATGCAATCAGGGCTGTGGCACGGAGAGATAGCCGACCTGACAGGAAGAATTCACTCCTCAGGCAGCAAATGGACAGCAGCGGTGAGGAGATCAAGGCTTCTCAGAGCAGACAGCAGACTGCCAGCCACACCCTCGGTGCTTCAGACCAGCCAATGGGCTTTGGTGACAGAGAACTCAGTAGGAAGAGATGGATTTGAATCTAAGTTTGGAGAAGCTAATTGCTCTATCCGCAGTCACGTGAAACATTGATATGAACATCACAGCTAGAGGTGAGGAAAGGAAGCAATGCCTAGAGACCAGCCCCATGCAGGGGGAGGGGGATCTCTATGTTTGATAATTCCCAAAGTTTTGACACTGCTGGGGGTCAAAGAAGAATAATCCCCAGGCATTATGGTGGGGATTTCCTCAGAAGTTTTCTAGAAATACTATCAAAATTTTCTCACTGTGATCCCAACAATTGTCCACATATGTTATCTGACTATAAAACAACATTCAAGCCCAGCATGGCAGTATACATACATTATCATTCTGCCATTCAGGAGGGAGGATAAAGAAAGAGAATATCTAAAATTTTGAGCATAGCCTAGCCCCCTACAGGGTGAGCTTTGTCTCAAAAAAGAAAAATAAACCCAAGCAGTGGCAACCAAACATACTTGAAAGATTTTCTCTGTCCTGGGCATAGTAGCACATGTCTTTAATCTCCCTGGAGAAGCTGAGGCAGGAAGATAGTAAATCCCAGGCTAGCCTGGGCTACATTGTGAGACACTATTACAAAACAAACAAATGAATGAATGAAGAGTAAACAAAAGATACTTTCTGTTTGAATGACCTACTGAAGGTCAAGAAGCAAGTAAGGACTGGACCAGAACTAGAACCAAGTATTTCAGTCTGTTTTTTTACAGTACTCCAAGTTACTTCTTATTTAAGTTTGTGTTCTCTAGAACTACCAAGTAGCCTACAGAGAACTTCGGTTTGGGTCAGCAGGATGGAGTGGAGTGGATGGGGATATAATTGGTCAATTTGTGAACGAGAGCATTCAAAACAAGAGAGGGAAGACCCCACAGGAAGAACAGGAATGAATGCTCTCAAATTTCCCTCTCTCTCCATTCTCAGGCAGTTCTAAGCATCTCCTGTTTCAGGTCTGCCTCAGTGGCAGGCACACATGCTAGCTGTCTCGGTGGACTGCCTTTAAGACAAAGAACCTGAAATAAAGCCAGGATACCTGTTCTTAGGGTAACGCAAAGGGAGCCAAGGGTAGAGGACTGTATCACAGGACTGTGTCACAGGACTCGTCCATGTTTAGGAAACCCCAACACCTTCCAAGCCTCAGCTAGGAGAGCAACCCTGACGCTTATTAATGTACGAATTCTGTGACCAAAGGCCATTGACACACGTGGTTCTACTGGGAAGTGAGAGTGATATAGGTAGACACAAGAGTGAGGGAGGCTGCCATATCATCCTAGGGCTGTGGTGGAGGGTTTTCTTCTGTGAACATGCTTCTGGTTTACAGAGCCATAGTATTGGGGTATACAGTCCTACTCCATGTCCTGGTTTCCCTACCTGACCACCTAACCAAAGAAATTGATTTCTTTTTTCCATTAGCCAGTTCACATTCACATATGAAGCTTAGTCGTTCTGGTGTCCTTGTAGGGGCTGGGAAAGGATGTTTAATGGAGTTATGGTATATTATGGTTTAGGAAGTTGAGTTACATACATGTAGAACATGGCTAAGGACATGGCTCAGTGATTAAGCTCTTGTCATACAAGTTTAAGGATGGAAATTCAGGTCCCCAGAGCCCATGTAAGTGGCATGTGGCTGTGGTGGCTCACATATCATTTCAGCCTTGGAAGACAGAGATAGAGGAGTGCCAGAGCTAGTTGCCTAGAGGGACTAGCCGTATCAGCCAGCTCTGGGTTTGATTGAGAGGCCCTGTCTCATTGAATAAGGTGGAAGAATGATTAAAGATGATTCTGGACATCAATCCTGGGCTACCACATGTAAACACACAGATGTATCTGTGTCCACACACACTCAAACATGTACACATACAAATCTGTACCACACGCACATAATGAAAATGAAAAGATATAATTGTACAGCACCTATTATCCACTAGGTACTCTCCTGTCTATTGATTGGAAGCCAGGCACACTCTTGAAGGCCACTGTTGGATACAGCAAGAACAACTTTCACAGGTGTGTGCAGCATGGAGGCTTTCTATCCAGAGAAAGAGGCTGGAAGGAACTGGAAAGGAAGGGTCTGGAAAGGATAAACAAGGTTCTGGGCTGGATGAGCAAGAGCACACTAGGAAGAAAGAATTCTTATTGAGGAGCTGGGGCAGAGCTTCACATGGGTGAGTTGAAGTGCTCGGGTTTCCCACTTGCAGTTTTTGATTTCTCCAAAAGTGTCTCCCACAGGCGGGCTGAATTTGCAGGATGTTTGACGTTGGAGATTCAACCCTATCTACGTGCCTCCAAAGATGTCCCTATGCTTCTTTTTTAAGCAGCGTAGCCTTGCCTCAAGAGTCCAGTATTTTAATCCACCAACACATTTAGACTTTTTAATCTCTCCAGTCCCATGCTGGAAGTCTGGCGGGTTTGGTTTTGTAATTGTGATAATATACATCATGAAATTTACCATTTTTCCCATTTTTATGCACATTCTTAGTGATATCGAGTATATTCGTCTTGTTGTGTGACCACCATAACCACTATGGATTTCTTGAACTTTCTCATCTCCCCACGTGAGAAATCTAGCCCCATTAAAACAATAACTCCCTGTTCCCCATTCCACCCAACCCCTAGCGACCTGACCCTCATGAGCAATTGTTAAATTGTTTGAGTTTCCCCTTAAGAAATCTCAGGCTGGGGAGAGCGAAGATGGCGGCGACCTACACTGACGCATTCTGAACGCGGGAAAAAAGAGCCATAAAAAACACAGAGTTACTGGGCACTGTGCAAAAACCGGAGGGGCTAGACCCCCCCCGGGAACGCTCACAGCTCCCAAGGGACTGTTAAAAGTCCCAGGGCAAGGCTCTCCCCATCTCTCACAGACACGGAGGCCACTAAACCCGGGATTCGGGAACTCCCATTTGGAGAGGCGCCTGGTAAGATCGATCCCAACTTACAGCAGACAGAATAAGGATCCACTTGGCCATAGATCGCTGGCCTATTGGGCTCCCCACACATCAGGCTGAACTTATACCCACTTAGAAAAGGTTGCGAGATAGTGGAAGCCTTAGCAAGGAACAAACAGGGGGCTCAGCGGGTGGTCCGCAGCAGCCGCTTGTAAAGCGGAGGGCGGGAGGTTCCGAGAGAGCGCAGGAAGCAGGGAACACAAAAGCAGGCGGGAGCGGCCAAATCTCCCACACTCAGGATAGCGCAGCTGGGGAGAGAGCACTGCTGGCAGGGCCAAATCCCCGCCAGTCCACGGCAGGTCATCTAGGGAGAGAGACAGGCGTGGGTGGGACCAGGGGTCCGTGCACCCACGGCGGAGCTGCTGGGACGAGAGGTGCACTCAGGCAGCCGGAGGATCTGGGGCTTGGGGTACCCACGGGACCGTGGCGGCGCAGACAAGAAGGGAATTAGACACAGGGTCCAGCCCTGTGGCGAGAAGACTAGAGAGAAACCAGAAATCGGGACCATAGCTGTATCCTGGAAAATCCAGACATATCAGGTGTGGAGCCAGACCCTGTCAGCCTCCGGGAAGACAAACAAAGCCCACAGAATTTGTGCCTGGGCAAACAGGCCCATATCATCAGAACCATTACAGGCTGATAACTCAGAGTGCAACATAGAGAAGTCTGAATTGGGAGCAGTGAAACAATCCTGGTTCATTACTCACAACCTGGGAATACGCTGCACCAGATCACAGTGCCTCTGGCCATTAAAATCACAGTGACCTTGAAATCCCCCTGTAAGCAACGACAGATAGCCAAGTAACTCGTCCCCTGCACCAAATCATCCACTGTGGTTCCAAACACAGAAAACAGACAGCTAAATGCATCCAATGGTGAAAGGTCAAAAAAAAATAGAAATCAAGGAATTATGACTGCAACAAAGCAGAACCACCCTAGCTCATCCAATTCGGATGACCACACACCAACAGAAACACATGAAAACATTGACAACTCTGCAGTATGGAAAGTGATAGAGTCCCTGCAAGAAGAACTTAAATCTATGAAGGAATTCAAGGAAACCACAATTCTACAAATCAAAACAAGGAACAACACCATTAAAGAGCTCCAAGCCAAGGTGACAGAGCTTGAACAGGAAAAGGAAAAGGCCATGAAAGATTTTCATACAAAAACAAGCAAGCTGGAGAAGGAAATGTACAAAACGAACAAAACCATACAAGACATGAAAATAGAAATAGAAACAATAAAGAAAACACAGTCAGAGTTAAAAGAGGAAGTGGAGAACCAAGGAAAGAGAACAGGAACTACGGATGTGAGTATCAACAATAGGATGCAAGAGATGGAAGACAGGATCTCAGGCATGGAAGATTCAGTGGAAGAAATCAGTACATCATCCAAAGAAAATGAGAAGGCTAAAAAATCTCTCACCCACAACATCCAAGAAATCAAGGACTCATTGAAAAGACGGAACCTAAGAATTATAGGTATAGAGGAAAGAGAAGACTCCCGACTCCAAGGTCCAGGAAATATCTTCAACAAAATCATAGAGGAAAATTTCCCAAACCTGAAAAAAGAGATGCCAATAAAAATCCAAGAGGCATACAGAACACCAAACAGATTAGACCAGAAAAGAAACTCCTCTCGCCACATAATAATTGAAACCCCAAATGTACAGAACAAAGAAAGAATATTAAAAGCTGTAAGAGAAAAAGGTCAAGTCACATACAATGGCAGACCCATCAGAATTACACCTGACTTCTCCCCAGAAACGATAAAAGCTAGAAGGGCCTGGTCAGATATACTACAAGTCCTAAGAGATCATAGATGCCCAGCCAGACTACTTTACCCAGCAAAACTCTCTATCAACATAGATGGAGAAAACAAGATATTCCATGACAAAATTAAATTTAAACAATATCTACCCACAAACCCAGCCCTACAGAAAATCCTAGAAGGAAAATCCCAACCCAGAGAAGAAAACTCAACCCAAGAAAACAAAGGGAATAGAAAACCCATTAGCAACTAAATCAAAAGAGGAACAGAACCACCGCCTATACCAAACTAATGGGAAATAACAACCCCAGGTCACTAATATCCATCAACATCAATGGACTCAACTCCCCAATAAAAAGACATAGGTTTACAGAGTGGATCCGCAAGCAAGACCCTTCCATATGCTGTATACAAGAGACACATCTAACTACAAAAGATAGACACTGCCTCAGAGTAAAGGGTTGGGAAAAGGTTTTCCAAGCAAATGGACCCAGGAAGCAAGCTGGAGTAGCCATCCTAATATCAAACAAAACAGACTTCCAACTGAAGTTAATGAAGAAAGACAAAGAAGGGCACTATATACTCATTAAAGGGAATATTCATCAAGAGGAAATTTCAATACTGAACATCTATGCCCCAAATACAAAGGCACCTACTTTCGTAAAAGAAACACTTCTAAAACTTAAAGCGCACGTCGATCACAACACATTAGTAGTGGGAGACTTCAACACCCCACTCACAACAAAGGACAGATCATCAAGACAGAAGACAAACAGAGAAATATTGAGTCTAACAGAGATCATGAAACAAATGGACCTAACAGATATCTACAGAACGTTCCACCCAAACACAAAGGAATACACCTTTTTCTCAGCACCCCACGGAACCTTCTCCAAAATCGACCACATAATTGGTCACAAAGATAGTCTCAGTAGATACAAGAAAATTGAAATAACACCTTGTATCTTATCAGACCACCACGGAATAAAGCTGGTCTTCAACAGTAAAAGAATCAACAGAAAGCCTACACACACATGGAAATTGAACAGCTCCTTACTGGATGACCACTGGGTCAGGGAAGAAATAAGGAAGGAAATCAAAGACTTCTTAAAATCCAACGACAATGAAGACACAACATACCCAAACCTATGGGATACATTGAAAGCTGTGCTACGAGGAAAGTTCATAGCACTAAGTGCTTTCAAAAAGAAAATTGTGACAGCTCATATTAGTGAACTAACAGCTAAGCTGGGTGAATTGGAAAAAAAAGAAGCAAACACTCCCAAGAAGAGCAGAAGACAGGAAATCATCAAACTTAGAGCTGAAATCAACAACTTAGAATCAAAAAGAACTATACAAAGAATCAACGAAACCAAGAGTTGGTTCTTTGAGAAAATCAACAAAATAGACAGACCCCTAGCCAAATTAACTAAAAGGCAAAGGGAAAGAACACAAATCAACAAAATCAGAAATGAAAAGGGAGAAATAACAACAGACATTGAGGAGATCCAGAAAATATTCGGACATTACTTTAAAAATCTATATTCCACTAAATTTGAAAACCTAAGCGAAATGGACAATTTCCTCGATAAATTCCACCTACCAAAACTAAATCAAAATCAGAATAACAGCTTAAACAGCCCAATAACACCTAAGGAAATAGAAACAGTCATTAATAATCTCCCAACCAAAAAAAGCCCAGGGCCAGATGGCTTTAGCACGGAATTCTACCGGACCTTCAAAGAGGAACTAACACCATTACTTTTCAAACTCTTCCACCACATAGAAACAGAAAGATCACTGCCAAACTCATTCTATGAGGCCACTGTCATTCTGATTCCTAAACCACACAAAGACCCAACAAAGAAAGAGAACTTCAGACCAATCTCCCTCATGAACATAGATGCAAAAATACTTAATAAAATACTAGCAAACCGAATTCAAGAACACATCAAAAGTATCATACACCATGATCAAGTAGGCTTCATCCCTGGAATGCAGGGATGGTTCAATATACGAAAGTCTATCAATGTAATTCACCACATAAACAAGATGAAAGAAAAAAACCACATGATAATCTCGCTAGATGCAGAAAAAGCATTTGACAAAATCCAACACCCCTTCATGCTAAAAGTTCTGGAGAGAACGGGCATACAAGGACCATACCTAGAAATAATAAAGGCAATATACAGCAAGCCAGTAGCCAACATCAAATTAAATGGAGAGAAGCTTGAAGCATTTCCTCTAAACTCAGGGACAAGACAAGGATGTCCACTTTCACCATATCTCTTCAATATAGTACTTGAAGTCCTTGCTAGAGCAATAAGACAACTAAAGGAGATCAAAGGGATAAAAATTGGAAATGAAGAAGTCAAATTATCCCTATTCGCAGATGATATGTTAGTATACATAAGCGACCCCAAAAACTCCACCAAAGAACTCTTACAGCTGATAAACAACTTCAGCAAGGTGGCTGGATACAAAATTAACTCAAAAAAATCAGAAGCCCTTCTTTATACAACAAACAAATATACCGAAAAAGAAATAAGGGAAACAACTCCCTTCACAATAGCCACAAACAACATAAAATACCTGGGAGTAACTCTAACCAAGCATGTAAAGGACCTATATAACAAGAACTTCAAGCCCCTGAAGAAAGAAATGGAAGAGGCCTTTAGAAGATGGAAAGATCTCCCATGCTCATGGATAGGTAAGATCAACATAATAAAAATGGCTATCCTACCAAAAGCAATATATAGATTTAATGCAATTCCTATCAAAATACCAACACAATTCTTTATGGACCTGGAAAAAGCTAGTCTCAACTTCATATGGAACAACAAAAAGCCCAGAATAGCTAAATCAATCTTGTCCAATGAAAAAACATCTGGAGGTATCACCATCCCAGATTTCAAACTGTACTACAGAGCAACAGTAATAAAAACAGCATGGTACTGGTATAGAAACAGACCAGTGGATCAATGGAATCGAATTGAAGACCCAAACATGGATCCACACACCTATGGCCAACTAATCTTTGACAAAGAAGCCAAAAACGCACAATGGAAGAAGGACAGCATCTTCAACAAATGGTGCTGGTCCAACTGGATGTCCACTTGCAAAAGAATGAAATTAGACCCATACCTATCACCTTGTACAAAACTTAATTCCAAGTGGATCAAAGACCTTAACATAAGGCCGGCCACACTAAAGATACTAGAAGAAAAAGTAGGAGAAACCCTCGAACTCATTGGCACAGGTGACAACTTCCTGAACAGAACACCAACAGCTCAGGACCTGAGATCAACAATCAATAAATGGGACCTCATGAAACTGAAAAGTTTCTGTAAAGCAAAGGATACTGTCATTAGAACAAAACGGCAACCAACAGACTGGGAGAAAATCTTCACCAACCCCACATCTGATAGAGGGCTATTATCTAAAATCTACAAAGAACTCAAGAAACTAAATGCCAAGAAACCAAATAATCCAATCAAAAAATGGGAGATGGAGCTAAATAGAGAATTCACAAAGGAGGAATCCCTAAGGGCTGAGAGACACCTGAAGAAATGTTCAACATCCTTAATCATCAGAGAAATGCAACTCAAGACGACCCTGAGATTCCACCTAACACCTGTTAGAATGGCTAAAATAAAGTGCTCAAATGATAGCGCATGCTGGCGAGGGTGTGGAGAAAGGGGTACCCTACTCCATTGCTGGTGGGAGTGCAGGCTTGTGCAACCACTATGGAGGTCTGTCTGGCGATATCTTAGAAATCTAGGAATAACCTTGCCTCAAGACCCAGCCATACCACTTCTGGGTATACACCCAAAGGACCTCTCACGGAGACATAGGGAAGTCTCCTCATCTATGTTCATAGCAGCCTTATTTGTAATAGCTAGAAATTGGAAACAACCCAGATGTCCCTCAACTGAAGAATGGATTAAAAAATTGTGGTACATCTATACAATGGAATATTACTCAGCTATCAGAAACAATGAAATCATGCAATTTGCAACCAAATGGATGGATCTAGAGGAGCTCATCCTGAGTGAGCTAACCCAGTCTCAGAAGGATGCACATGGCATCTATTCACTTATAGTAGGATTTTAACTATATCGTACAGGATATCTGTACTACAACCAACACATCAAAAGGAACAAGGACATAATTTTTTTTTTTTTATCTTTTTATTTTTCCTTCTTTTTTTCTTTTTTTCTCTTTCCTTTTCCCTTCTCTTTTTCCTCTCTTTTTTTGTTGATATTCTTTGTTTTTGTGGGTTTGTGTGTTTGTTGGTCTTTTTTTTAGTATTCCCCCTGTAGCAGTGAGACACCATTCAGTGGCAGTACTGCCTCGTAGGTCCCCGGTGAATGAAGAGGCTCTTGGCCCTCATATGACACCTGATCTGTGGTGAGAGACTGTTAGGCAGGGACACCCCACCCCAGAGGAACAAGACGGAAGGGTCAGGGGGTAGGGCATGGGAGGGTGGGGCTAGGAAGTGGGGAAAGAGGACAATATGATAAGGATGTAACCTGAAGCAACAAACAAATAAATTTATCAACTAAAAAAAGAAAAGAAAAAAAAGGGCAGGGGGCAGGGCTGAAACACTGTGAATGGAACAGAGGATACAGCCATTCGGCCTGGATTTGCAGACCTCCAGGTGTAGAGAAGACGTGGAGCTAAGGTAAAATTCAAGAGAATTGTGGTATTGGCCCATGCCTTTGACTTCAGCGGAAACGGGGGGGGG
>CAJQZJ010004750.1:8760094-8771373 GCA_907164525.1 Lophiomys imhausi | reverse complement strand
TGGGGGGAGGGGGCACCTTTAGAGTTGGTGGTCTTATGTACTCTGGAGTCATACGGAGCGGGGTGGTGAGGGTGCATACTCTTGGTCCCACCATTCAAGAAGAGTACACCCTTGATCCCAGCTCCCAACACACTGGAGACAGAAACAGGCAGATCCCGGAGCTCAGGGTCAGCCTGATGCAGGGCAAACTCTAAATAGAGAAAGACTTCGATCCAGGAGTGGTGGAACACATCTTTGATCCCTTCAGATGAGAAACACAGGTTCCTGTTCCCAATAATTAGAGTTCAGAGACACACACATGGGATTTGGAGGGACCTAGGTTTGGAGGCTCCTTACAAAAGGCCTTCTCGATGCAGGCAGATTATCCTTTGGGATCTCAAAATATATACACTAGAGCTGGTTTAGCTCCAAGATGACAGAATGATTTCTTCTTTAACCCGGATTGAAAGATTTTTTTTTTTTTTTTTTTTTTTTTTTTTTTTTTTTTTTTTTTTTTTATAAAGAGGGCAATTGTCCTAGGGTTGGGATTGGGGCAGGGCTCTGTTCTTATCGTTCCAGGAGAATCGAAGTGTCCATTAGGGGAGCCTGGGGACGGCGGACAGCGGAATCCTCAGCAGAGAGCAGAATTAGGCACCAAGGAGGATGAGTGACCCAGTTGATTCTGCCTGGCAGACTTCCTCAATAGCTGTCTCCATCGGGGGCCTGCAACCACCACTGCAATCCAGTGTCGCTGGGAACGTTCAGCTCTACACAATGCCCCGGCCGGAACCTCAGTGAAGCCTGCAAGATCAGCTTCTGCCTACAAACCCCTTAGGTCATCTAAACAGCTGAGAACAGAAGGACTGAACATAAAAGGATTGTACTAACATTTTTAATCATTTTTCCCATTTGGGTTGGGGCCCCAAACAGGTCTACTACGACCCAAATCAGCAGGAAGTCACTTTAAGAGAGCGACGTCCCATGCCCAGAGGGTGGGGGAGGGTGTTTCTCCGCCCTTCTTTTTGGGTTATTTGAAGGATAACTGAAAACTCTGTTATGTAGGGGAAGAGACTACAAGCTGATAAATGATCCTGTCTTAATGGGTTTTGGAGATTAGCCCCAGGGAATTCCTACTTTTCCTTCTCTGTATCCTTCTTCCTCTCCTATGTAGGAGTGCATGGGCTTGAGAAAAATGAGATATAGTCATAGCACAGGAAGGTCCAAGAAGAAGGGGCAGATTATTGAATATGCCCTTATACCTTTGTATATTGATACAAAATTAGTAGGTTATTTGGCTAAAGTGGTATTGACCATTGTTTATTGTGCAAAAATAAGATTGTATTGGATTACATAGGTATTGATCTTTGTATATTGATACAAAATTAAGATTATAGTTGGCCACAATGGTATTGACCCTTGCATATGGACGTAATATTAAGATTATATTGGGCTACATAGGCATTGATCTTGGTATATTGATACATAATTAAGAGTATATTTAACCACAATTGAATAGATCTTTGTATATTGATACAAATTTAAAGATAATGCTTCACAATGGTATCATACCTAGAGATACTTAAAAATAAAATGTGAAGCTCTGACCACTTGATACCAACCGTCTAAAACGGTCTAGGATAGTTAAAACATACTCCTAATCATGCAAACATGTCTCTTTGTTAGCTACTATGACAGTCTATCACAGATATTCTTTAAACTACCCAGTAATCAAGTTGCTAAGAGACAAGCAACATTTGCTTATCTAAATACAAGAGATGGTTAGGGCATCTTCAAAAACCCCTAGAGATCTGCAGAATATGGCATTCAAAGATGTTATCTTAAATCAAGATTTTTTTTTTGATATCGAGACATATCAGCGCCTGACAGCACCCCCTATTCTACTCCAAGTAGAAGATAAGCATCGAAGAACCTCCACTGTAAGATGGTTGATTTAGGGGCAAGCCTTTTTCTTGGCATGAAAAAACCCCTTGCACCAACTGCAGACAGACTGCTGTCCAAAAAGGACAAAACTTGGTAGCAGGGAAGTCGACAGCCTAACTCTGCCAAGACAGGGTAGGTAAGTCCTTCATAATCCCTGCTCTACAACAAATGTCTGTCAGAGAAACAGGACCCAAAGGCTGAAGATTGATGCTGGAATGTATGGAGAGAAAATGGGAACTGTCCAGGCAGTTACTGGTATGTTCTTTCTTAGTTTTGGAAGCTGCAGGCTCTGCACTTCCTATATAAGCAAATATATTTATCCCTCTCAGGTCTCTGAGGTGGTTGAAGAATAGACAGATAGAATCTTATAGTTAAATTTTGAACTGTTTAGGAATCAAGAGGGTGTTATAGATCTAAGAAGATACTCTTAAAAGTGTGTTGAAAGATAGTATGAATGTTGAGTCACATATAGACCTTTAAACTCATGGAGTTGGGTAGATAGTAGAATGTTAAAG
This sequence comes from Lophiomys imhausi, assembly GCA_907164525.1. Classification (NCBI taxonomy): domain Eukaryota; kingdom Metazoa; phylum Chordata; class Mammalia; order Rodentia; family Muridae; genus Lophiomys; species Lophiomys imhausi. The sequence goes on along the minus strand of CAJQZJ010004750.1, from coordinate 8,768,938 downwards.
TCAGGGGCCAAATAGGTATAAACTGAACATTGGGAAGGTATACTGGGCCAATTTAATCTCATAAATGTGGCATAATTATATCTATTGTTTTGTATAATACTTACTGTTATAAGAGAAGGAACCAGCTGTTGGACTGAAAGGGGAAACCTCTGGAGGGAAGAGGGTGGAAGGGCGGGTTGGGAAGGGGGAATAGGGAGGGGTTTGTTACTGAGATGTAACTTGAAGAAAAAAAAAATAAAGTATTTATAAAAAAAAAAAAAAAAAAAAAAAAAAGAAATCTCAGGCTGCTTTACTACAGCATGAGAGAAATGGAATTCTCCAAGAGGGGAGAGCAGCGCCAAGGGGCCTCTCTGATGGAGGACAGCCACGTGGGCCTGTGAGGCCCTGCCGCCTATTTAAATGCATTTGGAGCTGCTTCCAGGCCTTCGGAATTCACCAGGGAGGCAGGAGCTCCCCCTACAGCCTAGTGGCTCCATTGCAGCAACGTGGGCGAAATCAGTACGCATAGGCTCAGAGTACCTAGGACGGAAATGGAGAGGGAGAAGAGCTATTAGGGGGATGCTGGGAACAGCGGTCTATACCTCTGAAAGAGCTTTTCCTCCTCAAATGCACTGGCATTTCATGACCCTGCCAATGCTTAAATCCCTTCAGCTACTTCGACTGTCCAGAGTCACCCATAAAGCAGAAGCTCTGGTAAGCAAGGATTTTCTTCAAGAGAGTTTGGAACTTAGGCTCAAGCATAAGGGGCCACTGTGTTCCCAAGGATGGCAGGTGTGAAAAGAGCTCAGAGCTCAGCGTCTGACCGCCTCTGGCCCCGAAGGCTAGCTTGGGTCTACCTGCATGAATCCTTGTCTGCAGTTTAAATTCCAGCTCAGGGAATTACATTCTTCCTTATCAAGATTTAGCCCCCTTTTGTGTGTTTTTGTCAGGTTTCAGCATCTGTGGTACTTCGTTGTTGAGGCAGCATTTTCCTGATGATATTTTATCTCTCCATGAGAACACATAGATCTGTGGGCCCGTGCAGCACTGCAAATCATCTGCAGATGAATCCTAGGCCAACACCGAAGCAGTGGAGCAATGGTGCCCAGAGCAGAACCTTCGAGAATGAAAGACCTCATGAGATCCACCAATCCTGCCCTTACACTCAGTTGGTGCATAATTAAATGGCCGATGTTATTTACTTCTTGGTAGGAAGCTTCGACAGCTCTCTGGAGTTTTAAAACTCTTATAACAAGCAGCTCAAGCATGAAGTGAACCTCTTCTTGCTTGGGGGTTGCTCAGCCACCCTAAGTTCTTGTGTTGGATTGTCCCCAGGGGTTAAGTCCTAGGTCTTACTTTAGCATAAATGAATTATATAATTTGTTATTTGTGTGTTTTTTTTTAATCACTAAAATTTACCACGTATCAGTATGGTGTCATTGATTGTGTGAAAACTTCAATTCATGGAATGTTTGTTGAATACATGTTCCACCTTCCACTTCTTGGAGAAGGTAGCTAATGACTGAGTATTTGAAATGAGGGTGATGGGAATAGCAGTAAGATTGATGTGTTGGTTAAATGGGAGTTCATGAATTAGTATTACTAGCGTAAAATATTACAAGACAAACACATTGTGCAATTAATCTGGAAGATAATGAAATAGTCAAGAAATCAGTTAAGGAAGATGAAGACACCAAGATAACGGAGCAATAGCACATGCTCTCAGATATGCTTTGGGTATATGTTCTTTATTGATATAGCTATCACTTAAGCCAAATATTTATTGCTGTGGCCAATAAATACATGTTGGTAGAATGAACTTTAACCATAGGGAAATTATCATGTAGGGCAATACCAAGTACAAATTTGCATTTGATTTGGGTTTCGAAAGATGGATATAATTTTGATAGACAATGAAAAAAGTGAAAGGCACTTGGCCAATTTTAAAAGAACTGTGTTTCTTAGTCGTTCATTTCAAAGAAAATGAATGGTAATATGCATACTTTAAAAATGGTTCCAGCAACCACCAAACAAATTTGATTGATGTGAAGGTTGAGGATTCAGAGATAATGCATTAGGGAAGCTCTGACCCAAGAGAAAGGAGCTTTGCACATCTCAGACAACTTTGTTCAGACAGTTGTTGGCATGTGTTAGGGGGATAGCAATGGCACCTAAAGAGGTTTGCCTTTGCTCCAACAGTTATTTCAATAGAATACAGGAGTCTAGATGAACAAGTTGGAGACCAGTCTAAGGGGTTTTAGAATGATGTTTCCCATTGACCTGAATATTATATGTGATATGCTCATATAGAGGCAGATAATTCAGGAACCTTTGTGGGCTCTGGGAGAGGAAACTCAAGAACTTTACTATTTCAACTGTCTGGATGATAGACAAGGAAGGACTAACATACACAGAGGAAGTGCAAAGCAAGCAGGTGAATTTGGCAATGGTTAGGACACACTCAGTAGGACATATGTGGACTACCTGGAATAGTAGGCTGTGTTATCACCAATTGGCACTAGAAAGTAAACTCACTCTATTTCTTTGGCTGTGGAACAAACCATTCCTTCAACCCCTCTAATTTCTAACATGTCAGAATTCTCTAAAACTTAACAGTTCTAACATATTAACCAGCCCCCAGCCCCTTTCCTCCTCCACCTTAATGTGTGGTGACATTTCATCTTGTGACTTCGGATAACCTTCATTCTCTGACAAATTTCAGGTTGATATTCTATTACAGTATAGTGTCTAAGTCTTCCTAGTATAATGTAGTCTTGCCACATCTGAAGAATATTCAACTGCAAATTCCCTTACCCTACACTCTCTTATTCATGTGGTCATTCTGAACGAAAGTTGACTAGAACATTTTTCTGTAAGCAACAATTGTGCCTTATTCTCCATTGTCAATTTAAAGCTTGCATATATAAAAAATATGAAGAATGAATGAAATAATGAATGAATGAATGAGTCATGTGATGGCCATGAGGGAAGGTGTTTTGGATTACACCTTTCTGGCCAATGAGAAGTTATATTTTCAGATGCATTATCACTAGAGTTGGGTAACCTTCTATTTCAGTTTTATCATTCTTTGAGGTCTCTTTAACTTTGTCATTTGACACCCAGCCTCTTCATCCACCCTGGTAAGGTCATTTGAAGGCTGTGGACTCAATTGTGCCACATTCTTCTCTTAGGACCATGATACCCACTGTTACTCCATCAGGAGCACCAACCGATGTTCTCTAGGCTAGGGTCTTAGTGTGAGTTAACAAGTACCAACACATTTTCTAAGCTTAAAAGAATACTCTATTATTGTGTGGCAATTGGTAAAGAACTTATTAATTAAGGATATAAGAAAGAGAGAAATCTCCCAGGAGGCAAAAAGCCATTATGAAGACATTGTGGAGCCAATCTAGCAGTTAATGGAATACTCAGAGGTCCTTTGAAAAAGAGAAGGGGTGGGTCACTTTTCAAAAGAATAGGTATCATCAGATTAGTGATATTAAAGATTGAGGGAATCTTTACCAAAAGACAGGTAAAATTTAAAAAGAAAGGAGATGATTCCATAGGCATTTGTTTTGATACATTGCAATCTTCTTCACTATAACATCTCTACATCCTACACACACCACTACAAAACATAAAAGTAAATTGAGATGGAATTGGAAATCAAAGTGGTGTTGCAAATGAGAATTAATAGTACATTTGCTTTTGTTCAGAGACAGGGTAATCAGAAGCAAAATAGATAACTCATTTCAAATGCCTGTGAGTTGTTTGCTTAAGGAATAACTATCAAATTAACAAGAAATACCAGACTCCCTTCTCTTTCCTTTCTCTTCCCCCTGTTTCCCTCCCCCACTTCCCTGATGATTTGCTCATCATATTGAGATGATTCTGTGTTTTGGAAAGAGATTTGGTGAGGTGGCACAAATAGTGAGGACAACTCAAGAACTGGCTCCTCTGAGGAGAGTTAAGGGTCTTACACGTGTGCTCTAGCCTGGTCTTACCCTTCAGACCATGGGAACCCGACCTTGGGAACAGGTCCTTATCGGGACCACCCTCAGCAATCCTTTTAGCCACACAGCATCAAAGCACCGAATAGTTCCTCATTGGCCCCTGGTAATCCTTTCATCGCAGAGACAAAACCAGCACTGAGAAGTATCTCCACCAGGAAATTGAGAGCTAAGAGGATGGCACCAACAATCAAACAGGCAGAGATACATTCCGTTCTAGACTTTGGAATTCAAAGTTAACCTAGACAGATCCTTTTTCATAAGTTAAACTTGTAGCTTGTTATCATTGAAAGGAAAAGTATCGGGTCAGGGCTCCTAAAACCAAGTTCTCAGCACAAAAGAGGGAGGAGGAACGGGACTTTGATTGAGATGTAACTTGAAAAAATAAATTAATAAAAAAAAGATATAGAAAATTGCCCTGAACTAATAACACATCATCATCATCATCATCATCATCATCCTCATTACCACCATTGTCATCATTGTATCATCATCTTCATCATTGCCTTTGCTCTGGTCATCTTTACTGTCTCCAGTGATTATACCTTTCTTATCTTTTATGATCTTTGTACGTACTTTATGCAGCAAACAATGCTAACATCATCCTAGCTTCTTTTCCTGATAAGACTAGAGGACATTCAGAAAGTGAAAGTGGTATCTCATGAAAACAGAATTAGACACTGTTGACATGTCCCCACACTGCAGCTCTAGATTCACATTCAGTCAGACCCATGTCTAAATCAGATTTATATCCAGTATGGTCCACATGCAGTCAGATCTGTGTCCTTCGGTCTATGCTCACTGCTCTTCACCTCTTTCATCTCCTACTGATTAATATAAATTATCCCCCACTGAAAAACCCTATTGTGTGAAAGGACTCTAGCCAGTTTGAATGTTGCAAACATGGCTCTGCAGTCCCTGCCTTTCTCCCCCATTCCCTCTTCCTTGCTGGAAACTACTATAGTGCATTCCTAAAGCTATGTCCCAAGGTCTGTTCCCTTATTTGGCCACTTCCTCCTGAGGCTGACCACCAAGTTCCAGCTATCAAAGTATTGAAGTCCAGAAATCAAAATTCCTCCTTGGCTCACCTAATTAACATGCACAATAAAAACAAATCAACTCATCCTAACATGGGATTTTCTCCTTTACCTTTATAAACCACCATTTGCCTTTGACCCACGTCTGTCTCCTCTCTACCCAGAGGCAATCCTTTCTCTACTCAGGGATAAAATCCCTGCCCCTTCTCCATGACCTCTATCTCCTGTCTCTTTCTCTTATTCTCTGCACTCTGTCCCTCTGGGGCAGTCTCTGCACTGTACTCCCAGTCCCATCCTCCCTCCTTCTTCTTGGTCTCCATCCTCTCCTCTCCCCTACCTATCAAACACCCTCAGTTCATCAGTCACATGAGGGCTAAGAGCTTCCTCTTGTACTGGGGCTTCACATGGCTGCCCAGCTAGGGTGAGGTGTTCCACTAACAAGCAATAGGGCCCATGACCCCTCTGCTGAGTGGAGTTTTTCATAGGATAGTTATGCTAGGTTCCTTCTATTTGGATCTGTGGGTTGTAGGATGATTGTTCTGCGCTATATGGTTAATATCCACTTATAAGAGAGTACATTCCATGTGTATCTTTCTGGGTCTGAGTTAGCTTACTTAGGATGAGCTTTTCTAGATCCATCCATTTGGTTGCAAATTGCATGATTTCCTTGTTTCTGATAGTTGAGTAGTATTCCACTGTGTAAATGTGCCAGTTTTTTGTTTTTTAATCCATTCTTAGGTTGAAGGACATCTTGGTTGTTTCTAATTTCTGGCTATCATGAATAAAATTGCTATGAACATTGTTGAGGTGATATCCTTGTGGTTTGGTTGAGTACCTTTTGTTATATATGCCCAGGAGTGGTATGGCTGGGTCTTGATCAAAGGCCTCAACATAAAACTGGACACACTAAATCTAACAGAAGAGAAAGTGGGGAAAAGCCTTGAAATCATTGGCACAGGTAACAACTTACTGAACAGAACACCAATAGCTCAGGCTCTAAGACCAACAATCAATAAATGCCACCGTATAAAATTGAAAAGCTTCTGTAAGGCAAAGGACACTTATTAGAACAAAACAGCAGCCTACAGACTGGGAAAAGATCTTCACCAATCCCACATCCAACAGAGGTCTAACATCTAAAATATATAAAGAACTCAAGAAACTAAACACCAACAAACCAAATAATCCAGCCAAAAAATGGGATATAGACTAACCCTGAGAATTCACAGAAGAGGAATCTCTATTGGCTGAGAGACAGTTGAAGAAATGCTCAACATCGTTAGTCGTCAGGGAAATGCAACTCCAAATGACTCTGAGATTCCATCTCACACTCATCAGAATGGCTAGGATCAAAAACTCAAGCAATAGCACATGCTGGCGAGATGTGGAGAAAGAGGAACACTCCTCCATTGCTGGTGGGCGTGCAAACTTGTACAACCACTTCAGAAATCAATCTGGAGATATCTCAGAAATTTGAGAATGGTTCTATATCTATTCTTAAAGAAGATGATGAAACTTTATGATAAAGGATGGAAGAAATAAGAAAATTATTTGAGAAGAAAGTTTTATAAGAGTGTTCACATCTATTGTGACAGAAATGATTTCAATAATCCCACTAAGTACTGGTAAACAGAAAGTATTTATTTGCACTTGGTTTCTAGAACCACTCAAGAAATAACAACACAACAGTGGCGTTTCAGCAATGTATGGCTGTCCCCTGCACTGTGGGACCTCTGTAGTTCATTCCAACATTTCAGCTTCCTCTACACAAAGTTACTGATACCATTGCCTCTCCTGGAGTTCAATGTTGTGTGCACGCATGTGTGGTACCACTGCACATGTGCATGTGAGGATTAGAAGACAACCTCAGGTATAATTTCTCAGGCAATATCCACCTTCAGTATTTTTGAGACACGATCTCCCACTGCATGGTGGACTGAGTAGCATTTCTTCTTATTGTTAAGCTATAATTTCATTTTTTAGCATTTCCCAACTGTCTTCATTTTATTTTAGTCTTTGTTCTCACCATTGTTGGGTGATTAAAAACTTCACCTACGGAGGTTCCATGCATCTGATTGTCACTTATGCTTGGATCTTACAGGCTTTCACAGTTGTGTCCAGTATTTTCATGATAATGACATCTTGTTTTTGCTGCTTTGAAACTTTCTATTTTCCCTTCCTTCAAATAGTTTTCCTTATTTATTCTGTGCATAGAAGAATTCTTCTCAATTTTAGGTTTCTGTTTAAATGTCATCTCCTCAAAGTGAATCTCCATGATTATAGTAACTAAAGTAGCCTCTATTACACACACACACACACACACACACACACACACACACACACACACGCATACATGCACACAGTCCATATACACATGAACATGCACACAGAGACACACACAATACATATACATGCACATGCACACATACATACAAATACACACAGACACATGCACACACATATATACATACAGCACAAACACTTTATCTCCTCCTGTATTGGTTTGGTGACATCTGACATGATTGGTGACTACCATGTTAACTGGTCTGATTTATTTTTGTGATTCCCCACCCCTACTCCAGCCCACACACAAACTATGACTTGGATTTTGTCTGTCTTATTCACTGACATTTCCTACTTCCTGGTATAAATTCTGTCACCCAACAAATAAGTGTTGGGTGAATGAATGGTGCACCCATGCTGCACACAATACTGTAGGTGGGTAGGGCACACACAATGAAAATATATTCCATAAGTAGAGTTAATATGGTTTCCTTGTTCCCAGTTATTGACATTGTATAAGTGTTAAAGGGAAGTGAAATCACTTGTGCAAGACTTCGTTTTAGCCACTATGAAGCCCAGAGTAGAAATTACGTATTTTGACTTTCACAGAAATAGATGTTTATTAAAGGTCCTCTTCTCAAGGGTACTACTAATCAACTTAGTTGTCTAACTTCCCCATAAGTGCTTCCCAGCTTGTATCCCCTCTTCTGTCTGTCTTCTCTGGAGTGACTAAACACAGCCTGCATATTTTCACATATTAAGGAGCATGAACCTCACAGTGGGCACATTTGCAGGGACCTCTCCTTTGCAGGAAAGTGGGATTCCTCTTTGTAGGTAGACAGAAGTGATTTCCCTTTCAAAGAGCTTGAGTCTGTCATCCTTGGCATCAGACTAGAAAAGCCTGTTTGTCCACTGTATCTACTTTTTGTTTTGTCATTTTGCAGTGCTAGGCATTAAACTGGGGCTATGTTCATACCAGGAAATCACTGTACCTCTTGCTCTTACAATTTTCTGCACCCCTTTCTGTGGTGGTGCCCCAACCTTTTGAGGAATTTTAATAAAGCTGTTTGTTTTGTTTCTGAGCTCTTCAAAGACATTTGTTTTCTATACTTCCATCAGTTGTGAGTCTCTGTATTAACTACCATCCACTGCACAAAGAAACTTCTCCGATGAGGGCTGAGAGCTGCACTAATCTGTAGGTAGATGATACAGATTTAGAGAGCATTTTGATACTAAGTCCATTTAGCAAAATAATAGTAGTAGGTTCAACCTTGGAGCCTGAGAGCTCCCCAGCCATGAGTTCTTGGCCAGATTTGCAGTACCAAGAATATGATTCCTCCTGTGGAGTAGGCCTTAAATCCAATCAGAAAACAGTGGGTTACTTTCATAACGTTCATGCCACTATTGCGTCCACCCATGTTCTTATCTTGCCATGCTGATCATTACTGCAGTTTACAAGGTTCACAGCTGGATGAGACTATTGACAACCACACACACACACACACACACACACACACACACACACACACACACAC
>CAJQZJ010004750.1:8732393-8760084 GCA_907164525.1 Lophiomys imhausi | reverse complement strand
CACACACACACACACACACACACACACACACACACACACACACACACACACCAACCCAGCAGAGCACCTTCCAGTATTGTGAGAACTAGCAGCAGGGATGAAGTTTCCTTGATTTCTCTGTGTCCTGTGATTGATGATTGTGACATCTTCAGCAACACGTCTTACACTTACACGGGCTACTAGTTTCCTATGTTTTTTACAAACATACTCCATGCCAGTCCTCTCCTCCAGACCCCTCATCTTCCCTCCACCCCCACCCCACCCCTTACCCACCTAAACCTCCCTCCTTATCTCTTGCCTGCTAGTTACGTTTTATCATCTCAGTTCTGAGCTTTTGGTTCTGTCTCACCCTGCAGCACTGGCTGCAGGAGTTTGCTTAACCTGCCACCTTTATATTTTTAAAGCTCAAGCGTCTTGCTTTCTGGGTCCCACCTTTCAGAAGTCATTATATTTAGACTTGTTTGCAGCCTTCCTTTGCCCTCGACACTTATCCCCAGTCTTTATGTTAGCCAGTGGCTTGCATAGTTCCTGACACACACACACAGAGGCTGAAGAAGTGGTTGTCACGTTGGCTCGGATCTTCTGACACCCTCATTTTACCCATCAGGTACAATGGGCTCTTTATCTTTTGTGATGACCCGTACTGGAGGAACAATTGGGTCGGTCGATGGGAACAAGGAGAACTCAGCTCGATTGCAGGCAGAGTTCAGAGGCAGCATGACCAATACAATTTCTGCCCTGTTTTCATTTGTGGGTAGAGCAAGGCTGGAGGATTTTGTATTCAAGACCAGCCTGGGTGACAGAAGAAGACCCATCTCAAACAATCAAGAGAGTCAGGCTCTTTGCTTCAACTCTTTTCCACTCAGATTTCAAATCCTCTATCTCACTGTATTAAAATGAATCAGTTCTTTTTGGTGCAGGGCCAACTTCATAAATATAATACTGTCATTTGACATGCCAGCCACTTTAAGAAGCCTAGCAACCTGAATTATCTCAAACTTTGTGTGAATTAAGTAACCAAAGACACTTCCAAAACACAGTTTAACACTCATTTGTTCAGGTCTCTTGTACACAGCCCGGTTCTAAAAAAGACAAATTGCAAGATCCAGTTCAGTATATAAATTGCCTCAAAGAAAGGAAATAATAGTAAAAGACTCACAACAGGAAGGACATGCTGGGCCCATGTTCATACACTTGAGAACTGGCTCCCTGCAAATTAGAAAAGGATTTTGATTCCGTTCTCCTTGCAACTTACCAAAACTCTTGTGGAAATAAAGTCATATGAAATGAAGTCTGTGCTGGATGATTGCATGCCAGTACTACACAAAGGAAATGAGAAAAGAGCAAGAGAGACAGAGACGAGTGTGTCACATGGTGACTACGGGGAACACAGGAAAGCATCTAATCATAGCTGTGCCAGGGAGCTTGGACCTGTCCAGAAAGATCCTGAGATCTGCATGTTTAATTGCCCTTGATGGCTGCTGGTCAGTCATGCATGACAATGCCGGCAAGTCTCCCTGCTCCCTGCCTCTGTGCATTCCTGTCAGCCTTCACTCCAGGTGATGAGCATGGGCCTTGGACCTTGGGGATGGGATGGGGGTGGGGTGTCTGGGCCAGATTTGGGGGTTGGGCTGGCTAGAGAAACACCTCACAGAAGCAAAGCAACTTGTACCCTGATGACCCGCAGCATGGACGGAGAAGTTCATTCAGTAGGAATGTTACATGCCTAAGTCCAGCCCCTCACTTCTTCCCCCACCTCACATCTACAATGTGTTTATTTTCCTTGAGAGAAAAAACAAAACTGGGCCAGAAAACACAAGTGGGCAGGATGCCTGTGACCCGAGGACCAACAGTTGGCAGCATGTGAGCTCCTTTGCAGTCAATTATCTTTGAGCACATGCTTGAGGCTGCAGAGAGAGAGATTTGAATTGCACTTGAATAAAGGGCTTTATCTTTCTTGGTGACCTGGTACTCTTCAATCTCTTCATTTGGTCTGCACAAGGGGGGGGGGGCGAGGCAGAATCATGTTTCTACTGAGACTCATAACAAGAAATATTCCTTCTAAGTCCTGGAGAAAAGATTTTTTTTTTGAGTCTGTGATGACATTGATAATGTCTCTCAGCTCAGCTGTTCATTTTTAGCATGAGTTGAGTCTAGGGCAGTTTGGCAATTTGGAGATGCAGACCCCAGGCAGGAAGCTTCTAAAGATTACTGAGACACCACAGAGCATCAAAGCCTCAGGCAGATAATCACCTCGGATTGCTCACCACAGAACATATGCATTGCATTGTTAGATGTACCGTTGCTGTGAGGAACACCCGAGGTAAACCTCTTAAAGGGAGAAAACGTTTGTTTTAAGCTCACAGGTTTCAGATATGTCCACAGTCCCAGCTTGGCTCTGCTGATTCTGGGCCTGTTGTGACACAGAGCAGCATGTCTGCAGGAGCGTGTGGCAGAGCCTGCTTACCTCATGGCAAACAGGAAGGAGAGAAAGAGTCAGATCTTCAGAGTGACCTACTTCCTCTAACTGTGCATTGCCTCTTAAGGTTGTCAACACTGTGTAAAGCTGCATCATCAGCCCCTGAACTAGGCACCCAGCACGTAAACCTATAGAGCCATTTCACAGTCAACCCATAATATAAAAATTTGTTATAATTATACACTGTATATGTGTACGCTTGCCTGATTTTTTTTCTTTTGAGACAAGGTCTTGTTACTTAACCCAGGCTGACCTCAGAACTCATGATGAGCCTCCTCCCTAGGCTTCCTACGTGCTGGGACTATGGGCCACTGTATCCAGCTTAGATGTAGTGAAATGTCCCATTGTAGCCCAATACATATGTGCAATAGTTTGCAAAACTGAAAGTCATTTAAACATTTCTGGCAGAATGAAGGAGTGCAATTGAGTCCCGGAGATACTGCCTGGCCGGCCCCTTATTCTTATCAACACCATATGAAGTGTTTGGAAGAACTTAAAATTCCCTTCGAGTTTGAATTGCCTCATTTCTAAAAATACTTCTCTACCTCATGGGGATGCAGTGAGGATTAAAAGAGCTAATGTCCTACTTTGGGGTTTCCTTTGTACACAAGCTGGAAAGTCTCAGCCTTGTAAGGACCAGGACAAATCTATTTTCATAAACTTAGTGATAGAGTTTAGTGCTATGAACACTGAAATCAGTCAGGCTTGGATTTGGATACCGACTCTGCTACTAATTGACTGTTTTGCTTTGTGTTAATTTTTTCACATTGAAAATGGAGGAAATTATTATTTTGAGGGAGTTATTTGAGCAACTGTTGAGATGTGTGCATTAGAGATAGGGCACACTTCAGGCAGCTCCCAGTCCCTTTCCTAACATGTAAATGCAGAGTGAAAATTTAGAAATAAGATTTGGATTAGGAAAAAATGAAATCAACCATGGTGAATATTTAAAAATTGTCAATTGGATATGAACTATGTTTTTAACATAGTTAAAACATAGTATATGACACTTTTCTAAGAAGCAAAAAAAAAATAGGAAAACATGCAAATTTCATCTTGAATTATAACGTCTCCTCTCTTTACAGCAACACTAGTTTGTTTTGCTGTGTATGTTTTCCTCTGGTTATATATACAGTACTTGTTCATGGTTTAAAAAATGAATTAAAGCCAACCAACTAGTAAAGGTTAAGACAGCGATTCTCAACCTGGTTGAGACCTCTTCGGTGATCGGATGACCCTATCACAGGGGTTTCCTAAGACCACCAGAAAACACATATATTTACATTATGATTCACAACAGTAGCAAAATTACAGTTATGAAGTAGCAGTGGTCTATGCCCATACCACCCTGAACGCGTCCGATCTTGTCTGAAGTAGCAATGAAAATAATTTTATTGTTGGCGGTCACTCAACATGAGGAATTGTATTAAAGGTCCTCAGTATTAGGAAGGTTGAGAACCGCTGGGTTAAGAGACTATAAATGATCACCTGAAATTCTACTATCTGATAACTATTATTAATATTGAATAACCATCTTTTAGATGCATATGCTTCTGCACACATATAAAACAAGCAATATGTTCTTATGATTATGGCTAGTATCTTTATGTCACTTTTAAAGTCCAGTATTTTTCCACTCTTTTACTTAATTTAATTTTCTAAAAGCTAAACTATTGATACACATGTGGTGGAGTTTGACTTGTTCTTTCCCTCCCTGGACACCCAGGTGATCTACATTCCCTGCCATCCAAGCATTGAGAAAAAGCCTTCTGATTGTTCTCAGCCAATGAAATTCAAGATCTGGCATGGACTTACTTCTCTTGTCCGTAAAATATTTTTGTGTTTGGTTTGTGTACTCTTTCTCCTTTGGGTTTGTTTGGGTATGGGTAGGACTTTGGTGGTTTCATTTGGTTTGGTTTGGTTGACCTTCAGCTTCATAGGTAACTCACACTAGCCTAAAAATCACAGTCCCAAGTGTGGATATTCCAGATTCCATTATCATTCCTGGTGTTGATGGGGTGTAGTGCAGAGACTTGGAAGCATTACACTGAACACAGGAGAAGAACAATGACCAGCATGGCCCCGAGTCACTCCCTCTCAAGAACCACTCACTTTATACTTTACACCATTAGGTGTCTGCGGGATTAAAACCCGAAGTCAATCCTGCTGTCTTAACGGATACTTCCTGTCATTTCTTTGCCCCTCCCCAACTATCTCTCATGCCTTACCAGCGTACAAACAGAAGCAGCTATGAGGTCAGAAGGGATGCTTAGACTGCTGTTGACTGGGAATGGTAGATGTACCAGGGAAGAGTCTCTCCCCAGAATCACCCACATAAAATTTTTCTCAAATGAGATTTTTGCAGCTATTGTTTACCCTGTAGCCATTAGCCATAAAGATCAATACACATAAATTTTTTCCGTGGCACTTAAGTTAGAACTGAGATATGAGCCCGGATATGCTAGAACTCTTTTCATTCATGTTTCTGTATTTATCTTACTGTCCATTTTCAATGTGTTATTTTAGTCATGTCTTTATATAGTAATTACTACTGGTAAAAAGTTCCTTTTTTAACCTTTCACAGGGTAGCCCTTGAGACCCTTTGAGGATAATACTGTATAATATTTGTTCTTATTTAGAATCTTTTTCATTCACTGATGCACTAATGAAGGCTCTGATTATTAGCTTTCCTTTACCATCCCCTACTATTCCTCTTTAGAGAAGGAGATGTTGAATTATTTTTTTAAATGTGAAACACTTTGCTAGGTCTCCACTAAACTTTAGATGAGTTTTCCTCTGCTGGGTTTTTGTTTGTGTATAGTCACTGGTCAAGTCGTTCCAAGTATAGATTTCAGTATTTTTGAATATATTTTTGAATATATTTCAGTATATTTGAAGCACTGCCCTCCAGTTTAGTTTGTGGAAAGGAAATTCAGTGCATGTGCTCATTTGGTTTGGGGACAACAATCTGACAGCTCTGTCAAAGGTGTGAATATTTTGCTAGCAAGTAACCAACTCTGACAACTTGGACTTCATCAGCCTCTACACCCTGTGGTGAAAATGGAGAGAGGGCAGAATTGGAGATGGAATTTTCTGGAAGGCAGGGGAGTCTGGGCACTGCCATAGAATATATATTAATATACAAGTGCCCAGAGCTCTTTGAACTATGAGTAGTTTGGAAAGCTGTAGTTGAGATCTCCCCGCCTAGATTTATCAGAGAAATGTCTGTCGGTGTCAGACACATTACATTTCCAGCAAAAGAGAATGTCCTCGAAACAGTCATTTTTCTGAAGAAATATGGAGTCTAGGTCGAAACACTGGAAAATCCTAATAAAACATGTTCTACACTCTGGTGTCTCAGGCTCACCCTCTGCAGCAACAATTTCAAAGGAAAGGGAAGCCACACACAATGGGGCGAGAATGTAAATGTTGACGTTTGTTCAAAGACAGATAAATCAGCAGACTCCAGAATCATTCACAAAGATTCCTGGAGGAAAACAGCTTGAGTCCAAATGTGAAGTGGTGGGTGGGTGGCATTTGGCCTTGTGGGAGGGAAAATCATTCACACAGTCTTAGAAGTGGATATGTGAAAAGGGTGGGAACATGACCAATGACATCAGCTTTCTGACCTCGGCTGCCACAGTCAATGGAGAAGCATGGAGTTGACTGATACAGAGTAAATGCTCTTGGGCCAGTGGGCGGTGAGTGTGGTGGTGAGGCCGGGTTGCAATGAAGTAGTATGGCTACAAAATGGCACCAAGTGTCTGTTTTGCCTTGTGTTTCATTCCTTCCCTTGAAAAGCCACTTTTTTTAATAATTTATTTTTTATTTCTTCAAGTTACATCTCAATCACAATCCCCTCCCTACTCCTCCAGTCCCGCCCTTCCACCCTCCTCCCCCTCAACCCTCCATCCTCTTCCCTTTTTTTTTTTTTTTTTTTTTTTAGTTTAAGGTATTTCTTTTTCCCCCCAACAGCTCTCCCTTTCAGTCCAACAAATGGTTCTTTCTCTTATAACTATAAATACAATACAAACAACAGAAATAAATAGGCCACAATTATGAGAGTTATATGGCTTAGCATACATTCCCAATGTCCAGTCCATATGTATTTGGCACCTGACTTTAACATTCTACTATCTAAGCATCTCCATGAGTTTAAAGTTCTATATCTAACTCAGCTTTCATACTAACTTGCCTCACAATTTTAAAAACTTCTTCTTAGATCTAGAACACCCTCATTATGTTACCATTGATACTATGTTTTAATTGATGTTGACATCTTCTGACGCTGAGTTTTTATTTCCATTGGGACAATGTGAAGAAAGAGGAAGAGAGAAGCATACTGCCGATAAGGAGTAGAACTTGAGCTGCATGTAGAGATGAGTCTTAGAAATCAGATCAGCCTGTGTCCTTCCACCTGCTGGCTCAGTGTCCCATTCACTCATACCATGCCATGAGCTAATGAGACCTGCAGTCTTGAGACACAGTAGAGAATTGAAACCAGACTCTGTCCCTAGACTCATGGAGCCACAGACCCTTAGAATGTCTGCCAGTTCCTAGTCACAAGCACAGTTTGCTTAGAAAGGATGATCATGCATCAGTATTTTGCTGCTGCTTGGACATCTGTAGTTCTGAAGGACTTACTCCTGCTACAGGGCAGGCTAATGCCAGTTCCCCATTTGACTTTTGTTGTTGTTTGTTTTGTTTTGTTTTGCTTTGGTTTTGAGACTGGATCTCTCTATGTAGCCCTAGCTGTCGTGGAACTCACTATGTAGACCAGGTTAGCCTTGAACTCACAGGTTGGCCTCCAACTCACAGAGTGCTGCGATTAAAGGCAGGTGCCACCATACCCAGATCAGTTTCCCATTTGGAATGGTTGTGGCTGGTAGAAAATGGGTTCTTCTATGAAAGTAAACTTCATCTGAGAATTTCTCTCTAGGAGAACATAGTATAGTTCCCCAGGAAGCACTGTCAACACTACAGGTGCCAGGCTCCACATAAGATTCTCTCCATCGGAATAATGGGAGTGTCACTCTGAGAACCTCCACAGATGGGCTGCTGATGGCTCAGAAGGTAAAATACGCTCCACACAAAACTGAAAGCTTGAGTTCAATCTCCAAAGGAGAGACCCTGCTCCATAAAGCTGTCCTCTGACTTCCACACCAGTGCTGAGGACTTTGCAATGAGCAGGCTTCACACACACACACACACACACACACACACACACACACACACACTCAGATATGATTGCCAGGGACAGACAGATGAAGGGACCCATAGTCAATATGTCTTCTTGTCAATAGTTCTCTCCTCTACAAGTACATTATCTTGAGACTCATCATTCTCCCACTCAATAATTCTTTCAGTGTGTAATGATTGTGTTTAAACTTCCCCAAATTCCCTGCTGTAGCTTGGATCCTGAATGTCCCTCAAAGGCCCATGTGTTAGAGGCTTGGTCCCAAGCATGTCTTTTGGGAACTTGCATAACCTTCAAGAACTAGGTTCCACTGGAAGGTCCTCAAGTTACAGGGGACCTGTCCTTCTATGAGATCATGGGACCTTAATCTCTTCATCTTCCTCCTCCTCTTTCCAGCTGTGAGGTGAACAGTTTTGTCTTACTAACATGCCCCTGCTGTAACAGGCCCAGAGCAGTAGCAAGTATCTGATCATTTGATTGGAACCAAACAGAGAGCCAAAACTTTCCTTTTCTCTTTATAAGGTGATTAACTTGGGTATCTTTAACAGTAAAGGAAAGCTATGTACAATACTCATGTTCTCTCCTCTCTCATTCTTCCTTCTTCTACAAGCTAAAGATCTCCACTTCCTCCATTGTTTCCTTGTGTAATAACATGATTGTTTGTGCCCCAAACTCTGTTATCAGACTGACTTGAATGGCTTTTCTTTTGTCAAGAGTTTGTGTTGTCAACATGATTACAGAATTTCTAGGTATGATTTGGCCAAAGAGATACTTACTGATTATGATCCAATCACTGGCTGTTGGGGATGAAGTTCGTTGGCAATGGGTTTTTACTTTGTGGGTCTCAAATTCCTGGTCAAGCAATTCTTCCACTGGTATCATGTTACCTGGTTCATGCCATTGATCTTTGAATCTTACCTTTTTAAGCTGACATTTTAATTTTAGTTTTATTTTGAATCTCATGCCTACCATCGATGCATTTCCTTGACATCAATGTTTGGATCAAATCTGAGAACAAATAGAACTTGAGTACATATTTTGGATAGTTGTCTGTTTCTGTGCAATAAAACATAGAAGAGCAACATGTCAAATTCAAAATAAAGGGAAGACAGATGCTGATGGGAAGGGGAAGCTGAAAGTAGTGATGCACAGATACTGAGTGGTTTTTTTTTTGTGTGTGTGTGTGGGTTGGTTGGTTGGTTAGTGGTTGGTTGGGTGGCTGATGTGGAGGGCCTTCTGGGAGTCAGTTTTATCCTTCTACCACATGGGGGTCCTAGGATCAAACTCAGGTCATCATGCTTAACAAACAGATCCTTTACCTGTTGAGCCAAATTCTAGTTATTTTTGGAAATGCCATCTTCTACCCTTACGTTGAAAGAAATGACTACAAATCTTTATTTGTCATTGGCACATTGATACACTTAAATGAAACTGTAGTGAGGTAATACTCAAATGAGAGTTTCAGGAGCAGGCCATTATATAAGTAATAGCATCTCCTTAAACGATTTCAACACAAATTAGAGTGGGTTACAGTGTCTAATGAGGGCAATGATAATCAGGGTGATTGAGAAGCGCTTTTGTTCACACACTGTGTTGGAAAGCAGATGCCAGATATAAGAGGCTGCCATTAGTGCACAACGGCACCCTGATCATCCCCAGACATCCAGAGCAACTCACAGAGATGGAGTTCAGTGTCTTTGTAAACAAAACCCCACTTCTGGTTTTATTTAGCTTGTATGGAGTGGGAATGGCTCAACAGAGGTAAGAGGACATTAAAAAAAAAAGAATTTGAAATTTAAAAGTTGGGTCTGAAGTTAATAGGCAAGAAATAGATTTCAAGTTGAGATAAGACAAGAAGGACATCTGCCCTGTACATGATGTGTAGAGCTCCCAGTCATGTTTTAATTTTTGAGAACTTCTTGTGTACAATGTGTTTATAACATTCCAATCCTCTCTCCACTCCACTCCAACTCCTTTCATGTGCCTTTCACTTCCTTTTGAATCCATGACATCATCTTCTATAGTTATCATTGTACACACACACACACCCTGCTGAATCCATTTGCTGTTATCTGTTTGTGTTCGTGTTCGTATGTTTAGGGTTGAGCACTTGAGATAACCTATCATGGAGATTTTCCTAGGAGAAAACTCACTCTCCCTCAGCACATTGTCTATAGCTTTTCATTTAAGAATGGAAGCTTGTGAAATTTCCCCCATCTGTGTTGGCATGTCAACTAATGTTTCCTTATGTAGTTCCTGTGTAGGCAACCATATCTCAAATGGTGAAATAAATGGCACTCATATCTTGAGGGTAATCAACAACTATCTAATTGGACATAAGGCCCACATGGTACCATAAATCTAGCAAACTCCTTGTAGTTAAAGAGGTCATAGATCATGAAGGAGAGTGTACTACTGCCATTTTCCTAAATCAATATCGCTGGTAAATATATTACAAATACTTATCCTTATATGCATGGTAAGTGTCTATCCATGTGTGTGAAGATAAGTGTAACTCTTACCCTCATCAAAGAAGCTTCTTTTTGTAGCAGACAGTGGCTACTATAGATCCACAACTGGTCAAAATAAAAAGAATAAGTGACTATGGAGATTTTCCGAGGAGAAAACTCACTCTCCCTCAGCACATTGTCTATAGCTTTTCATTTAAGAATGGAAGCTTCTGATCCGTAGTCAGACGCGTTATCCATTGCGCAACTGGCCCGATATCAGCGCCTGACAGCACCCCCTATTCTACTCCAAGTAGAAGATAAGCATCGAAGAACCTCCACTATAAGATGGTTGAATTAGTGGTAAGCCTATCTCTTGGCATGAAAAAACCCCTTGCACCAACTGCAGACAGACTGCTGTCCAAAAAGGACAAAATTTGGTAGCAGGGAAGTCGACAGCCTAACTCTGCCAAGACAGGGTAGGTAAGTCCTTCATAATCCTGGCTCTACAACAAATGTCTGTCAGAGAAACAGGACCTAAAGGCTGAAGACTGATGCAGGAATGTATGGAGAGAAAATGGGAACTGTCCAGGCAGTCATTGGTATGTCCTTTCTTAGTTTGGGAAGCTGCAGGCCCTGCACTTCCTATATAATCAGATATATTTATCCCTCTCAGGTCTCTGAGGTGGTTGAAGAATAGACAGCTAGAGTCTCATAGTTAAATTTTGAGTTGTTTAGGAATCAAGAGGGTGTTATAGATCTAAGAAGATACTCTTAAAAGTGTGTTGCAAGTTAGTATGAATGTTGAGTCAGATATAGACCTTTAAACTCATGGAGATGGTTAGATAGTAGAATGTTAAAGTCAGGGGCCAAATGTGTATTAAACTGGACATTGGGAAGGTATACTGGGCCATTTAACTCTCACAAATGTGGCATATTTATATCTGTTGTTTTGTATAATACTTACTGCTATAAGAGAAGGAACCATATGTTGGACTGAAAGGGGAAACTTCTGGGGGGAAGAGGGTGGAAGGGCGGGATAGGAAGGGGGAATAGGGAGGGGTTTGTGACTGAGATGTAACTTGAAGAAAAAAAATAAAGTATTTAAAAAAATAAAAAATAAAAAAAATAAAATAAAATAAACAAAACAAACAAACAAAAATAAAAAAGAATGGAAGCTTGTGAAATTTCCCCCATCTGTGTTGGCTGATATATCTACAGCCTAACCTCTTACACCTAAGGCTCAGAGAACATTGCGGAAGAGGGGGCAGAAATGAAAGGGCACCTGCTGTGATGTTGTGCCTTCCAGACTTGAGAGGGATGTTACACCCATGATCACACTTAATTTTAATCAAAGTGCCCTGCAATATACATTAGTAAAACAATGCTAAGTGATAAATGTATTTTAAAAACATAATTCAGGGTGACGAGCTGGCTCTGCAGGTAAATGTGCTTTGGTGAAAGACTATGACCCAAGTCAGGTGCCTGGAACCCTTGAGTGGAAGGAGAGAACCAATTTCAGAATATTGTTCTTTGACCTCTACAAACATGCTATGATCCACATGTACCTGCCCTCACCACTCACACATTATACACACACCCAATAATAAGGAAACAACATCTCTGTATAAGTTAAGAAAAAGGCATTTATAAACCATGTATTTGTACACTGAGCCTCCAATTGACAGTCCCTTTGCATCTCTAAAAGGCAAGTGAAATTTAATTAAAATCTTTATTTTTGTTTCCGCTCCATAATTTTCCCCTTGTTCTTTGATAGATGTGTGCACCTCACATCTCTAAGTGGCATCACACATATCAAGATATGAAACATAGGCTTTATCCTCAGCCTTCCATTTTCCCTCTTACTCCCATGTTTTAATCTACCAGCAAGGCTCTCCTCCTTTCTCCAGTGATTACCTTATAGCTTTTTCAACAGCATCTTCTCATGGGAGAAACTCCTATCTAGTTCTCCAACTTCTATACCTGATTTTTTCCAGTTCATGTTCCATGTGGCCATAAGAAGCCCCTTAAAATATATATGAGCTGAATTGTCTTTATTGTCCTGAACCAAAACCACCAAGGGCTTCTCTAGATACGATGGAATCCAGGCTTCTTGACATGATATGAAAGGTCTTACTCTAGCTGACACAAGCCACCTCTTCAGTGTCGCCCTTGACACACTCACTCATCCCTGATGTCATCCTCATCTTCATACTAAGCAAGTGGGATCCTATTTTAGCACGTTTTTCTGGAACACTCTTCCAGATACTATTGAGGTGAGCTTCATTGTTACAGATCTTAGCTCAGACACCATCTTATAGCTGACACATTCTTTAAAACAACACTGTTGGGCTGATAGTTCCATAGTAGGCAGGCAATAATTCCTTTATAAAACCATAAGGACCTGCAGTCACATCTCCATCACCTATGAATTTGGGTATGGTCACCTGAACCTGTTTGCCCAGTGATGAGGGATGGGTGGAGACCAGAGAGTTCCAGGTACAGTGATAGAGGGGGATACCTGCCATCTTCTGGAACCCTCATCCATGAATGGGTGCTCAAAAATATACAGGTACATGCCTTCTTCTCTCTCTCACACACATACAAAGAGAGACAGAGAGAAACAGCCCAATGTCCTTTCTCCAGCATTCCCTAGTCTTTTTCCTGTCTTTAGTTTTATTCAGAAAACTGTTAATATCTTTGTGTCACAACAGATGATAGATACACAATCACACACACACATGCACACGCACACACATAGACACACACACAGACACACACACAGACATGCACATGCACAGACACACACACACACAGACACACACACATAGACACATAGACAGAGACACACACACAGACACACACACAGACAGACACACAGAGACACACATACACACATACACACACACAGACACACACACACAGACACACACAGAGAGAAAGAAGGGGGGAGGGGAAAGGATACACAAACTTAGGCATCAGCAGACAATCCCAGGACTAAAAGGGATCGTGAATTATCTCTTGCTGCAATGGAATGAGAGCTCTTCGCTGCTCCACTGACCATTTCTGTTTTGTGATTTAGACGTCTGTCTCACAACCCCTTCCCTTTATGACTGTGATAGTCATGACAAATTATCCAAGACAAAGAAGGCTGCATTCGAAAATAGGGCTTTCCCCCCCACCTTGTCTCTTTCTTTTATAAAGTTTCTCTTTCATAGAAGAGGAGTGTGACCCAAGAACCTTGTTGTCAGACAAACTGGCTTTGATGCCTGGCTGTGGGTGAGTGACAGTGTGTGTCTCAGTATTTTCTGAAAAATGAGAATAACACCAATAACCTGCTGCATGGCAGCGCTGGGAAATGGTCTGATCCTGAATAAAGGGCTTTGAACAGCACCCAGCACATGGTAAGGGCTCTGAGAGCCTTCACTCTTATCTTGAAGGAATAGCTTTCAAGCAGAAAATGCATGTGGAAAATTCCTTTGGCCAGTGATTTTGAAAGTAGCTAGGGGGATTGAGACAGACCATTTTCTCAGATGCCCTAACTCCAGTCAAGAAAGGAGTTGGTTAATGATTAGATCCTATAAAAATTTCCATGTCATGTGCCTTTTCCCCACCAGGCAATAGAAAGTAATTAAGAATTATGGGGAGCGGATTCAGTGAGGGGAAAGGCATGCCTTTCTAGGGACACGCTCCAAACCCTAACGAGGTTATTGGCACAGGTGTCTCCTGCAAATAAATTAATGGGGAGGCAGATCTCATCATTAATCTGTCATCCAAATTTGGTGTTTAGAGGCATTCGGGGAGATGGGGCTTCCTTTGCCCAACCTTGGTGGTGTCTGGAGCAAAGATGGGGAAGCGGGGTGATTTCATTAGGATAACAAGGCTGTTAAGGCACAATCTGGCTCTTTAGATGGTTCTTATAAAGCATTTCCAAGAACCTGTATTCTCTCAGCTGTTGTTGGTCTCTCGCACAGGATCTGGGCTGATTTATTAACGTGACAGGGGAGCTCTTATTCTTATCTGCTGAAGTTTTGTGCATAGTGCCAGTCTATTTCACCGAGTTGCAAACTTTCCAAAAACATATACACTTACCTGGATGTTTAAATTGTCCCAGCATGAGATTTGGGTAGAATGGGATATGCTAAATTCTCAATTATTTGATATGGTATGTAGTTTTCATAAACTACTATAAATCCTTCTTAATAAAAAGGTGGTAAATAGAATTATGCTTCAATTATCTGCTTTGAAGTGACTGACCCTTCATTATTTCTTGGTTAATTTCCTTCAGTATTAGGTACAGGGTGATATGACAGAGCAGATCATTGGAAAATGTAAAAGTGAAAACTTTCAGATAGAAGAAAGAAATAATTTTTTTTCTAAATCTATAGATGTCTGAGCAGAGATATGTAGCAATGATACTCACTAGTATCTGGAAGAGTGTTCCAGAGAAATGTGCAGAAATAGGAAACCATGTATAAAACCACAAAGAAAGCAAAATTCAGTGCTCTAGAGAATGTGCAGCCTCACACACTCTAAATATGAGTGGTCCTTAATTAATTGTTATCAGTATCCATGCCATTCTACTGACCTGATTTAACTTATTTAGTATTTTCTACTTATAAGTCAAATCATGAAATACTTCTTTAAAAAAATGATTTATGGGACTGGAGATATGACTCAGTGGTTAAGAGCACTGACTGCTCTTTCAGAGGACCTGGGTTCAATTCCCAGAATTCACAACTGTCTGTAACTCCTATTCCACGGGAGCCGGAACTCTCACACAGACATATATGTAGCCAAAGCACCAATGTACATAAAAATGAAAATACACAAATTATTTTTAAAAGATTTATTTTTATTTTCTTGTGTGTATGTGTGGGCATGATTGTGTGAGTGTATTCCCAATGTTGTCATGTATGTGCACGATATGCAGAGGTGTTGGGGGAGGACAGAAGAGGATGTCAGATCCCTCAGAGCTGGAGTTATAGGAGCTTGTGAGCCACTTAGCATGGGCACTGGGAGCCAAACTCAAGACCTAGGGAAGAATGGGACATGCTCCCCACCACTGAGCCACCTCCTCAGTCCCATTTCCTCTTGAGCACAGACAATGGGGAAACTTTGGGCCATTAGGTGGCTAGATGACTGGCTTGCCAGGAGCAGTTTCCAAAGAACAATGAGGGCCTTTTTGCCATTTTTAGGAGCAGTCCTGTCTGTTCACTACCGGGTGGTTAGAAGAATGGAATGTCCCAGAACATTTTTTATCAGCTCACATGTCAGTACAGTCTCAGGATCGTTGGCTTTCCCTGGGCTGGAAGGGATCTTAGAAACCACATAGTCCAAGCTCATTCATTTTACAGTTGAGTTAACTGAAGCCCAGGGAGATGAAATGTCACATAGTTACTTACTGTTGAGCCAAGACAAGAAAAATTAGTAAACTCCAAGTCATAAATGTGTATTCACCTTAGTTATGTTATGACCACTGGTTTCTGTGGTCATTGGGGTAGAGTCAGGTGAAAGAAATGTGGTCAGGGCAGAATGGGAAGCACTTTTGAAAGAAGCCATGAGTCAAAAGTGGTAGGGGACATTCTAAACAAACAAAGCACATGTCCTCATTTGCTAGGAGAGCAACTAGGAATAAGTGGGGTTTCAGAGTGGGGCCTGACATGACTTGTCCCTCACAAACTAAAAGCGAAGTCTTATTCACTACAGTTCAGAATGCTGGCCACTTCAAAGAAGAGTCTCTTGAAGCTTGACAGAGATCGATTTCAGACAAAGGAAGCAAGTTCTCATTTATAGAGTGGGAAATAAAATTTTTATTATACCAATAGGTGGACTGAAAATTGAATAGGTCTGTCAAAAATAAGATCAGATCAACTTAAAAATAATTGCAAAGTTTATTGTCATAGAATCTGAGAAAGCACGGACTGCAATCTGGGAGAACTCAAGCAAAGTGGAAAGACCCTTACCTCTCAGCAGTGAGAGTAGTGGTAACTGCCTCCTCAAAGCCACGTGTTTGAGGTTTGTTCCTAGCCTGTGTTTAGAGATGGTAGAACCTTAAAGAGACTGGGCCTAGGAAGAGGAAGCAAGGTCTTGTGTTTGCATTAAGGTATAGCTAACTCGGGACCTCCAGTTTTAACTGTAACAGTTTAAAATTAATTTCAATAAATTAGTGTATGCCAGGCCCCATAGGTCCAACTAAAATGTCAAGGGAAACAGAACTTTTAGGAATTTATTGAGGAGATGACCCCTGTCTTTTACAAGCATCCTTCATTGCCACAGTTAGTCCCCCTCCCCCTGTGATCATGGATCTCACCAAATACCACTATGAAAAAAAAATGTAATTCCCCACTGCCCTATAGTGATATTTATCAAGCCTGTACGGTATATGTAAGGTATGTGTGCTAGTTAGTGTTTTTCACTGTTTGTTTTGGCAACTTGATGCAAGCTAGGATCCTCTGGGAAAGGGGGACATCAACTGAGAAAATGCCTTCATCTGATTGGTCTGTTGTGGTAGTGGTTCGGATTTCTTCCAGGGCACAATTGTGTTGAATGAATGTGTTTTTTGTTTTGGTCTCATTATGGGATGTGGGGGTGTTTTGTATACCAGTGAAAAACAGACTTGTGAAAGAGGCATACAGAACATCCTGATGAAAGAGTAGGTGTTTTTTTTGCCAGCAGGAACATGTCACATGTGGGGAATATATTTACATCCTTTAATGGACAGACTCTTTGGAGAGCTTGTGATCTTGGTCAACAGGAAGTACCTTGTGTGGAGGGCATGGAGCTGGCCAATTGGAAAGGGTCCTTGTGCAGGTATAAAGAGGAGGACCCAGAACCACAGAGGGGCTTTTTGGTTGACATCACTTCTTATCGGTGCTCATAGATACTTTTCTTTGAAAGACTCAAGACAGAGCTTTGCTGAAGTTTGCTGTTCCCAAGACGTGCTGAAGACTGTGGGCCAGGTCAGGCTGAGCATAGTGGCCTTAGCTCAGGTAGCCTTGTTTGGGGCCACAAAAGCCGCTGTTTCTTTGGATGTCCTTGTTGGTGCTCCTGGTTATCTGTGTTCCCATTTCTGCTGTTTGCTGTGTTCCTGCTGCTGGTTGCCATCTGTTCTTGTTCATGCTGATTTGGATAGACTGCTGACGAGTTGCCCCAAGGACCTGCGACTTAGGAGGTCTATATCCTTTCTCTCGTGCCTTGGGTCTGTGGGTTGGAAACTGTTTAGAGTTACTAATAAATACCTTCAGTCTGTAGGGTATTCTCTTGATTTATGACTGATGTAGGAGGTGCCACCATTGGGAAGGTGGTCCTGGGCTGAAAGCAAGCTGATGAAGCCAGGAGGAACAAGCTAGCAAGTAGCATTTCTCTATGCACTTCCTGCCTCCAGGTTCCTGCCTCAAGTTCTTGCCCTGACTTCCTTTCATGATGGACTGTGAGCTGTAAACAGAAATAAACTCTTTTTCAAGTTGCTTTTGGTCATGGAATTTATCACAGTAACAGAAAACAAATTAGGATGGTGTGCATGTTCCCTCTGTCTACCTAGGAACTAGTTCATGCATGGCCTTTGGGATCACTTAAGTAGACATGGTTTCTTTATACTCCTCAAAAGAAAAGTATGTACCTATCTGAGGTTGCTTTTCCTGGTGATCTTCTCTCAATTTCTATTTCATAGATGACAAAGGAAGCTTTCTTTTCAGTCAGACATGGTGGCATAGTCACTTAAAATAGCAGTTCCCAACTTCCTGGGGGATTTGTTCAGCAGACTGTCACAAAGGCCACAGGACAGGTGAGACTTCTGGGCTGTTTATTTAAAGCATGGAAAAGTTCGGTTCTTCTTCTCTTCCATCCCACACCTTGAAATGGGGATGTGCTAGTCTTACCCACAGACATCTTAGACAAGTATACAAGGGCCACACTTTGGGGACACTGTAGTAGGACATCTAACAACAGGATGGGTCCTGGCTGTGCGAAGGCTCCCATCTCACTCCTGGAGTGGCCATCTCCATATGTTTTTCACGTGGCAGAGAAATGGACTCTGTACCTCACCACTTGGGGAGTATCGTTTATTGTGGCTGAATGTCACCCTAACATAACACTATTTGATTATTCCTCGCAGTGAAACTCAGAAACAAATTAATTTGCAAAACCGCTTGAATGATTGGCTAAAATACAAACTCGGAATTCACTACCCTACATCAGCTCTGCACAAAACTCCTGTCCTTTGATAGGAAAGTCAGTTCACAGTCGGCACTTCCCTTTCCCAGCCACCACCAGTTTCAATCCCAGAGAACACTTCATCCTTGAATGCTAATTCTGTGGTTCTAATGGCAGGCAATTTGGGGAAGGAAATTGGCAGAATATTTAAATTTTAAAATAGAACTTCTTACTGCTCACCTGCAGAACATTAAGACCCTTGAAAAGACTCCTCTGGAAGATGAAGACCCAGTGTCACCAGAAAGCTGTCTATTCCATATGAACTTATAAACATATGGCCAAGTGTGCCTATCAATGTGTGATATACTTGGAATCAGAAGAATAAGGTCTATTTTTGGTTCAGAGAAGTATAGTCTCCATACTATTAGGAGGCAAATGATTTGGCCTCCTAAAGCTCATCTACTGAATCTAAATAAAGAGAAGCACAATGGCAGTGACGAGTTATAGAATGGGTGTGTGTGAGGCAGTAAGACAAAAGTATTTAGCCTGATGCTTTTCACATAGGAATTGCTTCATACCTGTCAGCTAAGCAAATCGAATTAGCATAACCACAGCAATTGGAAGAAGACAACACTCACAGTTCAGCCCTCATTTTATGATACCGGTGTTCTTTTGTCCCCAAGTCTGTAGAGCAAGGAGGCCAAATACCATTCTTCTTAAAAAAAAAAAAAAAAAAAAAAAAAAACTTAAGATAAAAATCAATGATCCCAAGCTGCTTACAGATAGCTACATGGAAACTTAATCTCTTCACACTTGGAGATGTGAAACCATCTAACACCAGCAATGCTCTCGTTTTCAGAATAGCTGCCACATGAATCCATCTTGTCAGAAGTTTGGTTGACAAAGTATCTTTAGGAAATTCCTAGGCTTACAAAAGATGTGTTGGGACAGAGGAGAGGAGATGGCCTCCCAGATCCCTCACTTCCACCCCTGTCCATGTTGTTTGCATCTTGTGATATTGGCCTAGCAAAATCCCACAATGAAGAGGGGAAATATTATGGACCCCATGAACACTAGAATAGTTGAATCCAGACTAGCAATAGTCCGAGGGAGACATGAAGGGGAGCATGAGGAAAGGCAGACCATCTGCTTTCTGTCTTAATGGCAGTAATATTCAATGCCTGCTATTCGACTCAGAGATGTACATGGAGATGAAGAACTGAACAAACTATGATGAAGATGAATTTCCCATCTACAACACTTTCTTTTCCATGGCCAACTCCACCCCCATATCTGATCCACTCTTAGCACTGTCTTCCATGTTCCAGGCTGGGTGATGCAGCATCTGTCCTTGACTTTGAGGGAAGGACTTAGCAAAAGAAATTTAATATTCAGACCAATAGGGTGTGGAGTATCTTTAAAGGCTTGACCTTAATCTCAGGCTGTGAGAGCTCCCTTAGTAATTGTTTTTAATTTAGAAATATTACAGAAAATATTAACATTTCTATAAGTGAATAGAATATAGAAAAAATATATAGTATATATTATTACACAAACACAGTTGTACACAAAAATATGTCTTATATAATAGATGCATTATTGTTTATGGTTATAAACTAATAGGTGTATATTATGTGTTTTTTACATAAATTGTCTTTTTTTTATCTTGAGCAAGTTCCATGAAGCAGGTATCCTTATTTCACTGTGCCAAATAAACACAAAAATGAATGTTAGACATTAATAAAAATGAACAAAATTACAGAAACGGTTGATAATGAAGTCAGTTGCTAACCAACATGAGACCCTCTGACTTTGAAGAACAAACTAAAAATCTTGAGAGATTTGGGCCTGGCTCTAAAGCAGCGGTTCTCAACCTGTGAGTCTCAACCCCCACAGAAGTCACATATTAGATATCCTACATATCACATATTTATATTATGATTCATAACAGTATCAAATTTACACTTATGAAATAATTTTATGGTTGTTAGTCACCACAGCATGAGGAGCTGTGTTAAAGGGTTGCAGCATTAGGAAGGTTGAGGACAACTGCAAAGGCTTAGCGGCTGGAATGTGCTGGCATCGGTCCTTTTGAGACAGCAGTGTTTGTCTCTAGCACCCCAAGAGCCCAGTGGTTTGCTCACAGATGGAAGCAGGTCAGGATCTGGAGGGTCTCAGAGTGATAGGATGCATGTTGGAACTCAGCCACAGATTCAGTGAAGCCTCAGAGGAGCATCATGCCAATTGCATCCTCTCTTACTGTATTGACCAACCCCTGAGATGGTTCTGGGTGACTCCTGCCTCCCCTTAGTCGGGTGGTCAATGTTTTGATATCCTCTGCCTTTGAGTGGAAGCTAGATATAGTAACTCACTTCAAACAGAAGCTATGAGGTACCACCTTTGAGATTAATTGTAGTATCCACCTCAGATGTTCTCTCTCATTCTCTTATTCTAAAGGAAGCAGATTCTGTATTGTGAGTGGCTCTATGGAATGGCCCACGTGGCATCCAACAACAGCAAGAACTGGAGGTCTGCCAACACCCAAGAGAGTGACCTTGGAAGCAGGTCATGCTGTACTTGAACTTTGAAAGTATTACGGCCCCACCATGACCTTAAGCCTACTCTTGTGGGAGACCTTGGACTGACAGTCCAGTTGCTAATGCATCGAGTAAATGACACCAGGGTTTCTCTGACTGTAAAGCCAGCATCTAAGAACGATTTGTGGGGTCCGAGACAAAGCCCAGATGGTAGAATGCTTGCCTGGCCTTCATGAAACCCTCAGTTCTGTTCTCAGCCCAGCATAAACTAGGTGTGGTGATGCATGACCATAATACTAGCACTCGGGAGGTGGAGGCAAGAAGATCAGGTATGGGATACAGAAGACCCTAGCACTCGGGAGGTGGAGGCAAGAAGATCAGGTATGGGATACAGAAGACCCTGTCTCAATAGTCTAATACATTTTAGTTTAAAGATGCTATGCTTAGAGTCATTATTTACATAGTAATGAAAAAATGAACACCCATAGGAATAAAAGCAAGACTGGTAAAAAGAATATGTGGTACAAAGGAGTCCTCCTCCAAAAACATGTGTTTTCATTTATTTAAAAAAGGATTTTGCACTGGCTGGTTAGCTCAATTGGTTAGAGCGTGGTGTTAATAAAAAAGGATTTTGCAGGGCGGGATTTGGTAGGAAGCACATAGGACCCAAAAGACACCTTTGTTTACATCAAATTATTTCCTATAGCTTGCCATGACATTAGGCATCATGTCATTCTTCTGACAGCTCAATGCACTACAGCCCCATAATTGGGAAGAAGGAAATTGACTCAACAATAATTATAATAATAAATGGCAAATTTCACTTGAGCTTTTGCTTGTCAGTCAGATGCCACATTTGTCACTGGGATCCAAGACAGTGATGTGACTGGTGTCTTAGATCAATGGGCAGATGACGAGACTGTGAGTGATCATAACCATAAATGTCAAGCCTTCTCCCTTTAAATGCACAAAGAGTCTTGGAGATAATCTGAAAGGTCACGCCAATAGTCACCACCTGCTACATCTGTCCTTCCAAACCCTATCAGACAACATGGTGTCTCCAGAACACCCAGAGAGGAAGTGACTGATGCAGAAGCCTGGCGTTTAATAACGGATCAGGGCACATCATCATCGTATTATGTAATGGCAGTTCTTCTCCACCTCTGAAAGACCAGCCAGGGCAGTGATCCTGCCTCCTTCGGAAAGAGGGCAATTGGATTGCTCCAGCCAACAGAATTGCTGTTATCTCTCAATGACTGTGAGAGCTGACCACATCTATTTAACCTGAGGTGAAGCCACCTGTGAGGCCACACGCACTATGTGATATGGAGCAGTCCCAGCCAGTGAGAAGTCTCTATGTACACTTTAAAAGAAATGCAACTTCGGTGCTTTTTTAATACATATACTAAGTTCAACTAATTGCCAAAATAAAGTTTGCTCCCTCTGGCTTTAATGAACAGATTAGTGGTACTTGCATTAGCAATATCATTTGCATAAAATTAATTTGCTAAAGCCTTTTAGAATAGTGTTCAGAGTGTCCTATTTATACTATTAACTTGCTAAGTAAACCTTCTTTTTAAGTAGAGCTAAAGTTGAGTATGGCAAAACTGTAAACTGAGGAAGGCTACATTGGTATGCTTTTCCTTGTTTAAGTTGCAGTAGGCTTACAAAGCTTGTCCCAGAAAGCCACAGGGCCAGTGTCTGTTAATCATTGGGTGACAATAAAAAATAGTTCATTTAGCCGGGCGTGGTGGCGCACGCCTTTAATCCCAGCACTCCAGGAGGCAGAGGCAGGCGGATCTCTGTGAGTTCAAGGCCAGCCTGGTCTACAAAGAGAGTCCAGGACAGCCAGAGCTGTTATACAGAGAAACCCTGTCTTGAAAAAAAAAAATAGTTCATTTCTAAAACCTGACTTGGCACTTTCTTTGTCAAAATGGATTTTCTCTATATCCATTTTTTCTACGTCTGTGTACGTGTGCATGCATATTTGTATGGGGCACATACGTGTGCAGGTACATGAAAACATGTATGCATGTGTATCATTATGGAGGCCAGAGCATGATGCTCTCTATCTCCTTTAATTATTGGGGAGAGTCTCCCACTGAAACTGGAGCACACCAATCTAACCTAATTTAGTTAGATTACCTATATTTAGAATTTAGAATCACCTAGATTACCAGCTACCCCAGGAATGTCTCATGTCCATTTTCCAAGTGTTGGAAAATTTACTGCTAGGTCCAAGGCCGGCCTGGCTTTTATGTGGGTTCTGGAGACCCAGACACATGTCCTCATGCTTGCATAGCAAGTGCTTGTCCACAGAGCCACCTTCTGCCTTCCTAAAACCATTTCCAGCTAAAACTAAAGCTCCCTTCTACTCAATCCCAATATATGAAGAACTGTGTTGAACAATACAGTTCTTTTATACATATATCTTTTCCTGCTAATGTGGACGTAGAAAAGCTCAGGAGGCCTCAGCCCTATTCAGAGAACTACAAAGGCAACTAAGGGATGCTGAGAGTGGGAGAAATTGTCTTCTCTGGTCAGCCCCGAACACATACGTACGAGTAACAGTATACAGACGTAGCAGGTGGTACTTATGTGTTTAGGACTGTGTGTGCACATGTGTATGTGTATGTGTGAGAGAAAGAGACAATGAAAATAATGAATTTATAAAGGAGCACAGGAATGTTTGTGGGAGAAAAGGGCAGATAAAACTGTAATTATATTATAACCTCAAAAAATGAAAGATGATTTTTTAAAACTATGAGAAATTGGACAAAACTTAAAAAAACTAAATGTAAATCTGATCATATATTTTTCTCAACTAGGTTATAGTATACTTTTCTTTAAAATATTAACAACATAGAATAATTTGCTACTTAAACACTGACATTCACTCTAAACAATTACTTAAATTCAAGGAAACATCATTTAATAGATCCACAGGATTTGTAAAATAGTATTTAAAAATTAACTCCAGAATTAACCATAAATGAGGACATTAAAAAAATTCCCCTAAAAAAAGTTTAAGTAGGATACTTTGGAGATAAAGTCATTAGCTTAGGCTGCCATGGATCAGAATACTTCAAAAGGGCTTAGATGTGGAAATACTGGGTCTGGTGAGAAGGCTCAGTGGGGAAGAGTGGTTGTTGCTCGAGGTATCTTGGCTTGGCTCCATCTTGGAGTGCTCAGAGCTTGTTTCGTTTCAGATTGCCAAAGACTTCAACATCTACTTCCCCCTACAGAGCATGCTCAGTTTCATCTCCTCTAAGTTTAGCTGTTGCCAAATCACACATATTTTCTCTGCCCTCAATTTTGGATCAAATGGGCTGGAATATCTTTGGGATCCAAATGGCAGTGCTGAAGCATTCTGTCTCGTGTCAGCATTCTTTATGACATAACACCGTGAATCAGACACCTAGAGAAATTTCCAGGTTTCATTACAGTAACTTGAGTTCACATAATTTTTGACAGCTTGTCACCTGCTCAATCTTCCCCATTAGCATACAGCTGAGATACAGTATTTCAAGCTTAATATGTTTTCCCCCAATCTCAATAAGCTGCAAACTTTGCCATCATCTTTAGGGAACAAGTCTCAGATATGTTTTTGTAAAGCAAGTTGTCTTGTCAGCGGGTCTGTAAGGAAGCCCATTTTACTAGTTCCATTTCTGTTATTGTCATAAAGCACTTTGACCAAAAGCCATTTAGGAAAGAAAAGGTCTGTTCATCATACATTTCTGGGTCATGGTCCATCATTGAAGGAGGTCAGGGCAGAAACTTGAATCCAGAACCATGGAGGAACACTGCTTCCTAGCTCTCTTCAAGGCCAGTGCTTAGCTAGTTTTCTTATACATCCTAGGACCACTGGCCCCCAGGGTGCTGCAAACACCTATAATGGATATAGGCCTTTCCTATATCCATTAACAATAAAGACAACCCCCAGAGATATGTCCTGAGGTCAATCCAATGCGGGCACTACCCCATTGATAACTTCCTTCTCTGGTGACTGTAAGCTGTGCCAAGCTGATAGTTAAGGCTAAGTCAGAATACTTGTGTAATGTGGGTGACTCCCACGCAAGAGTGGCTTATTTCTGAGTTTGGTAGCCCCAAATCATGTTTTTTGTTGGTTGCCTAGAATTTCATACCATTGTCCTTCAAAATGGAAAGGTAGTGTCTTCAAATCCAGTAAAAGGTGACAGCCACCAACTGAGGAGCAATCCAGAATTTTGTTCTAAAATCCTGTTAATAGGATGTGGTGGTATCATGTTTAATTGAGCTTTAATTTGCATTTTCCCAAAGCCTGCTGAGACTGAGCAACCACTCATATGTTTGCAATTTTATTTTTAAATTCAAAATATTCTCTGTGGTTCTCACATCTATACTGCTGCATCACGGGTTGTCAGCTGTTCGAGCTAATCGCACAGTGCATGAATTTGCCATCTTTACATCCAGGGCATCCAGCACAGGGACTAAGCATTCGCTCAGCACCCCAGAGGCACAGTTACTTAGTGCTCCCTCATTTGGCTGTAAACTGGCTGTACACAGTCATCCTACCCCAGTGGGCTGCTCCCTGCCATGCCAGAGAATCTCTGACCCTTCAGGATTCCCGAGGGCCATGCTTATCAAGAGTCAATTGTTTCTGTTCCCAAGCCTGTGTGATACGAGTTAGAGTAGCTATTCCAGCTACAACGGCTAAGCAAATGCCAGTGCAAGCAAGGGTTGTTTGCCAGAAAGCTCAGATAGTAAAATGCTAAACAAGAGGAAAGACAACATGAGAAGAGACTGTATGAAGTGATAGAAACATGACGGTATTTCACACCCAAACAACATTACAGCATGATTAAGTTTTTGTGAATTTAATGGAACTTGTAACCTTGGGATTAAATTTGAGTTGGTTTATAAAAAACAATAGTGCCAAACAATTGGCCAAGAAAGAATATGAAATGATACAGTAGATTTCATTTGCCAATATCTAGCTATTGATATCAAACTCAAACATGCTTGCAACAGAATATATGAAAAATAAAGCAAATAATCAAAAGAAGTGGGGACTGGAAATGTGCCTTGGTGGTAGAGTAGTTGAGGTGCACACCAGGCCTTGGATTCCAATGTCAGTGCTGAGGAAGAGGAGAAGGAAGAGGGGAATGGCTAAGGAGAGAAGGGGGATTCTTAAGTTTTACTAAACATTAAAACACACATTTGGAGTAATTGTCATTTAGTTATGAATACTGAAAATATATACAATAACAGTTAAGATTAATTTGTAATTTTCATATTGTAAAATTTCACAAAGTTGTCATCTTAATGCCTTCCTAGTATTTTATTATATGGTTATAATATTTTTAGCCTAGTTTCCTAATCACTTAAATCCCAGATATTTGTTTCTCTTTTTCCACATTAACAAATACTGTGATTAATTATTATTGTATATGACTTTCAAAAATATATTGGAAGGCCTGAAGAGATAGCTGAATAGTTAAGAGCACTAACTGCTCTTGCAGAGGATTAAAGTTTGATTCTCAGCCCACATAAACCACACTCACAGCCACAAGCAGCTCCAGTTCCTGGTGCTCTGATACCCTCTTCTGGCCTCCACAGACACCAGCTGTGTGTGGTGCAGCTACATACATGCAAACAAAGTACTTGAACACATAAAATGGGATTAAATAAATCTCTAAAAAGTACATTGGAGTTTATCTTTAAGATAGGTTCTCTGAAATTAACTCAGGAAATTGATGGAAAGGGCTGGAGAGATGGCTCAGTGGTTAGTAGCATTGGCTGCTCTTCTGGAGGACCTGGGTTCAATCCCCTTCACACACATGGTGGCTCACAGTTGTGAGTAACCCCTGCCCTGGGGTGTAGCAGGAAATATTAATATTTATAAGCAATTAATGTGGTTATTCAGGCAGTAGTGTTAATCCCTAGCTGGACATCCACAAATAAACTCACATGGAGACCTTTTACATTTTAATAGGTCTTAAGCACAAGGGCTAGGGAAATTTTAATCCCCTAAACTAACCTTCTATCTCCTATTTTACTTGTATATACTCCAAATGGGCTGTTTCTCTCCATCATGGTAATTCTCAGAGCAAACTGTTCTCTGCCATGTTCATCATTAGCCTATGACTTCTCCTTCCTCCTTGTCCACCTCCTCCTCCCATCATCATTTTTGCCTTCCTTCCTCCCAAACTCTCTTTGCTCCTCTTCTCTCCCTTGCCTAGCCCAGGCTGTAGGCTACTTTATTCAGCCAATCAGAAATGACTTAGTAGTCAAGGTTTCACAACATCAGTTCAGTAAGGAAGACAGGGGCAAGCAATTAATATTTGAATACAAGCTTTTCAGATCATCCTGACACTGGGGGATCCTCCCCGTTCTTGTCTCTTCAGGCACTGCACACATGTGGTGCATTTTCAGGCAAAACACCCACATGCATAAAAACATTTTAAAAAAATAGAGATTAATGGAAATGATTTTTCTAACATAAGTGATGTCTGACTTAAAATAACTCTAATTTCTATAGAAAACTTGAATAAATTGAGTAAAGACAAATGGAGATATTTTCATTCATATATCTTTTAGTTTCATCGTTTTATGATTATATTGTGACTATAAACATACTCTTTTAGCCTGCTTTGTAATCTAATTTTAGGTTCTATTTTCTTTAAGAAAAACATTATACATATGTATATAATATATATATATATATAGTGTGTGTGTGTATGTGTGTGTATACACGTGTGTGAGTGCATGCACCTATGTGAGCTTCCTGGGAAGGCCAGAAGAGGGCGCTGGATCCCTTGGTTCTGGAGCTACAGGTGATTTGAGCCACCGTGTGTGTGTGTGTGTGTGTGTGTGTGTGTGTGTGTGTGTGTGTGTG
>CAJQZJ010004750.1:8707961-8730630 GCA_907164525.1 Lophiomys imhausi | reverse complement strand
AGTGAGGTTCTTTTCCCAGAAGCCCTCTCCAATTCCTAGAAGCAGTGGTGCTTTCCTTAGGAGTTTCAGAGTGTCACATCTTACTATGATCTACTTTGTGAAGGTTGACACTTAAGTGTCATTCTTCTGCATGTAGAAATACATTTTTCACAGCGACTTTTGTTGATAGCTCTTTCTCTAGCATATGTTTTTGGTACTTGTGTCAAGGATTAAAAAGCTGTGGCTTTAGGTTTATTTATCCCAGAGTTCTTTGTCTGGTTCCGTTGGTCTTTGTGTCTAGCTTTGTGTCAGTTCTTGTTTTTGTTGCTATGTCTCTGTGACACAATTTGAGGTCAAAGACTGCGACATCTCTGACATTGTTACCCTTTGTTTCTAGGGGTGTTGTGGCTGCTTGAGGTCTCTTCGGCTTTCATATTAATTTGAGGGTTGTTTTTTCTAGTTCCATGAAGAATGCCGCTGGAAATGTGAGGGGCTTATGTTGAATCTGTTTCAGTGATGCGGCCTTTTCCACAGCATTAGTTCTCCTAAGCAAGAACCTGGGAGTCTACCTTCTGGTTTCTTCTTCAGTCTCTTTCTTGAGAGTTTCAAAGATTGTCCTACAGATAATTTTTATCTCCTTGCTTAGGTTTATTCCTCCAGGGGTTTTTTAAGCTGTTTTTGAAGCTATTGTTAGTGAAACTTTACCCTCTTTTCTTTCTTAGCCAATTGATTGTTAGCATGTCAAAAAGCTATTTTATTTTTTACTTTATATTCTGCTACTTTATTACATATGGTCTTTTAAGTTTATCTTATCATCTGTTAGTACCATCAGCTTATCATCATTAAGTTATCATCTGTAAGTAAGGATAATCTGATTTCTCCCTTTCTTATTTGTATCTCTTGCATGCGTGATCTGGCTTTGTTTCTTCTCTTGCCTAAATTGATTTAGCTAAGACTTCATGCTGTGTATTTCATGAGTGGACTCCCTTGTCTCACACCTGTTTGTGAAGAGATTCTTTTGGCTTTTCTCTATTGGCTAGAGATCTGCCCTTACTGTTTTGAGTTCCTTCTATCCCTGGTTTCCGCAACTCTCATCATGAGTTTGTCAAAGACCTTTTCTGCATCTATTGATTTGATCATGTGATTTCTATCCTTCACTCTATTTGTGTGCTGTATTACATTCATTGATTTAAATATGTTCAAGCATCCTTGTATCCCTGGAATGAAACCAACTTGATTGTGGTTTATCATCTTTCTAATGTGCTTCTGAATTTGTTTTTCATATTTCCTTAAGAATATCTTTGTGAATTCTGAGGAATATTAGTCAATAGTTTCCTTCCTCCTTTTCTCATTCATTCATTCATTCCCCCCTTTCTTTCTTTCCATTCTGTGTGTGTTCCTATTTGGTTTGGATATGAGGATAACACTCTTCTCATGGAACACACTCAATAGTGTTGGTTCCCTTTCCATGGAACAGTGAAGGGAAAAACTGGGTTAGCTCTTTTTTTTTTTTTTAAGTTCTGCTAGAGTGCAGCATAGAGTGCAGCTACATTTTCCTTTGGCTTTTCTTTGTTGGGAGGCTGTCTCTGCTTCAATCCTTTCATTGTAGGTGTGTCTGGGTCATTTGTGTTCTCTATTTTGGTAAGTCATTTGTATCTAGGAATTTCTCTACCCACAGATTTTTCAGCATTTTGGGACTGTAGGCTTTCATACTGTTCCCTAATGAGTCTCTGAGTTCCCTTGGTATCTGTTGTATTGATTTTTTCATCTCTAATTCTGCTAATTTTGGTTTTCTTTGCCTTTTTTTAGTTTGTATAAGGATTTGTTGACCTTGTTTATCATTTCAAAGGCCAAATCTAATTCATGAGTCTTCATACAGTTCTTATAGTGTCCAGTTTCATTCATTTTCCTTCTACTGTTTTGGGTTTGGCTTGTTCTGGTTTTCTAAAATCATGAGATGCATCATTAAATTATTTATTTGAGACATCTCACTTTTTAAATATAAACACACACACACACACACATATATATATATATATATATATGTTTTCATCTTTGACATATCCCTCAAGGTTCTGATAAGTTCTGTACTTTCACTTTCATTTGATTCTAGTAATTTTTAAATTCTATCTGATCTCTTGAATGACCCACTGATCAGAATATGTTGTTCAATCTCTATGTATTTATGGACTTCCTGCCTATGCATCTGATTTATAATTTTATTTCACTATGGTCTGACACAATGCAACAAATTATTTTGATTACTTTATGGCCTAAAATGTGGCCTATTTTAGAGACAGCCCCATGGACACTGAGAATATTGTATTATATTATATATATTATATTATATTATATATATACATATATATGTATATATATATATATGTTATGTCCATTTGGTCTATGGTAGAGTTGAATTCTGAAATTTCTTTTTTGACTTTTTTCTCTGGATAACATCTATTAATGATAGTAGAGTACTGATATCATCTTTATTGTTGTATGTGGTACCTTCTATCCCTTTAGGCCCTGTGAGGTTTTTAAAAATGATGTACACACTAACTTCCTGTGCATATACACTTAGCATCATTACATCATCTTCACAGAGTCTTCCCTTTAGTAGTAGGAAGTGATTTTTTTTCTCTTCCAGCTACTTTTGGATTGAAGTCTACTTTACCAGGTATAAATATAGCCATTGGCTTGTTTGGGGCTTCTGTTTACTTCGTAAATTGACTACTGTGTTTTCCCTTCAGTCTATGTGGTTTCACCAATAAGGTATATTCCTCATGGACAACAGAGAGTTGGATCTTGCTTTTAATCCACCCCACTAGTCTGTGTTTCCTAATTGAGAAATTAAAACTATTTACATTGAGTGATTTGCTGATTTCTTATAATTGTCTTAGTTGTTTTCCTGACTAGTTCTATTACTATTGTTTCTTTCTTTCTTCCCTATTTGTAGTGAGAGATTTGGGCCTTGCCAACTGGCTTGTATTTAATTGATTCCTTCCTAACTCATCTTTGTTCATGTCTTCCTGTTGTGAAATTTATTATTTCCCATGTTCTTATGATTGAGACTGCCTGACCTTCTTCCTTCTCTGTGCCATTTTCCATAATGCTGCTTTGACGGTCA
Organism: Lophiomys imhausi; assembly: GCA_907164525.1. Lineage (NCBI taxonomy): Eukaryota > Metazoa > Chordata > Mammalia > Rodentia > Muridae > Lophiomys > Lophiomys imhausi. Next base: position 8,727,524 of record CAJQZJ010004750.1, on the reverse strand, counting down.
TGAATTACCACAGTTTGTGCTTGCCTTAAAAGGTCTTTATTTCCCCATCAACTTCAAAAGGTAGCTTGATGGATATAATCATCTTGGTTGACAGATGTTTACTTTCAGTGTTTAAAATATGTAAGTTCATCTTATCCTTGCTTCTGGTGTTCCTGTAGGAGATCTTCCGTCACTCTGACGGGCTGTTTGTAGGTAGTTAGCACTTGCACGTTCAATTATTGGGTTTTGTTGTTGTAGTTCTCCTGTACTTTGGTCATCTTGACTACGGTGTATCATGGAGAGATTCTGTGGTGGCGCACACCTTTGATCCCAGCACTCAGGAGGCAGAGGCGGGAGGATCTCTGTGAGTTCGAGGCCAGCCTGGTCTACAAAGTGAGTCCAGGACAGCCAGAGCTGTTATACAGAGAAACCCTGTCTCGAAAAACAAAAAACAAAAAAACAAACAAAAAAAAAACAAACAAACTGTTTGACTCATGTGTGCTCTGGGTTTCATGTAGTCTTGTACCTGGGTAGCTGTATCCCAAGATTGGAGAAATTTTGTGCTATAATCTCATTGAGTCACAAGACCTAGCAATTTCACGTCTGGACATATACTCAAAGAACTCCATTCACTGCCACAAAGATATTTAAGCTTTCATGTTTACCACTGCTTTATTCACAACAGAAATAAAATGTAAACAACATAGATCTCCACTAATATATAAATGGATAATGAAAATGTGGTATAAATTTAAATGGAACATGATTCACCTGTCAAGAAAAAATGAAATTGTGGAATTTGCAGTAAATGAATGGACTTGAAAGTATAATGGAGATAATTCAAACTCAGAAAAACAAATCCTCATGGTATCTTTTATCCCATATATGTAGACCTTAGCCTATAATGTAAACATGTAAGTGGGTGTAAGTGTGGGTATAGCATAAAATTTTTAAATGAGACTAAGATAACAGTAGGCAATGAGCAAGGACAGAATACTGGCCAAAGGACATGGGAGTCATGAAAGAGAATATGAAGCTCATTCTTTTTTTTTTTTTTCTTGTTTCAAATCCATCATGTTTTTGTTATTTTTGCCATGGATAGGTATATAAAAATACAATTGACAGTAAAAGTATAGATCCCTAAGCAAAGCTCCCCCAATGGTCATTCTAACTGTATAAGTTCAGGTCACTGAAGTGTATAGAGTTTGGGACTGGACGCACATTTCAGTGGCTTTCTTAAGCCAAGTGTGTGATGCTTATAGTTGAGTGTTAGTTAGAATAACGTAATTGTATTTTAAAATTTTCATTGAATAGACTGTATGTCTTTAGTTTTACCTTAGTTCCTCCTACTCCACAACGTCTTAGCTTTGATCTCTTAGAGGTAGCCTAAATTCTTGGGCTTCATGGTCATGCACATTCACATTGTCTTTGCTGATGTCTGATATAGTCTTCCATCAGCGGTGCGTGTCATCCCTGATGTTATTTCTGCTTCCTTCAGTCCTTTGTGATACTGTTTACTGTGATTTCTATTTGATTCATTGCTACTTTTGTTCTTTGTTTTCTTTTCACGATTGAAGCTTCCTTGATGCATTTCTCCTCCATGTTGCTGACCTGTTCTTCCAAGTTACTAACTTTTTAATCTATGTCCTGAACTGATTGCCTTATTTCACTTATCTGCTTTTTTTTATTTCATTGAAATCATTTTTTCTTTTTATGTAGATTTTGAGATTTTTGTCCAGCATCTCAAACCATTTCTGTATCTTTTGTTTGGTAATTAAGGAATTCTCTTGGAGGTTTCACATGGTTTTGGCTTTTCATGTTTCTTGTGTTTATATATTGTTCTGGTTTTATTTGGGGGAATTTTCTTAGTGAACAGTCTACTGTTAATAGCTTAATCTAGAGTAGGACTCAGAAAGGTGACATCAACCTGCTATGATAAAGCCAAATTCAGGAATCACTATCCAAATGAAACTGTACAAAATTTAAAACCCAGTTGGATTTTTAAAAATTGACACTGAACTCATCATTTGCAACCAACAGGACTTACTAAATTCTCAAAATAGTCAAATTACTGATCTATGAGACTTAAACCTCCACCATTAAAACCTTTAAGTAGAATTCAGAGAGAGGCCTTTTTAAATACTGAGCATACGTCAATGATGGTTACTTTACTTTTTTATTTATATGTGTGGTGTGCACATGTGCTTCTGGATGCATATGTGTCTATAGGGAGATTTGCACACATGTGGACATTCCCATAGGGGCCAGAAGAGGCTGTTGGATAGCTCTGTGGTGGGGTTAGTAACAGCATTTAGCAACATAGGGATCTTGGAATAGCAGAAGCCTGGCTGCTCAGGTAAAAGATTTACATCCAGACTTGATTATCATTGAAGGGTATGCCTTGAAATCCTGCCAAGAGCAGATGATGTCATTGATCACACACCGTTGTGGAGGCGAGCCTTTGAAAGCCCACCAGGAACTATGGGAACGAAATGCCGGAACTCACGCCAAGATCATTATGACACATTATGACACAAGGGATTTAAAATCAGAAGCCCACACAGCCTCAGCTCCTCCTTCCTCCTCATCTTCTTTTGCCGACACATGCCAAGAGACTTCACCAAACTCCGCTGCTCATCACCGTTTTGTGCTAACCTGCCGGGAATCCATGTTAGTGGAGAAAGTAAAGCCAGACCCTCCTTGGAGCTTCAGAACACTGGTCTCAGAGAATCGGATGGCCAAAACACCAGAGCGGAGTTCTTGGAGCCCCAGAGCATCGGAAGGTGAGCCCAAGAAACTTTTCATCTTGCAAACAATTGGGCCCTAGGACCGTAGAGGCAATTCTTGGCTGAATTCATCCACTTCGCTGTTTTGACCCACTTCAATGGTCAAAACAGATCAAATTAATTTATCTGGCCTTAAGATATGATGAATAAGACTCACAGACTTTAAGACTGAAAGACTTGGTAGAAACCAGCCACTGGTACAGATCTATGCCAAAAATTAACCTGAGAGAATTAATATCCTTTTAAGAAACTTTAAGTTAGTATTGTTTGTTTTTTAATAGATATTAGAGTATTTTAGGCATTAAGATATTCTTAATTAGATTATAGGTTTTAGAATTAGGGTTTGGGTTTTAGGATTTAGGAACTTTATAGGTATTTGTTAAGTATTAATAAATCTCTAAGTATAAATAAAAATTTACTGTTATATAGCTCAGAGCTGGACTTACAGGTGTTTGTGAGCCTGTTGATACTGGGATACTAAGGTCCTCATGGTTGAGCATCAAGGGCTTTAGCCACTGAGCTACCTCCCCACGCCTGTTAGTTATTTTTATATTGCTGATTACTGAGCAACAATGTGCTCAGTCACTGTTCTGTGTGCAAGGTGTGTCAGTTGTCAACAAGCCGGAACAACACCCTGGGTTGAAGGTGTGTCAACAAGTTGTCAACAAGCCGGAACAACACCCTGGGTTGCACCCGTTGCATGGCAGGCTTGTATAGAAGAGATGACAGGTGGTTCTCAGGTTCAGGCATTGTCACAGTCACCAGCCAAAGAGAACACTCCAGATTTGAATACTGCCCACTCAAACTCCAAATCCATGTTGATGACTCTATTGTTACTCCCATCTTAAGACCTAGAGATTTATTGTGTGAGCTTCAGAGAGTGCACTGAGCAGACTGTTGGGCCTGACCCTTTCTGGCCTTTCTCCAGGTTGCTCTGAACCATTTTTTCTCAGTTTTGCTTTGCTTCTTTCTCCCCACAATTCCTCTGAACTAGGGCTTAGAGTAGCGGTTCTCTACCTGTAAGTCTTGACCCCTTTGGGAGTTAAATGACCTTTTCACAGAGGTCACATATCAGATGTCCTGCATATCAGATATTTACACTATGATTCATAACAGTAGCAAAATTAGTTAGGAAGTAGTGATAGAAATAATTTTATGGTTGGGGTCACCACAACATGAGGAACTATATTAAAGGGTCGCAGCATTAGGAAGCTTGAGAACCACTAGCCTAGAGCAGTGTGTGGGTTAAGACTTCAGTGGCCTGAAACGAGCTCATCAATGGCATAGAACCTCCCCCTTTGTTTCTTGATTATATCACAAAACCATCTCTCTGCTGATGGAGGATAGGGGAAGGACTTTCTCTTTTCTCTTTTCAGGCTGTTTCCTGGGACAGTCTATAGGAGCCAGAGAACCAACATACTTTCTGCAGCTAAGAGACCACCTCCAGACCACCACCACTGAATATACTGTCTCTTCTCATTCTGAAGCAGGGCTTTCCCTGGCTCCCTAGACAAGGAGGATTCTGCTAATCCTTTCTCCACCACAGGATGAAAGATTGCTTACAGATAATCCACCTGAGTAAGCTGGAGCCTGTCCTTCTGCCCTTCTCTGTCTGTGGAGTTAGATGGTAGTGTCCCTTAATGAGGGTCATGATGGCAATGCTTTAAAAAATCACTTTGAAGGATAAAACAAATCAGAATGTATCTTTAGTTTCATTTTGCTTTGTTTTTGAGATGGGGTTAAGTAGCCCAGGCTTAACTCAGATTCCCTTTGCAGGGAACAGTGACCTTGAACTCCTGCTCAGCCTCCCTCTATCTCTCCAGTGCTGAGACTATAGGAAGGCACCACTCTATGTAGGTACCCAATGTGGGGATCGAACCCAGGGCATCATGAATGTTAAGCAAGCACCCTATTAACTGAGCTCGAGCTCCAGCCCTGAATTTTGCTTTATTACATATAATTACTAGTCGAGCCCCATAACATATCACTGTAGGCATGTAGGAGCTGTTGCATCTTCAAGTTCAAGTCAAAGCCTCCATCTTTAGTAGTCATCTAGCTACCTCCCTCTGAGGCACTACCTAGTGTCCACATCTCTCCTGCTTATCCATGGACTAAGTCCTGAAAACAGTTCTCTGCTCAAATGAGGTCAGGGATCAAATCCATTTTTGGAGCCTGCCCAGAACATTTCCTAAATTCTGACTTCCTGAGGGTAACCTGGAACACAGATGCCTGTACCCCAAGGTCCACAGGATGCTGAGGCTGCCTACAGATGCAGAACATGTGGACAATGGCTGAAGTATTCTTTGGAGTTTGAATGAGATATGACCCCAGAGGCTCATGTATGTGAATATTTGGTCCCTAGTTGGTGTCACTGTTTGGGGAGGGTATGGAACCTTTAGGAAGTACAGCCTTGCAGGAGGAAGTGTGTCTCCGCAGGCTGGCTTTGAGGTATCATAGCTTTATCCCACTTCCTGTTCTCTCTTCTTCAGTGTGTGGATGACAATGTGATCAGCCAGCTTCCTGCCTCTGGAGTTGTGCTCTCCCTGGCTGCCACCACACCCTTCCGCTGTGATAGGCTCTATTTCTCCGGAACCATGAGCTAAGGTAAAGCCCTTTCTCCTCTAAGTCGCTGTGGTTATTTTATCACAGTGACAGGAAAGTAACTCATGCATATCCTTTCTTCACACTGATTACCTGGACTTCTCAAGGAAGAGACGAGGGTCAGACTGGAGGCCAGGTTCAGCATACTTTAGTGAATAGGTGAGGCATGGAAACCAGAGATTGACAATACCAAGTTTAAAAGTGTCCTTGTGAAGGGATCCTGTGAAGCTACAGGCGTGGGATACATTGTTTTAAGCACTTTAGGTTGATTTTCTTAAAATTCTAAATCTTTAGACATATGCTTTGGAAACTTCTATGTGTACCCTTCTGAGCCACACAAACAAAACTATACTTCTAAAATCATAGAAAAACCAATGGGTTTCATGATTTACATCATATTTTTAAAACTCACCTGAGATTCTTATGAAAAATACAAATCTGTGCTGAAACCTTCCAGGCATTCCGATTCTATTGGCTTACGTTAGGGCTTGAGAAATGAATTTTTACTAAATTCCTAATTTTTAAAATTGGTTTAGTTTTTAGTGTTGTTGTTGCTTTGTCTGTCTGTTTGTGTGTTAGATAGTACCTTGCTATGTTGCCCAGGATAGCCTTGAAATAAATGCCCATTCTACCTCAGCTCATCCCAGTCTTCCAAATGTTAGGACTACAGGCATGGGTCACCCACCGCCTGGCTTTTCTGGTTGTTTTAACAGAGTGGTCTAATCTTGTAGAATTCTTGGTGGAGCTAGTAGCTTCATTCACAAGCAAATGAAAGTAAACAACTAAAGGACAATTTGGACTATTACCAACAAAGCACAAACTCAGCTTTTATATAAAAACCAAAATTAAAATATATTAAGCAATGTTGTTCCCTACCACATAGTCCCCTTGGAGGTTAGTGCCCTAGCCTAAGCAAGCAGCTATTGCTCAAAAAACTTTGACACTAATTTTTTTCATTGCCTTATGAGCCACATCCAAAAACCAATCTCATTATTCCACATCACAGTTTGCATTTGACAGAAAGCAGCATTACCCAGAAGGATGGTGCATATTACTTAGCAGATTTAGTTCCTGTATTTTCCAAGTCAAATAAGTAATAAAAGAAGATCTATTTTATAAACACATCTGTTTATTTCAGCCTCCTACTGAAACTATACTAACATGAGGCTGGAGGAGGGGCACCAATTTACAAAGACAAAGAAAGAAAGTGAGAGAGCAGACTCAAGTGGTTGCAGGAGTCAGTGTTAAGGAAGCTGGAAAGCTAATGGAGAGGCTTCTGTGAGCTTGGTGGCAAAGAAAACTGAATCCTGAGCATCCTGAGCACGGTAAGAGGAAAACACAGGGACAGGCTGATTTTAGCTCTGAACCCTGCTTTAGAAATCAGAGGTCAGAGGTGACTTTAAAGAGGGCTTTGGGCTTTGGATACAAACATCAGAAAACAGACTAGTTGGTGTAGCCAATAAAGACCATTATCACCTTGAGATCACAAGTCACAGTTGGAGCAGCAGCTCTGCCTTTCTAAGGTCTGTTGCCCCCGCCCTCCTCTGAGAATTGGATCTGACCTCAGCTTGGTTCCTTTGATGGCGGCAAGAAGGCCTCATGAGTCCCTGATGGGACAGTGATGGGCCATCTTTGATGGTGCTCTTGAACACAAAGACGCATTTTCCAGAAGCTGCTTCCTCTGCTTTCCCTCTTCTCACCTTTTCAGACTCATGATACATCTGATTCCTAATCCTTGACTGACTGAGACCATTCAAAATCCAGGCCCTTAGGCTGAGCCCTGTCACATCACTTGGCTAGGCTAGAAAGACTAGTATATACTCCTGAAAAAAGTGTCAGTGAGCAGAAAGAGGCCAGAACAGCAGAGGCAGCTAACAGGAGTCAACTACAGAAAATGGAGTTGTGGAATCAGCAAGGGCTGCTCTGTGGCCAAGATTAATGTCATGAATTAAAAGCTCAGACAGTAGCAATGTAGTTTGGTATTTAGAGGTAATTTTAAGAAATGTGCTTTAGTATGGAATTTACAAAAGTTCATCATGACATGATTTCAGTTTGAATAATTCCTAAACTGTTATTTCAACCACTGCTCAACTCTCACTTCCATGCCCCACTCCCATCACTGCATACTAAAATCTTCCAAAAATCACCTGTGGGGATAGGGAGATTAAGGGCTTGGGTGTTAGGACCTACATTCTGAATCTAGAACCCATATGAAGCCAGACACAGTTTGAGATGGAGTGGGGGAGGGATCGGACAGAGGGATTTGGAGGTGGAGATGAGACACCCCAGAAGCTAGAAGACCAGGAACGTACACCCTACACAACAAAGAGCCCTTGTTGTCTCAAACAAGGTGGAAGGCAAGCACTGACAACCATGGTTGTTCTCTGACCTCCATACCTAAAGCTATGACTTATACACACAGAGAGAGAGGGAGAGAGAGAGAGAGAGAGAGAGAGAGAGACTATAATAATAATAACAGCAATAATAGCCACATGTGGACAGAGGCTAAACCTTTCTGAACTCCTGTTTTGCCCCATTTCAATTCCACCAAACCCATGATTTGTGGGTATGGGATGACAATGACAATAGATGCTAGGACTGAGAGTAATTAAAAGGTGTCAATGGTCAAGGAGGTGGGAATCAGTTGGAGCCCACCTGGGCCATTTAGCTATTATATTGCTGGACCCTTTCAGGCCTCTTTCAGCTTATAAATATTAATTTAAAGACTGCCAACAAGGAGTAAGCGGATTTAGGCATAAAACTTCCTGTCAGGGGTGATTTATATCCAATAAAAGGAGAGCAGGATAGAGAAAGCCTGCTTCGCTAAGTTTACGATAGATAGTGAAATAGTACCATCAAAATAAAAAGGATTGCGGTGTCGGGCCATGTGGGTGTCTCCCTTTTTAATAAGCAGTGGCCAGAACTGTATTGTTTGCTTTTATCAAGGCCTCACATGGCCGAGGGAAACTTCCCCTGGATTGCTCATTGAACATGTACAGATTTATAGGCTCAAGGCCTAAGCATGAGAGAGATTATTAGGACTTAAAAGATAATAGCACCAGCAAGAAAATTAAAACTGCTCTCCACTTACATTTCATCAATACGTGGGTGGCATCTGCTCTTTCTACACCCCACAGTAGTGAAGGAATGTGTTGGACATGAGATCTGCCTTAGAGTCCATGCAGGAATGACTCCACGCCAGAAGAGCCTGAAGCCACGTTCTCAGGCCCATAGGGGCCCTGCCTCCATGTGTCTGAAAGTGACACCAATAAAATTGTTTTGCAGGGGCTGGGGTGGTGGCTCCGTTGGTACACGAGGACTTGAGTTCAAATGGATCCCCTGTAAGCACATAAAAATGCTGGGTGTGGGGAGCACCTATAGGTTTGGGGAGTACCTGTGACCCCAGCTGTAGGGAAGCAGAGACAGGAGTATGGCTGTCGCAGAGTACAAGTGTACAGGGACCAGCGAGATACAAAATAACCCAAACCCTCAAGCCTATAGACCCCTAGTAACAAGAGATACATCCACATGAGTCAAATAAGTCTGGGAGAAGGAAGAGAGCAAGGTGCCATGTCTCACTCCAGGCTTTTAACGGAAATATCTGTGTGTTGCAAGTCACACAATAGGAATTCATCAATAGTTGAATTAGTGTTGCTGCGATGTGATGGGTTAGGGATTCAGATGCATAAAGTTTCTTCCGCGTGTCTACATAACTAGAGAAAGATGCATTTATACATGAATAAATAGCTTTAATGTGACCTACATTTTGTTAATATTGCTGGTTTGGATGTACAATAAAAGCACAACTTCACTTTGTAAATATTTCACTATGCCCGTGTGTGTGGGTGCACAGAAGGGCAGGTGCACTTGGAGGCCAGAAACATCGGAGTTACAAGCAGGTGTGACCCTCGCAGTAGGTGTTAAGAACCAAACTCAAGTTCTCTGCAACACTAATGCGCTCCATCTCACACACAACTTCACTTCTGCTTCCCACAGTCTCAGAATCTGACACAACATGTTCAGTCCATTGGGACTTACTGTTTTCCCATGACTGACTACCCCAGAGCAAGAGCTGGCGTTCACACGTAAAGATGTAAGAGGCACTATGCCCATTCTCACGTGTTCTTCGGCACAGGGAACACCCTGTTCAGGCTCTTCACCAGAAGGGATGATGCCTTATGGCTAAGTTTTCACTTGTCTACATTTTGGAGATTATGAAATCGTTGCTTTTAGGTCATTAAAGGGAAATGTAAGGTGGCCTAGGAGGAACATATATAAAAAGAGCTAAGTCTGATGGTGTTCATCGTAAAACACATGGAGGTATCCCCAAAGTTCCACCCGGAGATCACACCAAGATTCAAAGATAATGGGGATAGGTATGTGGCAGGAAGCCTGGAATGAGGTTGTGCCATGCTTAAAGAGGACAGTATGGCTGAGCAAAGCTTTGATGATGGAATTAACATGAAACAAAGGCCCTCCGAGGAAGATCAGTCTGCAAAGAAATGAGGAATACATAAAACTTTGCTTAATTTATGGAATTTATATGCTGCTGACCAGTAAGTATGAAGCCCCATTCCCTTGGTCCTCACTATCACTCATGTATCACTTGTCAGTAACTGTGATGCACTTGGAACATAACAGCTACGGTAATATTTCTGTTCCCACTGCAGCTTTACTGCACCCGTGAAACTCCGTAATCTTTAAATTCCCTCACTGTTAACATCTGCTGGAACATTATTGGTCCCAGCATAGCCAAGCTGCTCAGAAATTAGATTTAGCCGAGTAGTTAATGCTAAGGGTGTAATTCTAGACGCAGTCGTGTCTGAAAGGAGCATTAACTCGCCCAGTGATTGTGTTTCTTTTAGGTTTCTCTTTCTTTCATATCTGTCTTCTATCATAAGCTCATTGGCTTCAGGGTGTGTCCTGTGAAAGCTAGTGAAGCTAGTGAGATAGATAAAAAGATAGAAAGATAGATAGATGATAGATAAATAGATAGATAGGTAGATAGGTGTTAGATAACCATAAATGCACAGTTCGGTATTGTTCAACAAACACTATTTTACATACTGGTACTTTCAATTTCATACCTCCAAATTCTCTCTTTTCCAATAACATTTAAATTTCCCCTTTAAAGATTTATTTTTATTAATTATGTAGAAGTGTGTGTGTATGAGTATGGCTATACGTGTGTGAGTGCAGATGCCCTGGGAGGTCAGAAGTGTCAGAGGCCCTGGCAGGTGGTTGTGAACCATCTTTCACAGGTGCTGGGGACTAAACTCAGGTCCTCTGGAAGAGCAGCAAGTGCTTGAACCACTGAGCTGTCTGTCCAGCCCAAGAGCCTTTTTAATGAAAGGAAATATGACAAGATATGGCTGTGAGCATTTAACAATTTGAGTTAGGAAATCAAACACATTTCTATAAATTGAAGGCATTTTACTACACTCTTTAAGATGGTTGGAAAATTTTGAACCCTAACAGTTCTTTACATAAGAAGAAAAGAATTAGCAGGCTGTTTGTGGCTTCTGTTAATAACCATATATTTATTCTATCATCATAAGCCAGTTAATTTTTAAAAACTACTCTACAAAGCTACCTTTATGGTAAATGGAATTAAGTTGACATGATATTAACAGTACTTTATAATAGTGTACACATCTCATGTAAACATATTTTACATTAACACATTTATATTTTACTTAATGAAACATGATCCTTAAGCATCTTAAAATGTGGGTATTTCAGATCTAGTGTATGCTTTGATAAATAGCTTGGTAAATGATAAAGATTTCTGTGCTCCAGAAAATGCTCTTTAATTAAAATTAAACATTTTAATTATTACATTTAATTATATTAATTCTATTATATTTAATTATATTAAATTTGAACTTGTTTTTATTATCAAAGATAAAAACAGAAAAGTAATTTAATACTGAGTGAATCATACAGCTTTATTGTTTTTTGATCTTGTTGGAAGCAGTGGTGTTTTAAAACCCCAGGATCTGTAAAGGCAGGAAAACAACTTGGAGTCTCCTTACTATTGAATTCAGCAGGCTTTTATAGGTCTTCCTCAGATGTACAAGGTACCCACCCGTTCAAGCCAATGTCATGCAGTATGTTGTAGGTAGAGACAATGATAACATTTCTCTGTGTGTGAACCAGTATGTGCTGCCTCCCAAGGATCTCCATAGTCGTGCCATGCGTATGCTTAATGACTGCTGAGGTTATATTTGTAGCTGACTCTGCAGGATATATGTGAGGATATGGTGAAGATTAAGACTCTCCTTATAATAAGGAGTGGATTCTATCTACCTTCCCTCAGGATCACGAGGAGGATTCATCTTCTCTGGGTTTCCTACTATGATGCCAAGAGCAATTACACTCAGTACTCAGACACCCTCTGGCCAGAAATCCCTCACTCTATACTACAATCCTCTATTTGCCTGCCTTCTGGCTTGGATCCTCCAACAAATCATATTTTAGTCAGTCTCTTTAGGGTTGGATTTCTTTGTGTGCCCCCCCCCCCCCGTGTGTGTGTGTGTGTGTGTGTGTACATTTGTGAAGGAACCCACAGAGGGTGAAAGAAGGCATCAGATCCCCTGGGGATGGAGTTACAGGTGGTTGTTTGTCACAGAATATTGGGAACTGAACTCCCGTCCTCTGGAAGAGCATCAAGTGCTCTTCACTCCTAAGGTATCTCCAGCCCCTTGGGCTGAATTTCAGAGTCTGCCATGTACCTGCCTGCAGTTCAGACTGTCGCTAGCATGCAATCTGAGATGTGTCAAGTTCAAACATGTTCAGGAAGTATCTGGCACACTCCTGCCTCTGACATGTGAGCTGAGTGTGGTACCTGCCCTGCCTGTCCCAAGCTCTGTGATGGCCATCACCATCTTCCTTCCTGTGTCCTGCAGCATCCCCACAACCGTCTTCAGTACTAGCTTCCAAACTCAAACTGCATTTCTCGTACTGACACTCCAGGGTTAATGTCATGAAAACATTATTTCTTTTATAAGATTCGGTTATCTTTTGTAACTAACGGAAATTCATAATATAAGCTCTCGGCAGAGAAGGGAGGAAAAAGTCACTTAGGTTTTAGAACATATCCACAAGGCTATCTCCCAGACTCTGAAAAGGTTACATTGTCATCGTCTGCTTACCTTGTTATGTTCATCTTCCAACCTTCTGAGAATGGGCATGTAGGAAATCTTAGGTTTGAGATCCAAGCAGCCCCTGGTCAACAAACAGTGGAAAATGCTAACTGGCTCGCCGGTTTCCCAGTGTTCAGCTCTAATAATGAAAAGGCATGCATTGTGTTCCTTTTCCTCATTATTGGCAGAAAACTACAAGTTCCTGGAATTATACTTATTGAGGCAAGATGAATCTAAGGAAAAGGAAAATAGAAGGGACATGAAGCTGCTTACAATTATTATTTTGGAGTTTTATGTGTGTATAAGGGAGGGGAAGGAGGATTTTCTTTTTTTTCATCCCGTTCAACGCTGTCATTAACTGTGCTTGAACAGTGACCTAAAAAGACTCCGTAGAAAAAGGTATCTTTGTTTTCGTCTGCCCCTTCCTCTGATCCCTTTGTAGTGTACAGCCCTGAATAACAGAGATCTCATTTCACATGGGCTTCGGTTCATATACATTCAGCAGGCTTCGGATAGAAGACTTGGCAGTTTTTAAGGCTTTTTTTTTTCAGATAGCGTATGTTTCCATTTCGCATGTATGCTTAGCTTCCTCCTTTCCCCACTGTCTTTACTTGGAGATAAAGTGTTCAGTTATTTCCCTGAGATACCTAACATGAGCCTTAATTCAGATACTTGGAAACATAGTATGAATTCTTTCAGATGTACAGATGGTTATGAAACATTTTAGTCATGTGACCTTGCATCACAAGATGCAAATCTGCAACCCTGTGGAATCAGTACTAAGCTAAGGAATCTTGAGGTCACCATTCTGGGTAAGGTGTTTGTCACCCAGAGCATATTTCTATCATTTAAAAAAAGTTTTCCTTACTCATTTCAAGGCATAAGAATGGCTGTGGTGAGGGTTCCTTATGAAGATATTATCAGAAATTTGAATGTAAAAAGAGATTCATAAATCACAAATCCTGAATTATTATAACAATGGTTGCGAGAACAGTAAAACGCACAGTCTGGGTTTGGGCCAAGTTGGAAGTCTCCTTTATATGAGATGCATTCCCTGCTAGGAAGGGCCCTCGTCTTTGTTTACCGAAGTAGCCACAACATCTGCTGAGCAACCTAACAGAGAAGAGAAAGATAGACATTTGATGCAAGCCAGAATCAACGAGATTTAAGAGCAAAAGGGACAAGCTCACAGTCATTTGTTAAACAAGCATCTCAACTGAATCTTCTATAAAATGCTGCCTGGTGCTGTGCCATTTCAACAAGAGTTAAGGAGCAATATACATAGTTTTATATTCAGTGATCTGAGAACTCTTAGGTAAAAAATATAAGATAAATCCAAGCTCCAGTGTCCAAGAACTCTGAGTCTTGCTGCAGGGGCAAACACTTGATTACAGTCCAGTGAGAGGAAATTCATTGCACAGAGAAGCAGCAACACCAACTGTTTCCTGGGAAATGGAGGGCTGCAGAGAGGATGAACTGGGTCTAAGAGCACACGCTGTTGTCCTAGCACTTGAGAAGCTCACACAGGATTCACAGTTTGGAGCTAGCCTGGGATACATAGTTCCTGACCAGTCAGGAGTACACAGCAAGACTCTGTCTCAATAAAATTAAATAAAATTAAATTAAATTAATAAAAATAAAAAAACAAACATGAACAAACAAAAAGCCATAGGGGGGAAAAAGTCAGTGGAAGAGGGATGAAAGAACATTCCAGAAAGGAGTCAAATGACCTGCTTAGACCTACAGTTGTTCTGCTTTTGCTGGGGTTGATATATAATAATGAGTTCTAAGATGCCATTACGTTGAGAATCCTGATACAGCTCTATTAATGTAGTGTTGATTAGAGCACTGATGAGCCAACAGGTGCTGAGTGGAGCTGGTGTAGAGGAAGAAGGAATGGATGATATGCGATCTTTCACTGTATAATCCGGGAAGCTATCGCCTACCTATCAAGCATCTCTCTTCATCTGTCTATTATGTGTCCATCAATGTTCTATATGTTTATCTATCTTTCCAATATGTTATCTATCACCTAGTTACCATCTATCTTCTATTATCATTTGTCATCCAACTATCTATCTTCTATCTACTATCTACCTGTCACTTATCACACATACACACACACAACTATAAAAATCTATCATCTCAAGTATATTGTAGGTTCTCTGCCAGCAAAAATCACATGCTTCTCTTATGCACCCTTCATGCCACCCACTGCATTCTATGTATATGAATATGATATAATTCTCCATCTAAGTGTTTGAGTTTGGTGAAGTTTGAGTCTGAGAGTTAGGAGTTAAAAAGTCATGACCTTGCTATTAACTAGAAAAATCCAGAAAGTGTTCAGTACCTGAAATTTACTTCCTACTCACAAAGCAGGTCACCAAGATAACTTTTAAAGGTGTCATGAAGTATATGTAGATATTTTTACTTACTTGGTTCACTGATAATCTTAGTTTTTTATGTATGTCATTAGCAAACCCTAGAAATTAGTCTACTTATGCATGGTAGTGTCTGCTGGTCACAAGCTTCCCTGTGGCTAACACAGTGTTTCCACCTGGTAAACTAGTCTATGCTTTTGAGGGCTTCAAACTGTTAGCAGTGGTGGAATTAGAGACCAAATATGCAATTGCAGTGTGATACCCAAAATAAGACAGTTTATACAAGATAAGGGAGATATGAATCCAGCCAGGGACCTGCTGTAGGACTGTGATAAGACACAGCAAGATCTGACCACATAAAATCAGTTTGGATCAGAAAATTTCAGGCTAAGTGATAACTGTGGGAAATGTTTTTTTGTTCTATCAAAGGTAGTCAGCCTGGCAAGGGCCCATATTTCTAAACTTCCCTCTTCCTTTTACGTACCAATTAGACAATTATGTCAGATTTTGAATACAAGTTCCCACCAATATGATGCATCATGACCACTCCCTTTGATGGGAGTAAAAAAACAGAGGGCATTTTGACGAGTGTGTTTGTTAGCCCAGTTTGGGTTCTGATACGCCCTTTTTTACAAAAACACATCACCTTGTCTAATTTATTTCAGTTTGTCTTTTTCCCAGCATAAGTAGGATAGGAATTTTGCTTACTAATTTCTATCAGTGTACTATCTTAATACAGAATTTGCTGACAAAAATACATGTTTAAAATTCTCAAAGAGTTAATACAGATGATGTTAGAACCTTTTATCACATCTATTTATCAGAGGGCTCTTGTGGAGGTTACAGGACAAATGGCTGAAATCACTTCTGCCTTTCTGCCATTCGGGCCTCAGACTCAGGTCATTAGGTTTGGAGGGCAGGCACCTTTCCCTGCTGAGCCATCTCACTGGCCCTAAGATATTTTTTGAAAGTTAATGTAAAGAGAACATCTACTTTTTACAGATTCTTGTGTACTCTACAGAAACAATGATATATTTAATCTTCCCATCAGTCTTAGGAAAGTCACCCAGCCAGCTAGAAGGGATGATTTCATATCCAGACCTGTCCTTCCAGGGATGTACTCTATCACCTACTAATTCCGTTGACTTCCAGGGCCAGCTTTGCTGCACGAAGTGGCTCCAAATGGACTGTCCTCCCCTATAGCTGATCAATCCCTAAGAGAGAAAATAAAGAATAAAAGAAATTGACCCTGGCGTATGCCAGTATGAGAGGTATTTGTGGGCAAATCGCACATCACAGGGACCTGAAGGGAGAAGTTTGAAGCAGAGTGATTTCAAATGAGTAGTGCCAAGCCCTTTCCCATCCCGCTTCTGATGCTGGGCTGTTCCTCAGAGCTCCTTCCTTTGCCAGACTCTACTTTTAGTTTAATTCCAATTTTTGCCATTCCTCATGCAAGTATGTTTGAACTCATTTTTAGCCTTTGATCCCCTCCTCTCTTCAACTCAGCATTTTTGCAGACCAGGGTTTGGCTAAAGTTTTAGAAATGCCTTTCTAAGTGGCCTCTTGTGCTCCACCTCTCAGACAGTTTGCTGCTCTTCCTGGCTGCCTGGTGGGGGTTTTCATTTCTCTAGCTACACATTCCTTTTAACTGTTTCACAAACAATAGAGGTGAGGCATCTAATAAATTTGTCGTAATTGTCTTTTATATTCCAGCTGTGAATGTCTTAGGGAGTGTATTTAGGGCTGAGAAAGGCATTTTTCAAAAAATATTTGGAGAAGCTGCATTAAAATTGAGTGGGAAGTTAAAAAGCCATTCTGTGTATGTGCTAAAAATCACTCTGGGGCGTGTTTTAGGAACTGATTAATACATACAGCAAAGTGGCTGCTTGCATGAAGTTTTAATTCCAAGGCAAATGTTCATGAAGTACCAAAATATGCCCTGCCAGCCTTAATGCTACATTTAGTATGGTGACACCTCAATGACACTTGAATTAGGTTAGATGCCTCAGCTGACTTTCACAGAAGTTTGACAAATATTGCATTTGTGGATGACATATGTCAAATTCCATTGTCAAAACCTATCTTTCTCATATACAGTCACATAAACTGGCTAAAATTTGAAATAATCAAAAAAAGAGACTGGAGTGATGGCTCAGCAGTTAAGAGTGCTTTCTATTTTTGAAGACGACTAGAGTTTGGTTCCCAGCACCCACATTGTGACTCCCAACTGCCTGTAACTCCAGCCCAGTAGATCTGATGCCCTCTTCTGGCCTCCATGTGCACTTCACACACACACACACACACACACACACACACACACACAGAAATACTCAAACAGACGAATACATCCACACACCAGCATATCAAAAGGATAAATCTTAATCAAACAAAACATCCCCTAAGCACTTATCATGCAATGTCTTGCTTACAAGTTCTACATGATCAAACCGATCAGAGAACCAGTGAGGCAATTCCCTCCCTCAGTTTTGAAGAGATTGCTTTGAAGTGTGTGGCTCTGCACTAAATGAACTAAAATGTACATTACAAAAAAGCAACCAGATAAGGCAAGCATAAAAAGAATTAGTTTTTACAAATACTAGTTGTTTTGGAAATCTACATAATTTCTTTAAATTTTTTATGGATTTATTTATTTTTATTTTAGGTATATGGTATTTCACTTGCATATATGCTGTGCATACCACATGTATGCAGTGCCCAGGGAGGCCAGAAGAAGGGTCAGATCCCCTGGAACTGGAGTTAAAGATGGTTGTGGGCTACTATGTGGGTGCTGGCAATGGAACCTGGGTCCTCTGCAAGAATAGTCAGTGCTCTTAACCGCTGAGCCTCTATATAGTTACTTTTGATTCTGAGAAGCAAACAAGCTTTGCTTTATTAGTAGCCAACAATGTGAGTATACATGGTAAGCATACAAAGAAGAAAATATCCAAGATTATTATTTTGAGTGGATGAATAAACTGAACTGAATTCTTCTGAACTGAAACATCCCCTCTAGGAGTGATGAGGGAGAGGTTCATGAGAAGTAGGAGGTAAACAAAGGGTCACATATGGGAGAATGGGAGCTTGGGAGATTATCCAGGGCCCTGCGCCAGCTCTGTAAAAGGGAGTAATCAACTCCGAGGACAAGACGAACTAGCCCAGCAGCAGAAGAGATGTTCAGACTGTCTGGCTGCCCGGGAGTTGTGTAGAGAGCACCAGGGCTGCATCATGAGTTGTCAACAAGTTGGCCACTTGGCCACTGGTGTAATCCTTACTTTGCTCTGTTGGGGTTCCCTTTCCGGGGTGAGTAGATATGTGTTGTGTCTCCCCAGGGAAAGTCTGCCACACACAAGGAGTGAATATGACGGTTAAATGTCACATCAGCAAATTGGTAGAGCCTTTTTCTCTCCCATCAGCAGACATTTAATTTCTACTCCTGGAACATACAAACTGTGGCCAACTGAGAACAAGATGAGAATTGAGATCTGACCATGTCCTTGGGGATTTAGAATTCCACCAGTAAGGGGGAAAAAAAAGGAAGATGTGATATTTTAATTTTTTCTTTAATGGGTGTGTCTTGGTTGTCAACTTGCTTGGATATGGAATGAACTAAGAGTCTGCCTATAGGTGAGTCTGTGATGGCATCTCCAGGAGGGGTTAACTGAAGGAGAGAAGACCCTCTCTCAGGATGGTAGCACCTGAGTCTATATCCCAGATATAAAGAGTTCTGAGGGGAAAAAAATAACTGTCTGCCTTTACTCCTTCAATCTGCTCTGTAGCTGTTGCTGGTTCCAGTATGGACTGAAGACTAATGGCTCTCCAGAAATCCTCTAGACCTTCAGCATCAAATTGGGATGTTGAGACACCCAATCCCATGGACTGAGCAGACATTGGACTCTCAGTCTCTGCAGTGTGTAGATAGCCAAGGATCAGCTTCTCACATAGTGTATGACAGTCAGATGAGTCTCCCTTGTGATATATGCATTCTACTGTTCCTACCCCTCTGGAGAACTCTAATCCACAGTATAACAGATAACTCGCAGAAAATGACAGATGAAAACTGTGAATAACTTCTCACTTCACGTTGGTCAGTCTGGGGAGTAATGGTTATAGCGATCTGGCCTTCTGTGGACAGCAAATTCCATGTGGGTTTCAGTAATCAGATGGCTTGGGAAATGGTGCCTGTAGCACAGCACAAACCACACTTCCCTATGTCTGTTCAGATGTGAATGTCAACCTCTTCTGGAGCCTAGAGATCTCCCCATCTTTTCTGCCTTTATCCTGTGTTTACCAGCACCTCCCACTGATAGGTGCCTCTGAAAATTGTATTTCCAGCACAGACAACTCCTTTAATCTCCATAACCAGATGTCGCCCTGGACACCCCACCGACATCTCTAATTTGATATTCCTGAGGCAAGTTCAGTTAAGGCACTGCATTTGTTCCATATCTTCTCTCAGGATGTGGGTATGAGGAGTGACTGCTAAGAGGCTCAGGGTTTCCTGTAGAAGTGACAAAAATGTTTTCGATGTGTGGCTTTGTACCAATGGTTTGCTGGATCAAAAATGGCAGCCCAACGTTTTGAGTGTTCTAAAAGTTCCCAAACGACACAACTTAGAAGAGTGGATTGTGTGTGTGTGTGTGTGTGTGTGTGTGTGTGTGTGTGTGTGTGTGT
>CAJQZJ010004750.1:8694560-8707951 GCA_907164525.1 Lophiomys imhausi | reverse complement strand
TGTGTGTGTGTGTGTGTGTGTGTGTGTGTGTGTGTGTGTGTGTGTGTCTATATCTCATTCAAATAAACAAGCAAACAGGCGCATCACCAGCCTCCATTCTTATGTCAATATCCCCTCTTAGGAGGAGAGGTGGCATTATATAGACCCCACCCCACCCCAGGAATCTTTGGGTAGACTCTAAATCTACTGTTTTCTGGTTTTCCTAGGGAACCCAGTTCTTCAGCTGATAAATAGCAAGTGTAGCAACAATAGCTGATGACAATGTGGTACAAAGAGTAAAAGTGGCCGTGAGCTGTGCTTCCGTGAGCAGGCAAGCCTTAAGCCTGAATGTGCTCTTTTTCCTTTCCACTCTGTGTTCCAGGTTACCCAGCCTTACAGAAACTGCTCCCAAGAAAGAGTTCTGCCTTTTCCTGAGAACCATGCATGACCCCTGCTCTCTTTCCTCTGGGTCTCACCTGTTTCTCAAGCCTTGCTTATGATCATCTCTATGGGCTTTTCTCTGTCTCTGTTACTTTACAAACCCAAGAATAATTGTATTAAAAAACAAAACTCTTTATTGGTTCCCTTTTTTTGAGCACTCCTCCACCCCTTCTCTCCTCTCCTCCTCCCCTTCTCCCCTCCTCCTCTTCTCCCCTCCTCCACTAATCCCATCTTTAGGCCACACTTAAGCCCCTGGAGTCTGGAACTAGGCTTAATGTCATATCAATAGGCTAGAAGTATGTCCTATAAAAAATGAAATTTCACGTATTTATTTCTGTTGTTTGTATAGTATTTACTGTTATAAGAGAAGGAACCATTTGTTGGACTGAAAGGGGGAGCTGTTGGGGGGAAGAGGGTGGAAGGGTGGGACAGGAAGGGGGAGTAGGGAAGGGATTGTGACTGAGATGTAACTTGAAGAAATAAAAAAATAAAGTATTTAAAAAATGAAATTTTAAGGTTCTTGTAGATGACACTTCAGTTCTAGAAGCTTAGCCCTTGCAAGGCAGCCTTCAAAATTCCAATATGAAGACTGGTGTACAGATAATGCCTGTAAATACTTTGACCATGACCCTGAGTCAATTCACTTTTCTCATCTGTTGCATCCTCTTCAGCATTTTATAAGCTTTTGTCTAAAGAAGAGATGTGCCGATGTGTTGTAGTGGGATGCTGGGACATAACGCCTGGCTTTCTCTCTCCTTAAACTTGCTGGCCAGCAGACGGTGAGCACATTGCTCTTCTAGCATGTTGTATTACTCCTGTATCATAGATCCAGGGCAACAGGCCTTAGAGGCAATGAATTGAAAACTTTAAAATGATGAGTCAGAATAAAAATTCCTTTTTAAAAGGAGTTCAATATCTCTGGCATTTTGTTACAGTAAGATAAAGTTGACTAACATGGAGAGAAAAAAAGGACGTTCAGTAGATGACAGATTTTTTTTTTCTAAACAGTTATATTGGAGGACCATGGTAGTGTAGCTATTCTTTACTGACAGTAATGTGGCAGCTACTTGAAAATCTGAGTTATTTGTAGCATCTCCAAGTGTAAATTATCTTCAGTCACTTGGGATTCATTACATTTGTTTGTTTTTATTTCATTTCTCAAAATGAGTCATTAAGTGAAATTGCCTTTGGACAAATACAGAATTCAAACATGATTTAATAATCACGTAAAATCAAGATAAAAATAACATAGTGATAAACTACTATGCCTAATGAAAATTTCTGTCAGTGAAGATGGATTTTAATAAGGAGACTGTATCTCTGATATTCAGTTGTTGTGAAGTTGGTGCAATAGAATTGGAGTTTCCATATACTGTAATGATTTGAATGTTTCCCACATTGTTTTGTTTACTAATATTTTGATTATTCAGCCCCCAGCTGTGTTATTATTTAACTGTTATCGAGCCTTTAGGAGGTGGGATCTGACTGGCAGAAGTACATAACTGTGGTTGAACTTTAGCAAGTTATACCCCATCCTTGGGCCTCACCTGTTCTTTCTATTTTCTGGTCTGCCAAGATATGAACAGCAATGTACACAACCAACTGCATGGACAGGACTGCTCCTCCAGCCATGCTGTATTAGTCAGGGCTCTGTAACAGAACTTACAGAATGAATCTCTCTCTCTCAACAAACACACTATATATATTATATTATATATGATTTATAAATATATTTATAATATATATTATAAAGGGGTTTATTAGAACATCTTAAGGCTGTGGTCTAGCTAACCCAACAGTAGCTGCCTATGAACTGAAGGACTAAGAACTCAGTAGTTGTTTAGTCCAAAAGGTTGGATGTCTCAGCTGGTCTGCAGTGTATGCCACAGTCCTGAAGAAGTGGGCTCTAATGCCAGTGAAGGAATGGACTTGCCAGTAAGAGTGAGGGCAAGCAGGCAAGGGGAGCAAAAGCTTCCTTTTTCCATGCACTTTATATAGGCTGCCAGAAGGAGGTGTGTCCCAGATTAAAGGTGGATCTTCTGACCTCAAAGATCTGGATTCAAAGTAGATCTTTCCACTTCAAAGCATTCAATGAAGAAAGAAATCCCTCACATGTGTGCCCAGTCAATTGGATTCTAGTCAATTCCAGATACACTCAAGTTGACAACCAGTAATAACCACTGCGCATGCCTTTCCTTCTTCCATGATGGGCTGAAATCTCTGAAAGCACAGATGAGCCACAACTTTCCATTGCTTTTGTCAAGTATTTTGGTCATGGTATTGGCTACTTTTGTTGCTGTCATAAAACACTATAACCAAAGGCCATTTAAGAAAGAAGGGTTTATTCTATCTTATGGTTCCACAGCAATAAGAAGAGCCTGTCATGGTGGGGAGGGACGGCATCAAGTGACAGAAGCAGGAAGCTGAGAGGTCATATCTTTAATTGCAAGCAGAAAGCAGTTTCTCTACAACTGGAAGTAACACCAGGCTTCAAGCCCTCAAAGCCAGTTCCAGTGACACACTTCCTCCAGCAAGGGGACACAGACTAGAAGTTCCATGACCTACCCAACCACACATCAGCTGGGGAGCACCTGTTCAAACACATGAGCCCATGGGGCACATTTCTCACTCAAAGCACCGTACTCACATAATTTCCTCAGTAGGCTTGATATTTATTAATGTATTTTTTTTCCAAAATCAAGATTTTGTGTGGGATGAGAAAGAGTTTACTCCATGTGAATTTTGTTAATCCTTTATCAATTCACGGGCTCAGTAAAAGGTCCCCATGTGAAGAAGAGCTGTCACACTCCACATCTTTTATTGTAAGTCATTCTCAATGTCAATAGACCCTCAATAATTTATTCATTCACTCAAGAGATATTAATTCTGAGTACTCTCCTACTATGTGCCAAATAATGCAAATCCAAAGGCCTGGAGTTGGGGCACTGGAGATGCAGCTCAGGTTGTGGAGTGCTACAACCCCAGTCCCCAGACTTCTCTAGGATGAGTAGAGCCCAAGGCTCTATCTCCAGCACTACCTCAACCAGGTGTGGTGGTGTACAACTGTGAAGTCAGCACTCAGGAGGTGGGGTAGAGGAAGCACAGAGGGTAAGAGCCATCCTCTACTACTCAGGGCGTTCAAAGCCAGCCT
Organism: Lophiomys imhausi; assembly: GCA_907164525.1. Lineage (NCBI taxonomy): Eukaryota > Metazoa > Chordata > Mammalia > Rodentia > Muridae > Lophiomys > Lophiomys imhausi. Next base: position 8,704,380 of record CAJQZJ010004750.1, on the reverse strand, counting down.
GGACTATAGGAGACCTTGTCTTGAAAAAAATAGAAAAGGATGGAATAATAGAGGGAAGGAAAGAAGAACAAAGAGAAGAGAAAGGAGACGAAAGCATGAAGATATGAACTTGCTGTTAGATCCCCAGCCTGGTGTGAGGCCTTCCATCTTTCTCCAGCAGCTAGGATATGCTTGACTCCTGCCCCTCCATGGCTGCACCTTCACAGCTAGGCAAAAGTGGTGGCTCTTTTCAAGAGCCTGCCTGGTTCTACCTTAAGCTGGAGAAAATTTAAAGAGATAGGACAAGTTTTGTTCTTCAGAGTAGCAGGTACAGCATTTACCTACTGCTTTTTCAACTCTTTGCCTCTAGAAGGTGGGTCCTTGCCCTCTGCATCCCTCTCCCCCAGCCCAGCCCCTTACAGAACTGTGTGCCTTCATGCCTCTGCCCCTCCAGAAGCTGGGGAATCACTGCCTGTTAGGGTTGGTCTGAAACTTACTATGTATTCAAATGCTAATTGCTTGACACCTCCCCCCCTCCAAGTTTCTTACTGTCCTACAAGTGATTCTCATGTACACCGGCACCTGTGTAAACCGTGCTCCTCAATTTAAAACTGTTGGTTAAATAAAATTAGCTGTGGCCAATTATTGGAGGGAATAGAAGTAGATGGGTTTGGAGTTACCTGGAGGGAGATGACCAGGAAGAGGGAGAAAGAGGATGCCAGAGGAGGATAAGACAGGAGAATAGGCGTTGCGTCAGCCATGAGGAACCAGCAACCAACACATGCTTGAGTGAAACCATACCCCAGGACATTGACTGTTGGATCAGGAATAATCCAGAATATTCAAACAACAAGTATTTTTGGTACAGAGCTGGGGAGATAGCCAGTTCAGCTGGTAGAAAAGTAGATTAGGGGTAACCTTCCAGTAATTGTCTAAGCCAAATAAAATCCTCGTAGTCTAAGACTCATTCATGTATAAGCTAGACAGGGATAAGTTTATTTCGCAACCTTTCTACAACTGCCTGCCCATATTTTCCTGCTCCTGGCTTTGGCATAGCCAGGCCATTTTCCTACTGAAAGCCCTCTGCCCTCGCAAGTCTGTCTCCTGGGCCTTTCCAGGTAAGCTCTCCATCTCTCTAGTTAGAGGGTATGCAGGCCATGCCATTCTGGTATTGCAAAGAATATAAAGACTCCTTTGAAACCGAACTTTTAAATTATTTTTTAACTCTTATTTATTTATTACTAAATTCACTTATAACAAACACCAGCAATTTCTTAACTATTAAACCTATAAATTCCTACAACCCCTTTAACCTATCCACTAAACCTATTGATAATCATAACAACTACTTTCATACCCTTTTAGAATGATACAGTCTCTGGGGCAGGTCCTCAGTCGTCAGGAAACCAGTCTCGGGGGTAGACTCTTTAACGCACTTAGCAGTCCTTTTTCTGGAATAGCTCAGACGCAGGTTCGTCAGGGTAAACTGGCTATCGAAGTCTCACTTTAAATAAGGCTTGAGGCTTTCTTCTCTCTGGGAGACCTCAGCCGTCTGTAGGCCACCTTACTTCCTTCGTATCAGCAACTCTGCCGTTCTGCCTCAGTCTTTAAAGCTGGCCACAGTTCCGTTCAGGCCACTGTTCGGACAGGTCAAACCCCTCTAGGCAAAAGCTGAGCCACAGGGTTTAGTCCTTGGCCTTTTGCTGTCTTGCCGAGGCTTTCTCTGCTCACCAGCTTCCTTCTGCCTCAGGGAGATCTGGCCATTGGTCTACCAGAACTTTCTCCAGCAGGACTCTCGGAGCTCTCTCATATCGGGGGCCCTTAGCACGCACGCGCCTCTCTGGCGTCATCCACTTGTCCTTAAATAGGATCACTCCTTGTTCCACCTGCTTCAGCTTAAGTTGGGCTCTGCCCACTTAGCAGTTGAAAGCAATGCCAGGTCATAAAGTCTTTCCTTCTTTCACCTGGCTTCAACCTTGTTTTTCAGTCCAAAGAGACTCCCCTCATTTCACCTGACTTCATCCATAAGCTGATAAGCTAATTGCTCACAGCAAAGTTGATCTTCATGCCCCGAATTAAAAGACTGTATCAGAAACCTATATATTCACTAAATCTAACTTATATTAATCTATCAGCCCCTTCACTCCTTCAGGCCACTTCAGGAGGACATGGGGTCAGGCTTGAGGCAGGCCATGCTAGGACCATCAATTTGTGATAAGAAAAAATGACTATTCCTTTGTCTCAGCAGGGATGTGAGGTGCCCAGTTCAGTGTTTCCTTCCTGGTCACCTCTGACTGCCTCCAAGTTCCACAGCTCTAATGCAGGTACCTTGTTGCCCTATAAGGGTGACATAGAGAAAAAAATGCACCAGAGACCTGACAAAGCTGAAGACCACTTGCTTCTCCACAGTGTCTTCAATTTCCCTGCCTGGGCTGCCAGGTGAAGGTTGTGATTAATGAAGAGACGTCAGAGCAAGAATTCTGCCAGCCATGGCGAATGGGGATGGATTTCTGTGAAACTTATTCGAGGCTGAATCAAGGAGGAAAGCCAGAGAAGGGAGACTGTCATGGCTGCCAGCCTTGGCTGCGCCACTATTGACTGTCACCCCATCCCACCTGCATCCCTGAGCACCCACACCCTCCAGCCCTTCAGTGGAGCCGCAAGCCACCTCCCCTGTTATAAATAGCAGCACAGATGTTGACAGAAAAATGCTCCTTAATTACCATACAAACTGCTCTACTTGAGTGAACCGCTTAAAGCAGCCTCCAAAGGAAGTTCACTCAAGCAATTCCGCAGATTACAGCTAATGAACAATATTTCCTCGCACCTATTTAGTGCTCATTAAAATGTAAAAGCCTTTCACTTCAAACAGACGCACAATAAATAATTCCTCTCTCCCTTTCTGTCTCAGAGCAGCTTGGGTAGGAACAGAAAAGAAAGGGCGCTGGAGAAACGGGGCCAGGCCGGGAGTGGGAGTGGAGGAAGACATCCCGGCAGAGAAGGGAGAATAGAGCAAGGAGAACCAATAAAAAGGTTCCTTAATACTCCCGGGAATCCACCTCTTGCTTACCGAAGGGATGTGTGCATTTGGAAATCCACAGAGATCCTAAGCTGGGACACACAGTCCACAGCCAGCAAGTGTGAGGGAGGTCAGCAAAGAATCATGAGCAACACCCCAACACTCAGAAGCAGATTGGGGTGGACTCAAGATAAAGCAGGGAGTAGGACGCCCAATACATTACTACTCAGTTCTTAGAAATGCCCTATGTTTAATTAATTAATTAACTAATTAATTAATTAATCTTAGACTGGAAGTTAGAAGACGAATATCTAAAGACTTTACTTTTAGTGATCATTTCATTATAGTTTGAGATGCATATCAGGTAAACCTTGAGTTGTGGCTTGCTGCAGGAGGGAACATAAGGAAGCTATGAAATGGGTTCCTATTCTTGCATGGCCTTGGATCTCCCCCAAAGCATTTTGATCAAGCAACACCCAGAGCAAAGCAGGTGATGTGATCTGGGAAGCGGTGGTGGGAAAGGTGTGGATACTTCTCACTGTGTGCGTTCACGATCAAAGCTGATGATGAGCTAACATTCTTTCTTTTTAGAACAATGGGCAAAAGAACATGAACTATTAAGATCTCTGGCTTTCTAGGTGTGGTAGTTAATCTTCAAATTTAACTGGATTGTATTTCCAGTCAGTATGTAAAATATCTGTGAGGGTGTTCCAAGAGAGGTTCAACTGAGACGGGCAACCTACTCTAGCAGCCTGTTACACGGCGTCATGGGCTAGGGTCCTGGACTGAATACGAACCAGAAAGCAGGCTGAGCGCCAGCATTTATCTCTCAGCTTCCTGACTGTGAGCACCATGTGACCATGTGCCTCCTACTCCTTCCTGTGTGACTTCCCAGCTTTGTTGAATTCTAGCCTCACACTGTGAGCCAAATAATCCCTTCCCTCCTTAAACTGTTTTTGTCAGATATTTTGTGACAGTGATGAAAAAAGAAATTAATATGTTGGTGGAAATGGTAGTACCTTTCCAAGCGTTATCACTTTATTTATTTTTGAATGGGGTAGGGCACATATGTAGGCATATAGAGTCAGTTTTGTTTTGTTTTTTTGTTTTTGTTTTTTCCCTTTTATTATGTGGGTCCCAGGGATTGAATTCAGATCCCTCAGGTTTGACAGCAAGTGGGTTTACCATGGAGCCACCTTGCTGGCTCCTTTGAATGTTTAAATTCAGCAAAAGAACACAAAGAAATAATCATTTAAAGTTCAGTAGGTGATCAAAAATACCAAGGTTTGTAATTCTGTTTTGCTGATGATGGTAGTACTGAAGACCCCCTGCTGGGGGTACAGAATTGAAGAAAAAGTGTTCTTACAAGGAACTACAAGAAAAATCATGACCCTGCACTACAATAAATGCTGTTAGGAAGCGTTGTAGACTACAAGGGCAGTAGAGGCCAAGCCAGGTGTAGCTGGCATTATATTACAGCCATATATACCAGAGTTACTGAGGGACTTGTTGCTTCATTGTCTGGTCCCATTCACCACTAAGTGTTTATCAGGGAGTGACAGGCAGCTGTGGGAGAAAAGAAAACACAAAGCATACACTGTTTCTCAAGAACACGGCACTGCTAAAGAAGAAATCAGTCTGTACTTGGCTTTCAACTAAGGTCATTTGAAAATGCTCCTCAACACCCATCTCATTTGCTTTTATATGCCTGCCAATTTAGTGTTGTATCCAAAGCGATTAATTAGTTTATACTGAAAGTTTATTAGGTAATGATTCTGTCAATCAAAAATCACCAGGGTTTTAGGGCAGAATAAAGGGCACCCAGGAATCTTATAAGAATTTACCTCATTGTCATATTCACAATAAGCACAGTGTTATAACTCGAGAGTGTACAATTAATCAGAATATTGTTCAAGTTGATCAGAATTATTTGGCTCCCCTTACTATTTATAGTTTATTTTTGATTAGAGTAAATTAATTTCTAAAATTATGAGTGAACCCTTCTAATTTCTTTTTCACACCACAGATTAAATGTGCTTTTATTTTTCTTCTCATTCAAACCCACAAAAATATGGGACTTGTAACAGAGCAAAATATTTGCTTAAAGCAATGCGATGCCTTAACAAAGGTGAATCAAGTATTTTCCAGTACTTTTAAGCGTCTAAAGACACTCTACAGTGGAAAGTTTGAGGCTAGCCCAGGCTACACCATAAGGCCTCTTGTTAAAAATCCTTAAAATAAAACAAAATGTAGTTTTCTAGGGAAGAATACACTCACATTGTGCTATTGTAGAAAATGAACCATAACCAGAATGAATTTCCCATAGAATGACTATTACTCCATACAGACTTTTTTTCCTCACATATGTGTAAGTGTGTATGTATATATACAGTGTGTTCTGGCATGTGATTTGTCACACTGATATGGCCTCTTTGTGCACCTTGAAAGAGCACATATTGAGTCACGTATAATCCCAGTACTCAGAAGGCTGATGCAGGAGGATCACTATAAGTTCACAGTTATCATGGGCTACAGACTTCTAAGCTAGCCTGGCCTACAAAGTGAGACCATATGAAAACAAAACAAAATGAAATGAAACAAAAAACAAAACAAGACAAAAAAAAAACAACAACAAGCCAAGGGTTCTTAGGAATATTCTGTGGTAAATACCATCACTTAAAGTCTGTTGATACAAGAATAATTATGTTAAGAGTAACACGTGCTGTAGGCAGTGAACAAAAGAGAAAATTATTCTTTAGTAATTTTTCACTTGCTCCATTTTTTTCCTCCTGTTACTACCCTACACATTCCAAGAATAGATTTCTTCCTCTTCATGTGAATATCAGTATAGAATAAAGACACCCTCATAGGCGATCTCAATGATGCTAGGGACCATCCCTGCTACAGTTTTAACATAAAAGAATTTAAAAATTATGCCATAAACCATAGTGAATGCAGTTTTCATAGGAATATGAAATTTTCTTTATTCTGAAATGTTAACATGATTTTTCAAGGATAATCTTGCTTTTAAAACTGAAAGTGTTCGACTTGCTCTTTGGAGCGGATGTATGTTTTTTGTGGACTTTACTGAACAGCTTACCTAAAGTGCTCCTGAAATATTTCCTCAGATAGGCTGAAGGAAACTAATAGAGAACAACTTGGGAAAAATACCTACAAATATAAATGAGAAACACAAATTGCATTTAAGCACTCCACAGAGCTGTATTGCATATATCCGCTCCACATAATTCTGACAGCTTCTGCCCTTTTCAATGAGTTGAGGAGAGGAGTAGGCAGTAGGCTGTGGGTAGTGGGCAGTGGGCTGTGGGTAGTGGGCAGTGTGCAGTGGATTGTGGGCAGTGGGCAGTGGGCTGTGGGCATTGGGCAGAGAGAGGCTATTGGAACAGATGCAAATTTTGTTTTTCAAGTCTGGTGAAGGATCAGCAAACAATGAGCCTTCATGAGCCACACTGTGCCAGAAACTCAGAGTATCCTCTACATTACCTCTCAGTTCCTCCCAAATACATACAAGAAAGTATTTTTCATTGATTTACAAAGAGGCATATAAATATAGATATGTCTTGATTGGGGAATTGTAAATTCAATCTCAGACGGGCTTTATGATCATCCTAGAGTGGATATGCAGAGAGGGGTGGGGGAGTCAGAGTGTTACAGATAGGATGGCTGGGGAAATTTGCCAGAGATCATTCTGAAAGTCAGCCTGTCTGAAAAAAGGGAGGGGTGCACTGTATATTGTGTCTAAAGTATGTTTCCCCTCAAATAACACGTTAGTTGAATATTTCTTACATTCACTCTTTTTTTTTTTCTGTCTAGATTTTTAGAAGAGCTGTTTGGAGCTATTTAGAGCTACGCTTTTATATATGAGACATGAAATGGTAATACAGGCTGTCTTGGCACCTTGAAGGAAGAGAAACAAAAATTGAGCAGGCTATCTTACTTGTCTCATTTGCCTGGCCCCATCATCACAAAGTAAATGAGTTGTTTAGTTCCAAGCTTTCAGAAGGATTGTAATAAGCGTGTTTGGTCCACAGGCAGCAGGGTGCAGGCTGCTCGCATCCCCCCTCCTGTGTTAGATGGATGATGCTGGTGACGAGTGGACACATGCATCCTGCCTGAATATGAACAACAGATTTGTCAATGTGTGACAGGCTGACAGCCCAGCTCCCAGCTGCTTGTCCACTGTTGTTATATCAGTACCTTGTCTGAGTGTTCAGCAAAGAGGCAATCTGCTTCCTCCATTCATGGGAGGTAGGTCGCAGTTAAAAACAAACAAAACAAACAAACAAGGAAGAAAAACCTAGTTCTGGCTTCAGGCTGTAGTGCCACAACACATTGAAAAGAGACTTCTTAAACCTCTCTGTGCTCTTCAAGCCGCACAGCATAGGCCCTAGGAGTCCTGTTCTCCGGGATAGGTTTCCAAAGAAGGTAACTCAAAATGAGGTCTTCACTCGCTAAGCAGCATCATTTCACTTCTGTAAGTGTCTTGGCAGACCTACTTTGGAAAGGAAAAGCCATGCTTGATTTTGTCATGTGACTGGAGTATAAGTTGGTATGCTCACCTGAATACAATGGGGGACAGTTTAAGATGTGCCAGTGAAAAGTCACCATGGCAGAGAAAGTTTCACAATGATTATGCAAGCTTCTTATTTTCACTAGTTGAGTGATGTTTGATAATCACTATGAAAATATTTTATGATACAAAAATTGCAGAAATAGGTTGATCAGAATCTAGTAGAATCATGACAGGCACTCATTAATGTCCCAAACTTTTATTGTGGCTTAGAAGCTATAGAAATACATTTGTAAATTTGGATTGCTATGAAACAACCATGGAGTTTTAACATGTTTAAGAGAATGAATTAAAATTATTTATTATTTTTATATGTGTGTGTGTCTGTGTGTGCCTGTCTGAGTTTATGTGCACCACTTGCATGCAGGAGTCTAGAAGAAGCCAGAAGAGAGCATCAGATCCCAGGGAACTGGAGTTCAGGTGGCTTTGAGCCCTATGTGTGTGCTGGGAACTGGATCTGGGTCTTCTGCAAGAGCAGCAAGCACTTCTAACTGTTGTACTATCTCTCCAGCACAAGAGAATGACTTAAATATATTACGTTAGAGGAAGGAAGGTGAGGGAATTGGTGACTTTCAGAAGAAAAGCAGAATTTGCAAGATGATGGGGGTATTGTTTCAGCATCCTTTGCAGCTGTGAACTGCCTGACTCCATACTCATGTGAACAATCTCTAACAGGAGGGCCATAGACAAAAGAACAGAAAAGGAATTACATCTTGTCTAGCAGCTTCTTCCAAGCAGTTATAGCCTGCCAAGTCAGTAAGAAGTATTATTTAAGAGCCCCAGGTACACACTTGCACAATGTTTCCCTACAGATTTGGGAAAAACCATTTCAGGTTGTTGGATCAGTAATTATCATTTCATTCAAGTCTGCTGTGACATGGAAAACTGACTCTGGAGTCTTCCAACATCCTTGTCCTGGCTCAACAGTAGAGCCACATAGGGCTTGGTAGGTTGCAGTGATTCTGCCTTCTAGAATGACTGCAGATGGATCACACACGAAACCATATCAGAATCCCTGCTTTTTGAGGAAATGATCACAGCCTTGTAAACTTGAAGAATCTTTATGCGAATGTTTAACTGACTAAAAAAATTTATTTATTTACTCAAAGATGATGAAAAAAAGGAGTAACAAAATTTTTAAAAAGCATTCACAGAACTCTGTGTGGAAAAGCCCTGTATATTTTCCCCCACCAAACTGAAAGGGGCACACCTACTTGCTTACAGCTGGTTGGTCCATTTACATACTTAATGGAACAAAATGATTGGGGGAAGACTTCTAATAATGTTACTGTAGGAGATACAAGAAAATATTCTTCATATACTTAAGTGCAAGGTTTATTTAATATTATGTTGTATACATAAATAAATATTATGTTGTAATAAAAGGTATGTTAAAACTATGTTGATTTATGTGTGGGGGATCATGAACCAATAATTAGAATATCACATAGCAGATAAACAGATAATAGATATGACAGAAGGCAGGTAGGTTGGTAGTGATGACAGATGATTAATACATAGATGATGATAGAGATGACAGACAATAGAGGATACATAGACGATAGACAGGGATAGAGATAAATGACTTATCGAGACAATAGGTAGATGTGTACGTAGTTCAATGATAGGTGATGATTGATGGGGGTAGATCGATGACGATACTGAAGATAGATTGATAGATGACAGATGATAGATGATCATTGATGACAGATATTGATAGACAGACAAGATACCTGGAAAACATATATGTACAAAGTATGATATGCCTGAGGAAAGGTTTTGTTCTTTGTGAGTATTGTGTGTAATGTATTTTGGAGATTTTTCTCTATGATAACATGGTGCATTTTTACCCAGGGAATGCACTATTAGAACAAATGCTGCCAAGAAAAGAGAGGACAGTGAAAGGAAAAGGCTTCCAATTTAGTTCACCGTTGCTCATTCTGTTTTCTGTTGTCCGCTTGTGATGGGTGTGATGTAATGCTTGAGATGGTGGAATAGGAAACATTATAAGTTAAAACTCTGCAACTGGGACTGGCAAGATGGCTCAGCAGGTAAAGGCCTGTGCCTCACAAACCTCATGACCTGAGTCTGATCTTCAGAGCACACAGGTCAGGACTGACTCCTGAAAAGTGGTCCTCTAACATCTACACATGAGCTGTAGCACAAGCGCCCTTCCCCCAAACGCACACACACACACACACACACACACACACACACACACACACACACAC
>CAJQZJ010004750.1:8672989-8694550 GCA_907164525.1 Lophiomys imhausi | reverse complement strand
CACACACACACACACACACACACACACACACACACACACACACACACTAAATAAAATGCATTTACAAGGCTGAAATCGATTTCTATTTGTCCTACAATATATAACTGGTTCATAAGCACATCAGCTACAAAGTTGTGCATGCTCACTGTACGAGGACACAGTCTGTGACTACACATCAATCCTTCATTTTTCCTTTACATATGAACACAATGGAAAGCAGAAACTACTATAACTTGTAACTTTTCAAAGTAAATCTTTTTTTTTTAATTTTCTAGACAAGTTTCCTCTGTGCAGTCCTGGTTGTCCTTGAACTCACAGAGATCCACCTGCCTCTGCCTCCTGAGTGGATTAAGGTCAAAGTGAATCTTTTTTTATAATTTATTTTTTATTTCTTCAAATTACATTTCAATCGCAATCCCCTCCCTACTCCCCCCTCCAGTCCCACCCTTCCACTCTCAACCCCCCCTTTCCTCTTCCCTTTTTTTTAAGTTTAAGGTATATCTTCCCCCCCCAACAGCTCCCCCTTTCAGTACAACAAATGGTTCTTTCTCTTATAACAATAAATACAATACAAATCAACAGAGGTAATTAGGCCACAGTTATGAGGGTTATATGGCTTAGCGTACATTCCCAATGTCCAGTCCATATGTATTTGGCACCTGGCTTTAACATTCTACTATCTAACCATCTCCATGAGTTTAAAGTTCTATATCTAACTCAACTTTCATACTGACTTGCAACACAATTTTAAAAACATCTTCTTATATCCAGAACACCCTCTTGATTCCTAAACAACTCAAAATTTAACTATGAGACTCTAGCTATCTGTTCTTCAACCTCCTTAGAGACCTGAGAGGGATAAATATATCTGATTATATAGGAAGTACAGGGCCCGGAGCTTCCAAAACTAAGAAATGACATACCAGTGGCTGCCTGGACAGTTCCCATTTTCTCTCCATACATTACAGCATCAATCTTCAGCCGTTTGGCCCCGTTTCTCTGACAGACATTGATTGTAGAGCAGGAATTATGAAAGACTTGCTTACCCTGACTTGGCAGAGCTAGGCTGTCAACTAACACTACTGAAGCTCAAATCCCACATTGAACCTCACACATTAATAGTGGGAGACTTCAACACACCACTCTCACCACTGGACAGATTAACGATGCAGAAACCAAACAGAGAAATAATGAACTTCACAGATGTCATGAATCAAATGGACCTAATTGATATCTACAGAACATTTCACCCCCAAACAAAAGAATACAATTTCTTCTCGGCACCTCATGGAACCTTCTCCAAAATCAACCATATAGTCGGTCACAAAGCAAGCCTCAACAGATACAGGAAAATTGAAATCACTCCTTGTAACTTATCAGACCATCATGGAATAAAGCTAGGCTTCAACAGTAACAAAAACAACAGAGAGCCTGCAAAAACATGGAAACCAAAGTGAATCTTAAGTTACAAAATTCATTTGTTTTTCTGAAAAGATGACCCAGTGATTTCAGAGCCCACCCTCACTCCACTGTGCCCTGCAGAGGTCAAGAGCCCCTCCTGCTCTGTTTACTCAAACATAGGTGCAGTTTTCAGGTTTTCAATTGGACAGAGTGGGCTTTTGATTGGACAGTCATCATGTGTGACTCTGATCTTCCTTCTACAAATCCAGTTTAGCTTTCAAAACTCAAACATCTGGATCCACGTAACACTTTAAAGACAGTTGGTAATAAATGGTGTATCTGAAAAAGAATTCTCTTTAAGTGATGGATATTTAAGTTTTTCACAGTTCATAGAATTTCACTGTATCTCTGTACTTATATTAATATGCATGATTGTTTTATGTCCTATGTCTAAAGTCTATTGAGTCAATGAGCACGCCTACTTGAATTTCTAAATAGCACCATACTTTCTCCCCAACAGACTATGGTTGTACACCTGCCAATGTATGCAGAAGCCCCTTCCCCCAGATGGATGTGCAAAGTGACCAGGAGGAGCTGCTTCTGTCTTGAGTCTTTCAAGGAAGGATCATGGCATCACATGCGGCAGGCCAAGGTCTCTCTGCATCTGATCTGCATTCATACCACTACTGGAGAGGCTCACTTGGTGTTAAAACTGACTTAAGAAACCTATGTCAAGGAATGGGACACACTACTATTGACAACACACTATGTGTGGGCATGTGTATGTGCAGGCAGCCATGTATCCTGACATGGGATTTGTTTGTGGTTCCTGAGAAGGCGTCTTCTCCCAGAGGCTTAGGCTGCAGGTTCCTTCCTTCGCAGCTCTCTAGCCCATCTGAAGGCATAAGGATTGATACTCATGGTCTACTTTTGTTTTTATGCACAATTAAGATTTCATTTTACTTTCATAAATATCTTGCCTGTGTCCACTTTAATGAGTCCCCAGGGAGGAACTTGTGTTTAGTCTAGCATTGGTGTTAGAGGCAAGTAACCGCATATATACTGCTCACCAGAGAATCCTAGTGTCTAGACATGTCTTTGACATTAAATATGTGATCAGCACACATTGGGCTGTTGAGAGAATCCTGCCAACTCAGGTCTTTCAGCCCTGTGCTTCCTATACTGGCAAAGGAGGGCATAAGATGGTATGAAATATTTTTCAAAACATTTACCCCCAACTATTTGTAAATGCCCTTTAAACCTGTGTTCTCATTTGGATGTCCCAAAGGCACCTCATTCCAATACGCCTGAAATGGTTTGTCTTCTCATACTGACCTAGTTCTACTTGACATTACTGTCACCCAGAGGCCCAGTTTAGAAAGCCAAGTCTTTTTTTTGGATTTCCACTTTTCTGTCCCTTAATATATTTCATATACCATGAGAGCCTCTCCCTTCATTCCCCATAATTCCTTATTGGTTTGGTTCCATGTTCTTTTAAGTTTTAAAATTATGTTGAATTTGTGTGTGTGTGCATGTGTGCAATTATAGTATGGTTGTACAGGGCACTGCATAACCTGCAGGAGTCACCTCTCTTTCCACCATGTAAATTCCCAGAATGTGAGTCAGGTTATCAGACTTGGTGATAAAAACCTTGTATTAACTACTTTTCCTCTGCTGTGATAAAAACAAACAAACAAACATTACCAAGGCAACTTTGAGAAGAGTTTATTTGGTATTACAGTTCCAGAGAGATAAGAGTCCATTACTAACACAACTGGGAAGTGTTACAGCAGGCAAGCATGGTTGCTGAGGCTTACCCATCTTGATCCATAAGCAAGAAGCCGAGAGAGCAAACTAAGAATGATGCATGGCTTTTCAAACTTCACAGTCCATTCTCAGGGACATGTCTCATCTAGCAGGCCTTCAGCATCTAAACCTATCCAAATGTTTTAACTGATTGGAGGCTAAGTATTAAAATGCCCGAGGCTGTGGGGGACATCTCATTCAAATCAATACATACCTTTACCCACTGAACCATTTAGCTGGCTTGGCTCCCTATGCTTAATTTAACACATCTCTAGCTTAGTTCAGAAACTTAGCATTGGTGACCATTTTGAAGCAATAGAAAGAGGGACACTTTTATCCACCACTATCATCTCCAGCATTTAAATTAAAGTGAAATGAGCTTTCTCCATTCTGTTCATCATTTGACCATAAAATTGTATTCTAAAGCAAAAGGTGGTTTCATGGTTTGGTCAAGTAAACAGAGTTGGGAATCAGGATCAGATGATGTACAATTGAACCACACCTCTACTACCTAAAGTGACTATTTCTTTTCTCCTTGCTGGTCCACGTATGTGGAAAACATATAATTCGGAAGAATGTGTGTGGCTTCAGCTTGGCTCACAGATAGGGAAGGTACAGTGGCAGGAGCAGCTTGACAGCAGGAGTGTGAGGCTGCTTGCTCACATCTGAGATCAGAAAATAGGAAGAATGCTGACACCAAGCTGCATTTCACTCTCTCCCCTTTTTATTTAGTCTGGGATGCCAGCATGTGGGATGGCACTACCTGCATTGAGGGTAGATCATTCTCCCCTCTGTTCCATAACTGTCTCCTGGTTTATTCTAATCTAGTTGGGTTGATGATGAAAATTTACTATTACCATCTTACTCCTTGTCAACTTAACACCCCCAAAACATTATCTTAAGCCACTACACCCTTCATTCTTTAAGATCCAGCTACGGTGCTTTCTCACACAAAGACAGATGGCTCCTCCATCCTCTAGCTTACAGTTTGTGCCAAATTTAAGTAATTTTTCACACATGCGATGGTTTGTTCTTCAGGTGTTCTAACTGTTTGATGTTTGTTCTACAGGAGTGGCAGTATTGGGACACTGCACAACAAGAGATGTGTCTGGTGGAAGGTCCTTGAGCCAGCTGGGTCTTCAGAAGATTTTCTCTATTTCTGGTAGAGTGCTGTTAACATTTCATGGGAAAGTTGTAGTGAGAACAAACATGGGAAGCCCATGTCTGGCCCATACAGTTTCCTTCTGGCTCCCTCTTTGGTCCTGTAATTACTTACCTCTGTTATCCTACAGAAGTTCATTTCATGCTAGACATCCATCTTGGTACTCACTAGGCATTTGTCCCTGACTCCAATCCCTGGAAGATAACTTCCCAGTAACCCCGACCCAATGATCCCCTTCGAAAAGATGTACAGCCATTACTATCTACTTGTTACGATATGACTAACTGCTTCTTTTGTTTGTGTAAGTTGCTTACACAGATACCCAAAGATTGTTTTGAGTTGCCTTAATCACTTAACTTAGCAGAACTTTTTTACTTGCTTGCATAGATATGGAAGGTCTTCATGTGGTTTTCCCCCTTGAAAGTCGTTTCCTGTACCCCTCCTTCATGGTAATCTCAAATTTGGCTCAGACTGTTTGGCCTGCTAGCAGCTAATCAACAAGTCTTCTGAGTTTGATTGGATTGCGTCCGTGGTCTTTTCTGAGGGGTCGCAAACTCCATGACAACTCCTGTTCATGTTCCTGCCATGGTGTGAGATCATGTGTGGTGAGTCCTTTACCAGATATTCCTTCTCCCTACCCAGACCTGACTTCCAACCTCCAGAACTGTGGGCAAGGGAGCCTCTTTTATGAAGTTAGCTTGTCTCAGGTATTTCTTTTCTTTTTTTCTGACATAACATTTTCATTGATAATCTGGCAATTTCACCTCATGCACACTGATCCTACTCACTTCGCAGTCCTTCCATGTATTGCCCCCTACCCGGATGTCCTCCTGCCAAAAAAGTAAAAATAAAAATAAGACAACAACAAAACAGAAAAAATTGTAGTAAATAATGCTCTTCTATATTATTTAAGGCAAGGTCTATACTTAGTTTCTTTTTCTACTGCTGGGAAAAAAACAGCTTAATGCAGAAGGGGTTTATTTCAGCTCATGGTTAGGGTACAGTCTACCATGGTGGGTAGGCCAGGCAGGAAGAGCTTGAAGCAACTGGCCACATTGTATCCACAGTCAGAAGAACAGAGCTATGAATGCTAGTGTCAGCTTACTTTCTCTTACACAGGTCAGGGTCTCCTGATGGCGCCACCTGCAGTGGGAGGGCCTTCCCACTTCATTTACCACAGCCATAGTAATTCCTTACAGATACACCCACAGATCTGCCTGATCTGCATAGTCATAGTAATTCCCTTACAGATACACCCACAGATCCGCCTGATCTGGAAAATCTCTCATTGAGACTCCTGTCAAATTGACAAATGAATTAAATCAGTGCATAACTTATATGTTCTACATTTTCTCCCTTTCCTTCTCTGCTTCTAGAGTGACTGGTACATTGTGGTGATCAAGAACTTTAAATAATGTCTTGTCAGCTTCAAATAAAAGAGATATGATCACAAAGGTTTTCAGGTCAAAATTGTGCTTTTGAAGACAAAATAAAATAAGTTTTTGTTTCTACCACATTTTCTTTTGAAATGTCATTTGAACTTGAGTATCTTCTTTTTTTTATAACCTTGCTGTTATAAGGCCTTCACCAGCTCTTAGGAATTAGTTGCAGCAACCATACTTAAAATATAGTTGTAGTTGTTACATAGCATTGACTATGTACTTTAATTCCAGTCAAAGGAAGGTTTAACAAACCCAAGTGCTCATTTAAAAATGATTTTAAGGACTGGAAAGATGACTTAGTAGGGAAAGGTACGTGCCACCATGCCTGGTAATAGGAGTTGGATCCATGGAACCCATACAGTGTAAGGAGAGGACTAACTCCTGCAAGCTGTCTTCTGACCTCCACGGTACATGGATGGCTGTGTATATATGCATGTAAGTGTATATACACATATACGCACACATACCACAAAAAACAAATGTGAAAAAAACCCTTTATTCTTCCTGCTGGTATTAAAATAGTAGATACTAGATAAACAGTACATAAATAATGAAGTGCTGTACAAATATAAAATAATACTAATAAGAAAAGGAAGTCAGGCCGGGAGGTGGTGGCACATGGGAGGCAGAGGCAGGCGGATCTTTGTGAGTTCAAGGCCAGCCTGATCTACAAAGTGAGTCCAGAACAGCCAGAGCTACACAGAGAAACCCTGCCTCAAAAAACCAAAAAAAAAAAAAAAAAAAAAAAAAGAAAAAGAAAAGAAAAGGAAGTCAGTCTTGGTTATTTTTCTCATTGTTGTGACAAAAGACCAGGGGTGGGGAGGAAACAACTTGGAGAGGGAAGATTTATTTTAACTCACAACTTAAGACGGTTACTGTTCACCTCGGAGAGGAAGCATGGCAAGGGGCTGCAAGCGTGGAGCTTGTACTCAGGCTCCTCACTGTTTTTGCTTCAGGAAGTAGAGAACTCATGTCAGAACTAGACTTGGGCTGGACTTCGGAGACCAGCCTCTTCCAGCTAGCTCCCACCCACCTCCTACAGGGCCCTAAACCTCTCAAGACATTGTCACAGGCTGGAGACAGGTATTCACACACACACAAACCCTGAGGACAGGGTGAGCACTTCCCATTTGAAAGGGAGAAAAGTTAAGTATTTCAATTGCGCAGTATGAGCTAGAATTTGAGAGAGGCTGTATGTGTCCATCTTTGATAGCTTTTTAACACTCTAACTTTTGAAAAGATATTTTGAAAACCAATATGAATTCTATTGAAGTATATTTAAGAACTCTCATTTAGAGTTAAGTGGACGAAGAAAGCCAAATCATCTTTGCAGATGTTGAGGAGAAATTCATCGCAGGCAATCAGTATTTAATATCCAGCCCGGACTTTCTGAGCAAGTGCTTTCTCTAAATGATAAATCAAATGTGTTGGGAATATCATTAATCTCAGAATATAAATGAGGCAAGCAAGAAAAAGACAATGGAAACATGAACATTAAAAATCAACCATTGTAGCAAAGAACAGAAAAAATATTTAAAAGGTATTCTGGAATTTTTGAGGTTGATATTAACATACTCTGTAGCAGAGACTACTGTGTAACAATGCTAGCATGTAGGCTGAGCTATAAATATTTACCCATCTAGATGTCATATGATAGACACATTGCTGATACTATATTACTATAACTAACATTTGAAATAATAACCGCTTCTCGGCCTTTTGGCTAAGATCAAGTGAAATAAAAGAGTGCAAAACTTTACCATTTAAAATAAGAATGTGGGGCCAGGGAGATGTCTCAACAGATAAAGTTGCTTTTGGACAAGCAGGATAATTTGAGTTTGACCCCTGAGAAAGAAAAAAGGAGGAGAAAAAAAATCCTGAACGCTGACCTCTGATGTCTATACACTGTGGCATATGCTCATGTAGGAATGCATATTCACACTTGTGTGTACACACACACACACACACACACACACACACACACACACACACACAGATTCTCTCTCTCTCTCTCTCTCTCTCTCTGTGTATACACACAAGTGTATATATGCATTCCTACATGAGTGTATGCCACAGTGTATAGAGGTCAGAGGTCAGCGTTGGTTAGGTGGGGAGGCACTTTCGGGATGCTTAAATGTCTTGTCTACTTTTTGTTGGCATTGAATTCTAGGGGCTGAGTAGCTTACAGTAATAATAATGATAAGATATTTCTTACAGTTCTGGAAGCTATGAAGGCCATACTTTACCTAGCAAGGGACTGTTTGCTATGTGAGCACAGTGGAAGGCATCATTATCAAAAAAAAAAAAAAAAAAAGGGCCGAGCCAGAGCATGCCAAAAGTGGCAGACACACTTTATAACCATCTAGTGTTGTGGTAGGTAACCCAGTCAGTCCTGTGATAGCATCATTACTCCGTTCTTGAGGATGGAGCCACCTTGGTAACATCTTTCTATGGTCCTACCCTCCTCATACCGTTATATTGGTAATTACATTTCTGCAGCGATTGTAGAGGGAACATTCAAAGCACAGCACCATGGCTGCTCAAGACAAGTATGTCTAGTGGGCAGGAGCTATGTATTAGAATCTGTTGCTTTTCCTACTGTGTCATTGTGGCAGTTTCATGACATTTTCAACTTGACACAATGTAGAATTACCAGGAAATGGAGTCTTATATATAGTCTACACCAGGTTGGACTATGGGCGTGTCTGTAAAGGACTTTGTAATTGAGGTAGGAAGGCCCACCCTGAATGCGTGCAGCACCATTTTGCTGGCTGGGTCCTGGCCTGCGCAAGGGCCTAGTGAGCTGAGCACAAGGAAGCTTGCACACGCTCATTCCCCTGCGCTGGCCTGTGGGTGTGACTAGAGCTCTTGCCTTGTTTTGCCTTAGCAATGGACTGTCACCTGGGACTGTGAAATCAAACAGCCCCCTTTTCTCCTATGTTGCTTTTCCTCAGGGTGTTTTATCAGAGCAATGGGAATGGAGCTAGGCCAATAGTGCTGCTCTTTGGAAACCAATTCTTTTTTTTTAATTTTTATTTATTACATCAGGTTACATCTCCATCACAGTGTCCTTTTTCCGCCCCTCCCAGTCCCGCCCTCCCACTCTCTACCCCCCTATCCCTTCTATCCTACTCCTCTGGAGTGGAGTGTCCCTACATAACAGTCCCCCACCCCAGTTCAGCAGTCATATGAGGGCCAAGAGCCTCCTCATACACAGGGGGCCTACAAGGCAGCACCACTAGGGAAAAGTGTCTCATTGATAGGACTATGGAAATCAGTCTGGCCATATCTTAGAAAACTTGGAATAGCTCTACCTCAAGATCCAGCCATACCACTTCTGGGTATACATCCAAATGACTCCTCACCAAATCACAAGGAAGTTTCCTCATCTATGTTCATAGCAGCCTTATTTATAATAGCTAGAAACTGAAAACAACCCAGATGGAACCCAGTTCTTAACTTCTCTGGGCCAGTCGCACATACCCAATGGCAGAAAAGGTTAAAGGCTTTCTCTTGAAATACACAAGTGCTGATGGGGATCACATGGAAGCCTCGCTTCTGAGTGTATCCTACCCAGAATTAAACCCTAACTTCTGTTAGTCAACAGTTAGACTGCATGCTAACACTGCTGATTAGTATTCTGTAAGTGTGGCCCCCTCAGCCTTAACAGATAGATAACTTGCTAAGTATGAACTTCTTAGGCAGGCAGCCAACAGCAAATTTCTGTCCAACAAATTTCAGTGAGGCCTCAGTTGCCATCTGCTTCTGAACAAATACCACAGTTCCACCAATTGCTGTTACCTGGGAATTGCTCCATTGGGGGATGAATTTGGGATAGCCAATCCTGGCAGCACATGCTATCATCAGTGTTTTAAATATGTCGAGGGTGATAATCTGATGGGTATCAGGATGGTTTCTGATTTTTGAATTTGCCTCTCATGCGTTCTGCTGAACACACATGTGGCCATGCACCCTTCTTTATGTTGATCCTTTCTTTACAGATATAAGTCTTTTGTACTCGGCTTTGGTTTTATTTCTGTTCCTATTATTATAGAAGTTTTCTGGCCACCTGCTGCTTCTTTTCAGCATTCATGAGGATTTGGCCTTTTCTCTTTTCTTTTCAGTGGTGAGGAGTCCCTAGCTCAGGACTGGTAAGGGCTCCACCAGTGGATTATGCATGAGGCAGGCCCACCCCTTGGCTTTGATTTCAGCTTTAGGGGGCCTCTTCTTGCCTTGGATCCTGTAGAAAGTTAGTTGTCCTCGGAACCTCCCAGAGCGGGAGAGTCTGAGGCTTTAGGCTTAAATTGCCAAATCCTGTATTTGTGTACCAGCAGGCAATAAGGGAAGAAACTTAAGTGTCGCGTTCCTACCGTCTAAAGCCTGCAGACCCTGCAATCAAAGGCGGAGACCATATTCCAAAACAATTGTGTCCCATGATGGTTTATTATGGAAGGGCCAGCCTCTCTATGGATGCATGCCAATAAAACAAAGTGAAAAACTGGATCTCTTCATAATTTCTACTCCACAAACCACAATTTTGTAGATGATAGCTGAGCTCTTATTCAGATTTCAAAAAATACTTTGTGTACTTAGAGAGCATTCATTCACACCGGGCCCCGATGGGGGATTCCTGTGCAGGCAGCAAGCAACATCAAGCAGATAGTGGCTGTCTCTGCTGGGCCCATTGAAGCTGCCCGTGACCTTTTCGCCCAGCCATGCTGACAGCCTGTGAAGACTGAGTTAACCGAGAAGTCCACCCAGCAGCCAGGGCTAATGGGCTTCCTCTTCCTGCAGTGCTGCAGTTAGGATTTATCTTCCTGTAGAATGATTTTATAGACACCTCAGAGTCAAGCTTTTATTTCCACATCAGAACGCAGGCAGCAGCAGGTTTGACACTGGAAAACTGCAGAAGCCAGCCAAGTGCACTAGGAGACAGCGTGCCCAAGAACACATGTGAGTTATCCTCCCTTGTCACCTCTGGCATTTATTTTGTTTACAGATCTCTGCGAACTTTCCTCTTAGTTAAGAAGTGCTGCCAGGGGCAGGCTATGCAAGAGACCTAGTTTTTGTTTTTCTTTTTTGTTTTCTTTTTGCCTGAAATAAAATGAGGCAAACAACCCTTCTCACACTGGGTGTGGAAATAGTGCTTCTGTTGGCATTCTCTGAAGTTTGAAGCAGTTTTAAACATCCGTCTCTGTACAAAGTTTGGGTCCATGTAATCTCTTGTCGTCCTCACTCATTTACGCAGAAAGTTAAATTTCAATTATGAACTATTTCTTAGGTACTATATAACTAAAAATAAATATATGCACTTTGGGGCTGAGGAGCTACTGTCTACATTAGGAGATAAAAATGATCATCTATCTATCTATTATCTATGTATCACAGGGAAAGAAGCAATTTAGAATCAAAAAAGTGAAAATGTTATTTTCAGTCTTTTAGTGACTGCTTAGAAAGGTAATTATATAAAAATAAATATAAATAAAGAATAAAAATTATATTAGAGCTAGGGAGATGGTTCGGTTAAGTTAAGTCCCTAGTGTAAACACATGAGAAACTTGAGTTTAGATTCCCAGTATCCATGCAAAGGGAAATACCTGATATAGACCTCTGGCTTCCACATGCATGTGCACGTGTGCACAAACATATATAAACACATATAAGAGAAAAAAGAAACAAAGTTATTTTAAAGGTGAGATTGATAGAAAGAGTTGATAGTTTACTAGATTCCAAATACACACAGAATCCTGGGGAATCTTCTTAATGTAGAGGAGATGAAGAATAAGGCAGAGACAAGGACATGACAAAAAAGAACACGAACAAGGAGTCAGTGAGAGAAGTAAGAGCCTCTGGAAAACCCCAGAAGGCATCACCGGACAGATCTGTGTAGTTGTGTACCTTGATAATACTCCTTTATTGTAACACAGGGTGTATAAAGAATTATTCATATTTCCAACTCTTACTTTTTCAACGTCCAGTGTGGGAAGATATTGTATTCACAGCACGAATCCTTGCAGTGCATCTGCTCAGATAAGATCAGTTTCTCTGCCCATTGGCCAATGCTGAGGCCAGTCTGCTTATGGACTGTTTGAATATCATAGCTGAATTTATGTTCTAAAAATGATTTTAAGTCTCTTATGGGCAGTGAGTACTGTATGAAATTCATACAGTACTCAGAGTAGCCATATGGCGTATGCACCATAAATACCTAGCAAGTGGCATTTAATTAGAGGACAGGGAGAGGGCACATTCTGCACTGATACAATGAGACTGTCATTGATCTCAGTTTGCTCTGCAATGAGCCGTTTACCTAGCCTAACAGCCTGCAAGATGCTTTATTTTCACAGATGCAAAAGTCATATTAAAGAATGAATCCATTCTTTACCAAATGGATATGAATACCAAAGCCAGGTCTGGTGGTACACACTTATAATTCCAGCATTCAGAGGGCTGAGGACTGAGGCAGGATAATCTCTCAGCCTGGCTGCCTATCTGAGACTGTCTCAACAACCCCACTGCCACCTTGGACCCAAGAAGGGCCACAAAGTTTGTATCAACCACGCCTAGCATAAGACACACCAATAAACATTTTCTGGTCTTATCTATTGCAACTTTGATTTGGACATGGACAAAGATGGGTGGATTCTAGGTAGGTGAGGATATTTCTACCCAGAGCCTGGCTGAGCTGTTGCTTCTAGCCCCTACACCACAGGCTCATGCAGGCTGAGATTTCCTGTCATGTCTTCTTCTGTTTGCATCAAGTCAATGTTGTCCACCAGATAGATGACTTTGATTTCCTCATCACAAAACCCAGCCTCCTCTGCTGTATTTGTGTTTGAACGAAATACAGTTCTCATGCTCTAGATAAGGAGCACTTGGAAAGAAATTTATCCCTTCCTAGTGTTCGTGTCTTTGCATTTTTCTTGGGGGTTGTTGAGACCCCTCTGTAGCCACTATTAAGAAAAGTGCATTATTCATTGCTGATATTTTTCTTAGTCCCTGTAGCTGTTCATCATGTCTTTTCTCTGAATTCATTCCAATTCTTCAAATTGTATATAGAGTGAAGGTCATGGCCCCAGACTCCACCCCTTCCTCTTTGCTCTGGGAATTCTGCTAGATTTCTTAAGACCATAATGCCCAGTTAGTATTGTTCTGTTTCTGTGAAGATGAGATCAGCATGTTATGAGGTGTGTATAGAAGGGGCCACTGTCAGATGTTTACTATGTAGACCCTATCAATTCTGAATTTATTTTAACTGCAAAATGAGCTTGGGTTAGAATGCTTGTATACTATATTGTATTTTAAAGGTAATGTTAGACTAAGTTCTGGGCAAAATAGTATAAGAAACACTAAAAAAAAAAAAAAAAAAACCTTTGATACCGTACACCATATATAGACAAATTTAGAATACTAGTTTACATAACAAGCTTTCTTCAATATTAATCTGAATTGCTGAAATGTTACCTGTAAACAATACAGCATTATATACCTTTAAGTATTATGTAATTCGGACTTTCTGATCACATAGGAGTGAGGCTTTTTCTAATTAAATTGCATTAAGAAACCACATCTAATCTTTGTAAATGGGTAGGACCAGCCAGAGCTGGTAACACTTTGCCCATGAAATTCACTGGAGGCAGCACTCACAATGCCCTCTCTGTCCTGTCTAGCATCTTCATTTGTAGATCAGGAATGACTCTGAAACCAGAAATCAGGTGAGTTTTTTGAACTGGTGTGGAGTAGACCATATGTGAACTCAGGTCTTCCAACCCCCTGGCCAGTACTCTGCAACTTGTTGATTTACTCTTTGGCACTCTGGCCTCAGCACTTGGGCAGCTTCCTACTGATGGAAGGAGCCCCGGGCCTCCTACGTGACAGGTTGGAAGCAGGCAAAGAGGTAGATACATGAACAGGGAGTTGCTGATGAGGGAATCAAAGAGCAGCTATCAACTTCCTCCTCTAATAAACAGCAGTAGGGTTACTTGCTTGACTGTGATGAACCAGAAGTCACAAGATGGGAGAGGAAGACTGAAGGATGTAGATTCAAATGGTTTTTTACAGCTTTGCTATGCTCCATTTTACTCTGTAAAAACTATAAAACGGTTCAGTGAAAAATGCCACATATCATACATCCATTAACATATGTAAAAAGTACAATAGCACTCTGATTATTTTCCAATTTTAGAGTCTTACTTTGAAATTATGGGCCTATCCCTGTAGATAGGAATGGTGTGGTTAATATTTGAAAGTCAGGTTCGATTTAAAAAAATAAAAAGGAAATATGAGGCTGAGTCCTTTAACATGCTCTTTTGCCACAAGATAGAACTTTATTAAAGCATTAGAAAGTATAACCGTACCTTTAAAACTATACATTCTTAGCTGACTGCACAATCAGAGGGAATCCAATAGGTCAAGTATAGTGGTACTTTTCAGTGTTTTATAATGCATTTAAATATTATCCAACATCCAACAGAGAATTAATATTATATGAACGTAACAGGAAGCCTCTTAATTTAGCCTGTGCAAAAAAGGGGACATTTATTATAAGATAAAGGGGTGCCTTATGGGACCAAGACTAAGTCCTCAGGAAAAAATTTATAACCATGGTAGAACACTCAGGAGTCCCATATTAACCCAGACAGGCTACTTTACCTTCTTGTCTGCTCACATAAAAACTAAAAATGGGACAATTGACTGTTATTATGACTTCAGCTTTGTCTTACCCCAAGCTGTGATGGACAGTTAACAAATACTGGCCTAGGTACGTCAGCTTTTATGCCCCTCCCCCATTAAGTAGTTAATGATCTGTAAATAAAGAGTTGAGAATGCTATCCTAAAGGGACCCTGTGCTCTTTCACATGACAAATCTCAGTGTAATGTGAGAGACTCTCCCTCTGGTTTATTTTTACCAACAAGATACTTAGGCCTACATGGTAAGTATCCTGTCCAATTCATAAAAATTGTGTCCTGTGGATAAGAGGCCATGCTTTCCACAGGAAAAGTCTTGCTTCCCCAGCGATGGCATGATACTCTTCACTGATGCCTCGAAGGTTTCCCAGGCCACAAGGAACTCACATTTGCTTCTTCCTTTGTTCCCTCCACTCCTCACACGTTCCTTTGACCCATTTATACACTCCAGTTCCCTCTGTCCTTCACAGTGGCTCTTCCATTCAAAACACCAGCCACGCAAAGACTGGATGAAATCTCTTGGCCTTAATTCTTTAGCAGCACATTAAGGGTGGTGAAGCTGAGACAGTTCTCAGGAAAAAGCATGGGACAGGAAGGTATAGTCTGTCCCACTAGAAAAGCCCATGCCTGGATATGGGTAGAGGTTTGCTGACACTACATCCAGCTCTTTCAGGAAAGCCTCAATTGCCTCCTTACTCTCAGGTGTCTAATTGAGAAGAGAGTTTGAAAATATCAATTTTCTAAGTGATCTCCTGGTGATGCTTACCCACTGCAGTCTGGTAGGCACTATTCTAGAATATTCTCAGAAAGATTGTGAAAAGACAGACTTTCAGGCTGAGAAAATTATACAAACAGTGAGTTTTCTGGATCCTGAGCTAAATATATTCCCTACCAGGACTGGCACAGGCTCTGAGTTTCGCACTCCTGGGTCTATGAGAGTACAGCAGTGGTCAAGAGACCAGGGTGAGCCAGAGGCCAAGACAGGCATGACTGAAATCTCCACCCAAGCTATAGACCCTGTAAGTTTTTTTATTGGCTGCTGGTGACTGAATTTTGTTCTTACTGTTTACATATTTTCAATTGAATGTATGTTTTGGAGATTTGTTTTTATTTGTGTGTATGTTTGTGTGTCTGTGTATATGCATGTATACCTATGTTTGGGTGCCATCGAAGGCCACAAGAGGTTGTGAGACGCCCTGGAGCCATAGCTACAGGCCTTTGTGAGCTGCTTGCCCTGGGTGCTGGGAATGAAACTCAGGCCTGCTACAAGAACAGCAAGTTCCAGTCCTGAATGTATTTTTAAAAGCCTTACCTCACCTAGAATCACAGATGCTTACTGCTAAAGGCACATAGTCCTGTTGTTATGAAATTAGAAAACTTAATGTGACTGTTGGCTGGCAAGTAAAAAATGAGTTAACACTTGTGTCTAAGCTCTTTAGGCAAGGGTACACAAACAGGAAGAACTCACCACTTCTGTAACAGAGCAAAGGGACCTGGTGCAAAGACTGACCTACTATGTGCTAGATGTGTAGCTTCACTCAGTCCTTATAACCTTACAAGGTAGTTACTGTAATCCCAGAATTCAGCAAAGGATCTGAAAACAGTAAGATGAGACCCCATTCACACTGTGTCAGGGACGTGCACAGGCCAGTGGGAGGAACTGTACTGCCTGTGTCCTCTGCATCATGTCAGAACATAGAGCCACAAGTAAACATGTCTGGCACTCCTTAAGGAGGAACTGCAGTCCTACCTCACCATGAAGTCTTCTCTGACATTTCTCATTGTTAAAACATGTCTTTTGTTTACGGTTCAAAACTTCCATTTTCATCACCTTATAGAGCTTGACCTGGGCAGCATGTTGTCACAAGTAGTGGAGAGAAACTTTCCTGATTCTTCCTGCCTCTTCATTAAACTGAGATACATTTGAACACTGATGTTATCTGAAGTTCAGTGTAATGTGGATCATACTACTTTGGTATTTTGGAGTCTGGACATGTCCCACACTAAGGACACATGGCAGACACAGTTCATGTACATCAAATACCCGAGTGCTCCCTTACTATGGGAGATACTCCGTGACTCAGTGGTCCAAGAGGACAATGGAGCAGGAGCGGAGTAACCCCCCCACCCCCAGCTAAGGAAGGTAAATGAGTCTCCTTCACCATACCGTGCTGGGCGCCAGTAGGTTTCTATATAAGCTCAACTGACAAGTGGGTGAAGGCTCCTTGTGGGGTGTCCCTCCTAAGCAAGGGCTCATTACAGAGCTGTAGTGAGCCTGGCGTGCTGCTCACCTTCGCCTCCTTGTTTACCCTTATCAGCATTGGTCCAACCTCACAGGTCACAGTCCTTTAGGCTAACTGGCCTGGGAAGGGGTAGAACCCACTTCAGAAAGAGGAACCTAAAGAACAGGATGGGCTTCCTAGTTTCTAAGTGTGTGATGAGACTGTAGGGTGATAAAATGAGTTATTCTTCAAGTCTCCTGGCTTCCCAAGAAGCCCTTAGGAGAGACTGGTCCACAGAGTAAAATGCACTCCCAAGAATTCTTTCTTCTGATAATAGAATTCTCAGTGCACTCCTGTGTTGTCAAGAGCATCCTGACTGTGAAAATGCCTTATGGCACTTCCCTGAATAGAGGAACAAGTGAAGAGAAAGACTGTTTGATGTAGTCAGATTCTCTGGACTTTAATCCTATATCCTCTTCATAGCTGAGCTAGCCATTCAAAATTAAAGTGAACCTTTCATCCATGTATATCATAAATGGGCATTTATCAGGATTATATGATTTTGCAATCCATCTGAAAATGTAACCAGAATTTGTTTTCTTTCCATTTCACTATGTAATTACCATGCAACAATAACAAAAGTGACATGTTTGAAGAACAGATAAAATGCTGTAAATTGGCCAGTAATGGTGATATTTCCTCATCTTCTGGAAAATCCATTTATTCTCTCTCAACAAATCAAGGCATTGTCAGCCCATACTCATCTTGTGGCCAGAGGGGCTTCACCAATTTCTGGATGTGAACAAGTCTTAGAATGCAGATGAGGCCAACTAACGAAGGCTTTCAGCACAGGCAGCTGGTCTTTGGTTGCCTCAATTTCTAAATCATCCGTAATGGGGCCAAGACCTCCCAAGCACTAAAAAGAGCAAGTTGACATACTGGACAAACTTAATTTTTTTCATGAAGAAGCTGCTATATTGCACATCTGCCACGGCTGCACAAACAATTATTCACTGAGTCGGGGAGGAAAAATCTGCTGCTTGTTTCTAGCTGGGTTGTTAAGGGGCCTCATGGAGAAACAATGGCCTCAGAGGCAGAATGCCCTGGCTGTGGGTGTACATGGCAATTCGTCCCTCAGTCTGGGGACTGTCCTGTGTGACTATATTATGTGGAATAGATCAAGATGTGCTTTCAAAGCAGGGAAGGGATTAGATATGACAGAATGGAATCACAGGTGCAGGAAGATGTGAGCCACAGACTAAAAATCACTGTAAGAGCGACACATACACTGTGGAAGTGTTCTGTCATGAATGCTCTAGCTTTCCACTTTGGACTCCCCACCATCAACATGTGCTCACAAGGGCTTCTTCTGCACCTGGAAGCTCTTTTAGGGATAACATACCTCTTCCATGCACCCCAGGTGACCTACGTTGATTTTGTAACAAACTATAGCCACCAGTGTAGAATGTCACAAACCCGATTTGTTACTTAGTAGAACTTGCTCTATTTTCCTTTCCCTCTTTTCTCGGTCCATTTGCCCATCCCAACTGTGCAGTTCTGGCTTATGAGTGAGTTCACTTCAATTAGAACTATTTATTTTTTATTCAATATTTACTAAAGAATGCTGAAGAAAAAAATTAAAATTTCTTGGAATTTCTTTATTTGGTTTTTATTGAGAAAGAGTTTCCTGTAGCCCAGGCTACTTTGTAGCTGAGGCCTGGCCCTGAACTCCTGATTCTCCTGCCTAAACCTCTCAAGTGCTAGGAATATAGCCGTGTGTCACATCTGGCCAGCAGAAATTTGTTAGTAACATGCAGACTGATGATAACTGGGCTGTTTCTAGTTGTGATCATGTTTTAATAACCTTTGGGCTAAAAAGTCAAGCACTGTGTGCAATGCTAAAGTGTGTGATTTACTTGGAAAGGTCAAACCAAGGAGGGGATGCCAGCAATTATAGAAACACAAAGACACCTTTCTGTGGTTGCCCAACCTCAGTCCTCCAAAGTTAAAAGTAAGCTACTGAGATAATGGTGATGCAGCAGGAGTGAGGACTGAGAATCTGAGGATGATTTAAATGGGATGATTCAAAGCCTAGCAACAATACTAATGTACAGATAAGACTCATGGTGGCAACAGTAGATCATAATCCTGGCAATTAATGGTAGCGACTACCCAGACACAAATCCAAGTCTCCTTAAGGTGTCAGGTATGTAAAGTAATGAATGAGTCCTCACTCTGGATGGACCCAGCAGACGGAGCCTTCGTGGTCCACTTGCAGGCTGAACTTATATTAATGCAAGCCAGTTACACAGATGAGTATTTAGTACCTGTTGGATTAAAAAAAAAAAAAAAACCTACTTACTGTAACAATTCTACTCACTTTTGTGGAAAAAAGATAAAATTCTGTTATCACAAAAAGGGAAGTGTTTTTTCAAGCAAACCAAACACAACAGTTTGATGGATATTATAAAATATTCCAAGTGTCTGAGAAGGTCATGAGAGAAGGTGAGCCTTGCTGTACTGGTCGATCTCTCTCCACTTGGAGAGAGAATGGAAGGCAGGTCCATTCCAGTTTCAGAGAAAACAAAAACATGGAAGTGTGGTTGAAAAGATCACAATCAGTTATGAATAAATTTGTGGGTCAAATATATTGCCAAAATTTTCTTTAAAAAATTTCTGAGACATTGAAAATTCCCAGAGCTTAATAACAAAATGAACTGTACTAGTAAATGTTAAGTGTATGTCATTACAGTGGGTCAAATCCAATCTTATGTAGGCTACTTAAGCACTCTATCACTGAACAAAACACCCAAAGAATATTTTAATGGTATTTCTATTCCAGTTTTTACTACTTTGAAGTTAGGAGAGAAGGCCTGGAGATGTATCCTAGTGGTAGGGCGCTTGTCTGTGCATAAGGCCTTAGATTCAATCCATAAAACAGAACAAACAGAAAGAAATCAAGGCTAAAAAAGAACTATACAAACAATGCCATTAGAAATAATGTTCTCACTGTGCTTTATTCTTTCACCTCTTTGTTGAACCAATAACAGTTTTCTAAAAAAAAAAAAAAAAACAAAGTATTCCTTTCTAACAACTTCATTTTACAGTACCAATGTAGGTCATTTCTCTTTCTGAAAGACAAAATACAATTTAAAATGGTTTTAAAAGTACTTCAACAATTATTTTCTTATGAAACATCTGCTCAAATGAAATGTGGTGAATACCAATTTGAAATGTTAACCAGGAATGAAGGGCAGAGTTTCTCAAGCATGCCTGTACACTGCATACAAACCTGGGCTGCAAATTCCCATGTGTACACGTATCCACACATGCATATTTACCCCTGCTGTCTTAACTTCTTGTCTGCTAGTCACTATAGGCAGGAGGTCCAAACCATTGTGTTCAAACATGGTATCCAATTTATGGACGAGTTGCACTTACTAACAAATTTCCATTGATATTTATTTTTTAGACAGGCTTTCACTATGTAGTCCTGTCTGTACTGGAACTCACTATATAGACTAGGTTGGTTTTGGACTAATAACAATCCTCCTACCTCAATCTCCCAACTTCTGGGAACATAGGTGGGTGTTAGCATAGCTGGCCACTTTTAAAATCACTAGATCACTAAAAAAACAAACAAAAGGAAATGAATTTGAGGGGAATGCAGCCGTATACATTCTATTTAGGAAAAGGGAAGGAAGGAAGGAAGGAAGGGAGGGAGGGAGGGAGGGAGGGAGGGAGGGAGGAAGGAAATGACTGTAGTCCACATCTGATTGACATCAAATCACACTGCTAACAAAGCCATGTTCAGATTCTTTGGCTACTGTAGGGAGTGGATGGGAAGGGAAGACCCTAACTGATTAGCTTTCACAACAGCAGGGTAGATTCATGAGGAAGCAGAGGAAATCTCAATGCCATTTAATAAAGACAATATGAACGATACATTTAAAATCATAAACTCTTTTGATAATGTGGGCTCTATGAAGTGATTTGATCTGACAAAAATGTATATAATCTCTATTAAATGTAAAGCAGTGGGATTCATGTCCCGAGCAGACATTTGGTTTACATGAAAGTTTCCTATTTTAATTGTTTACTTCTCAGCCATGGTTAGGTATAACAGCAGCATATCTTGCAGATCTTTTAAGGACTAGAAAGTTGAAGGGTACTTTTGGGAAGATGGGGGTGGAGCAGGGGCCATCTCTTCTACTGTAAGTGCTGACCTAAAGAGGCAAACACTAGTAGAAAATAAACTATTCCCAGTCACCTGTCAGTCAAGAAGTTTCTAGTTTGAAAGTAGAACTTTGGTGTCGCAGCAGCTCGGCGAGCACCTTCCTGCAGAATCCACAGCAGAAGGTTCGCACTGTCTGGAGGGCAGGGACGAAAAGCACTCAGAAAGCAGTTATGGAGGCCCCGCTGGCTCACATATGACCCTCTACAGCAAGGTAAAGTGAACAAGGTAGCCACTTCCTCTGAAGCTTGGAGCCAAGTGTGCAATGGCCTCAAAATTGAGCCTTTAGAAACCCTAGGGCTTTACAAGACCTTCAAAAAATGAAATTCAAACAAAGAGCCCTGAAACAGACCCTTGAGTACAGTACGTTATGACAATGTCTTCCGTCTTCCCTCCTACAGGAATACATTAAGCATTCAGGAAGACAACTGTTAAAACATGGCACTTTTCTAGTGACGAGCTTGTACAAGTAGCAGTGCCTCACCCAACACCAGTGCTCCATGAGCGCTCACACTGGTGTCCGCCTGTCTCATCCCAGCCAGCCCGCTTCTCACCACATTGCTCTCAGGTAAAACAGCTCCTAGAGGAAATGCAGACATTTCCCAG
>CAJQZJ010004750.1:8613215-8672979 GCA_907164525.1 Lophiomys imhausi | reverse complement strand
TGCTCTCAGGTAAAACAGCTCCTAGAGGAAATGCAGACATTTCCCAGCCTACGGAGGGCCACATAGGAAGGTCTGTTACCTACTGCCTTAAAAAATATTTAAAATTCCTTTTTACAATTTACAAAATTGAAGTTCATACTGCTTTGTTCAAGGATATACTTACATGGTAACCTCAACTTTCACTGAGCCAATTGAAGCCATTATAAGTAATAATTATTATCAGGGCTTTTAATGACGATTATAACAAACCAGTATTTTCTGAACTAAGAACTACTTAACATTTCTGACATTATGAAGTGAATGACTCAGAAATAGAATGGAAGGAATATAGTGTTTTGCTTAACTGTAAACTAAGTGTTTTAATCTGAGAATGGCAGGTCCCCTCCGTTTCTCCTGTACCAGGGGAAGTGAGTTAAGCCATTGTCAGACATCTCGGTTAACGGGAGAGCTACTTAAATCTTCAAATAAACTGACTCACGAGTTCAATTGTTTACTACTCTTCTTATCTTGGAGCTGATCCTTAAAAACCACTAGCCTTTGGGAAGAGGTAGACATATGGAGGGCAGGGTTTACAGTTCAGTCAGCGTGAATTTAAAAATACATGTCTTTTAGTAATAATTTTATGTTCTAAATGAGGTAAAATCCATAAACTCTGCACTGGAGTAGTATCTGAGGGCACTCTGGTGATAATGACAGTGAGGCTAACTTTTGTCAAATGTCTGAGGGAAACAC
The DNA here is from genome assembly GCA_907164525.1 of Lophiomys imhausi. Taxonomy (NCBI): domain Eukaryota; kingdom Metazoa; phylum Chordata; class Mammalia; order Rodentia; family Muridae; genus Lophiomys; species Lophiomys imhausi. The sequence continues at coordinate 8,672,247 of CAJQZJ010004750.1, read as the reverse complement.
TGATTGCTGTTTGTGCACCGTGAATTCATTGTACACTTTGAAAGAATTAATGGGCATCATTGTTACAAATCCTCATGAGAGCCAAAGTGAAGGAAGGTGAGCTTACCAAACCTTTCCAAAATGTGCTTAGAACTCCCTGAATGAGGGGAAGAGGGAGGGGGGAGGAGGTGGACAGAACTACATAGTGTAGGCATCGCGAGAAATGCAATCCTTTCCAGCCTGGTGGGTGTGCTCAAGTTTGTCTGGGCATCACACACATGCATGAATCAAGCAAGGCAGCAGAAAGAACTGATGTCTAGGATTAAAATAAATAAAAGACCAAGCGTTCTTCATATCTAGAAACTTCTGGAAATTATGAGGAAACGTAAAGGGTTGAGGTTTGTACTTCAGCACCATGAATTTTGATGGAATCCCATTTCTATCACTGTGGTGGGACTCTACCCAGCCTGGAAGCTAGCTGGAGGCAGCACAGAGGTCAGCTTCAAACCAGAAAGCTCTATGGTCATGTTAGAACAATGGGGCATAGGAACAGAAACTGCAGGCTCTCCTCCTTGCTTTTCTGCTCAGGCAGGTTTTCCTGATGTGGGGGCAGAGCTGGTGGGAGTGGTTTTTGGTAGAGGAAATCCAAGTCCTAACCCTTTCGGCCTCTGCACGGCTTGAACTGGCTCAGAGATCCCTCTGCCATCTCGTCCAAGGCCTGACCCGGGTGTCCAGCCCATACTCTGAAGCATGCGGTTCCCGATGTTGCTCTCTAGGATCGGCTGGGCGTTTTCACCCACAATTCCTGAAATGAGAACATGACAACCCATAGGTAAAGATCTACCCAGTCATCCTACAGTGTCCCCTGCCTATGTCTCATAAAGCCCCAGGCTCAGATGAGCTCATGTATGTGAAGAAGGTTCTGCAAACCAGGAAGGCTGTACACCTGAGGGGGGGGGAGTGTTCATTGCCCTATGGGCTGGGGTAAAAACGCAACTTATCTTGCAATGCCTTTTGCCCTAGACTTTGAATGTAATAAAGCCAAACCAAACTGAAACATAACTGGTTGTACCCTGAATTCCTAAGAATTTAGTTATAAGTGTATAACTTATGTATGCATGTGGTGTGCATGCCTCAGAGGCCAGAGGCTGACATGGACGGTTCTCCTTTATTCTCCATTTGACTTCAGTGTCTTTCACTTAGCCTGGAGCTCAGTGGTCGCTGGAGTCCTGTCTGTCCCCAGCACTGAGGTTCCAGGCCTACACTGCAGCATTCAGGGTTTAACATTGGTGCTAGCGATCTGAGCTGAGGTCTCAAGCTCACCTCCCCAAGCCCAGAATTTAGTCTTAGGATTCCCTCTCCTTCTTTATTATTCCGTGTGCCACACCCCTTAACTCTCTGTCACCTTCTCCTTATGGGTCCATGGTTTTTTTCATCAGAGACTTTTCAATTTATGTTTATTTTATTCACACATACAAGTAATTCATAGTTAGTAGCTTCCAAGTATTCACTGATAGGAATGTTGCTTTAAGATCTGCAACACAGGTTACAGATTCTAATATTAATTTTAAAAGTAAGTTAGCTGTACATTGCCTAGTCACACCTGTCCCCATTCTCAAAGCTTTTCTTGCCCTTTTTATTTTTATTATCCCTTACCATCTTCTATTTCTTCATCAAAAGAGACAGAGGACATCCTGGAAAAGGGATTATTCCATAACCTTATGAGTCTATTTATAATAGAGATGGAATTTGGAATTCTTTTTTTCTAGTACTCTGATTTTTTTAATGTTTATTTATTACTTCAATTTACATCTCCATTACAGTCCCCTTCCTCTACCTCTCCTGGTCCCACCCTACCACCCTCTCCCCCTTCTCCCACCTATCCTACTCCTCCGGTGTGGAGTGTCCCTATATATCGGCCCCCTCAGTTCAGCAGTCATATGAGAGCTAAAAACATCCTCTTCCACTGGGAGCCTACATGGCAGCTCCACTAGGGCAAAGTGTCCCACTAACAGGTAGCAAAGTCTGTCTTCCTGTTCCTTTCTGTCTGTGGGTTGTAGGATAGTTATCCTGTACTGTATGGCTAAAATCCAGTTAGAAGTGAATAGATGCCATGTGCGTCTTCAGCTAACACAGGAGCAGTGTAGAGAAAGAACACTGGAGACCTGTTCATGATGGTCCTTCCTGAGACCTGAGGGATGAAAATCTCTCTCATCACAGACCCACAGGATGCCTGCGGGGCCCAGTTCAGTCCTGACTCTGGGGTGTCTCTGTTCTGAACTGTAGACAGTGTTCTCCTAGAAAGAGGCTGAAATGGGCAGTGTAACACTCTCCATAGCTCCTCCCCCTCACCTTCAGCTCTCCCCCAGTCTTCCACCCCCACAGAGAAGGACTTTGTCCTACTTGCCAGAGACCCTGTCCTAAAGGTGGTTCAAAGCACAGGAAGATCCCCCAGCACTGACAATGGCAGTAACAAATACCCAAGGGGCTCCAGACATAGCACTCCCCTAGCTCTGGTGTGGGTGGAGTTGCACGGATTTAATGTTACTGCTCTTTAAATTGTGCATATGCATTTCTATGTGTCCTTTGGCATGGATTTCATAGTGGGTAAGAACTATCAGTGCAGAGTCAATGGAATACCTTATCTGGCATTCAGAGGAACCGGAAGTGGGCTGATCTCCCTCCTCGAAGAACCAGGCAAAGTGCTGCACATGTACTTCAGAACCCGACCCTCTCTTACTTACTATGGAGCAATCATCAACTCAGCATTAAGACACTACCCGACATCTCTGTACTCTTTATCTTGAGGGCTTCAAGACAAGAATAGTAGTCATCACTATTGTGAAATTCATTACACTCAATGGGGACTAGGCTATTACAATAATCAGTGATTTTATGAATTATTTGCTAATTGACACAGAGGTCAGAGGGCTGGAGACACACTTCAGTAGTAGAGTGCTTGCCAAGTGTGTGTAGGGCTCTGGGTCTGATGCCCATGACCGCACAGCTATCATGTGACAGAAAAAGCCTGGTGTGACTTGCAGTTTCAATGGCAACAACTGATGTCCACGATAATCTCTTAGCGAAGCCCATTTCCTGCTTGAGTCCATATGCAAAGACTTATCATCTATGGGATTGTGAGGAAGACAGAAGGATGAAATGAAAAATGGACAAAATAGTAAAGAAAAGCATTTGATCAAAGTCTTCAAAAAAAAAACCAAACTAAGTCTCTATTTCAAAACAGCCACTCGGGTGGTTGCCTTGAGCCTGTGGAGCTGCCCAGCAGCTGTCTGGTGAACACTGTGATGGTACAGCCAGCCGCTCAGCTCTGGCTTTTCCGTGAGTACAAAAAGTTAATTTAGTTCTGTGTGCCAAGTTAGACTCATGTCACAGGTCTGATCCAGCCCTTGGTGACACATCTGGTCACACAGAGTTTTGGGAGAAAAGGTTGCAGAAATTCAGCTTTTAACTTAAAAAAAAATTAAGGAAAAAATATGAAGCCAATTAAAAGCATCTCTGGAAATTGCTATGTGATGGTCAAATTTGGTCCTAAGTAAAACTGAAAGGGATGCACGACTGTGACCTTAGAGAGCTGGTACAGAAAGCATGGGGTCTGCAGGGGCTGCTCCCGCTTCCAAAATGACATTTTTATAAAGTGGCAAAGAACTTGTTCTTTCTCATTGTTTAGGATGCTGTTTAATTTTTTTTAATTTTATAAATTAGAATTAAATAAAGCAGTATCTTGTACTTGGAAGGAAAACAGAGAGGACATTGATTTCTAAGCGTGATACATCCCCACACAGGAAGAGTGGAAAGACAAAAAAGAAGGGCCATTTCATTTTTCACAGATTAGCTCTGGAAGACAAGTCCCTGCTGTTCTCTTGTTCTTGTTCTATGAGATGGTGGCCTAGGAGTCCAGCATCTACCTGGAGCACAGCCTAAGATACAGCCATGATTTCCTTTTCTCTGGCTCCCAGTACTGTTACATGTTTTAGCGCCTTTCCTCGAATGCTCTCCATGTGGGGATGTGGCAAATGTAGCGTGATTTGCTTCTTGCTCCTGTTGTAGGTCCAAGCCTGTTTGCTGCACCCTCTGAGTCTACTGTAGTGGAGTATGTCCTCCCCCTGAGACCCTCCACAGAGTATGTGTGGTGGAGTGCAATTCACTTGTGAAATTGGCTCAAGAGATGAAAATCTTGCATCCACCTCTCGTAGCCACTTCTATCCAGCTGACTGCAAGCCTAATTGGCAGGTTGTTGAGTAATTTGGCTCCTAAAGCGTTGTATTGATGTTGGATCAACAGCCAGTGGAAGGGGAGGTGACAAGCTGCTTCCCGTATAATGGCAAGCAAGCATGCTCCACCTGTCCCTACCCCATATCCAGAAGGTCTTTATTAGTTCTCCTTTCTTCCTTCCAGTCCCTTTGCTAGCCAGCAGAGGGTCAGCGTTATTATTATTAGCAATGTTATCAAAACTGTGAGTAGTAATTATGTCCTCAGTATCTACTTTGGGGACAAGAAGTGACAAAAACAGTAACAAGCAGGCGTTACTACTGTTTAGCGAATGTTTCAATTATCTGACCTGTAATATACATATTTTCATGTAAATAAGATCATCCTAAATACATATTTCACTAATTTGCTTTTTATTTTACTTTATTCTGAGGCACTAGTGATGGAACCCAGGGCCTTGCTAATGCTCACATGAATGCTCTCACACTGATTCTGTTACCCAGCCCTGTACTTACATTCTAAACAACAAAAATGATTATTTAAATTTCAATGAATATAATATAAAAACAGTCTATTCTCTTAAGTGGTGGAACCCTAAATGAAAGACATAGTAGTCTTTCACTGTGTGTAAAGGAGTGTGTTTTGTAATAGAGGTTTAGGTTATACAAAAGAAAACAGGCTAGACAGCAGTGACTGCAAACAGCATCAGACTTACTGCTGTAGAGGGGAAGACCCCGGAGTGTCCATGGCACTATATCCCAATACAAGTAAGTACTTAATATTTTTACCATCAAATCCTTAATAGGCTTGGACTTCTACCAAAAATGAAGAACACAGCCAGCACTGCTGACCACCTGTTAAAAAAGTGACACTATTCGTCCTCCGTCACTCACTGCTTTTCCTCACCTTTACAGATGACATTTGTCAGACTACAGAATGCACACTCTGCCGGCAAGCCTCTTGCTTCTGCACTCCTCGGTTTACAACAGTGAGTCTATACCCTTTGCTGGAGACACACATTGGTTTACAACAGTGAAGTCTAAAGCCTTTGCTGGGGACACACACTGGTCTTGGTGTGTGACTTTGAAGGAGGCAGAGAATAAGTCACACATTAAAAAGCCAGTATCTAACCATATCACTATTCATTTTACATCGTCAATACTGAATATGGAGGTGAAGGACCAGTGAAGAAACTAAGGCCCTGAAATAAATTTGGTGTTCCTGTCACAGTTAATAAATGTACAAGCAACACCATGGCTAGCTAGCGCAGCCTTCTACAGGGACTGAACCCTGCTCAGCACACTTGCTAAGAGGATGGAGGATCACCTCCACTCTAGCAGTACCACAGTCAGATCTGGGGTCTAATTTCTGATGGGGTTCAGAGCGCCTTCCGACATTACCATTTGCTATGAGTGTATCACACAACTGTCCATGCTGACTGTCATCACTTTTACAGATCCAATGCGGGATGGCAAATTAAAAGTTCCTAACTATATATTTCCAGCAAGGTTTTGTAAGTCCTTTGTGCACCTGCTATTTTTGTTCTTGTAATAAATAACAGAGAAATCAGAGAGGATCACAAGCAATATCCACCTGCGCATGCCGTCTTCTTCTTCACCATTTCATGCAAGGAGGAGGTTTTCTGCTTTTTGTTTGTGTGTTTTTGAATATTTCTCATTTAGATTAAGTGTTGACTAAAAGAACAGAACATGAGAGTGTATCTCAGGAAAGTGTCTTTTGGAAGGTCTGCAAGGACCTGAGAACACAGTATGTGTGTGTTGCACACATTTACATTTAATGTGTGCATGCATGTGTGTGTGTGTGTGTGTGTGTGTGTGTGTGTGTGCGCATTTGCACACCGCTCTCTGCCTTACTCCCAGGAAACTGCCTCTTGAGCTGGAGTGAGGCTGGCACTAAGCAGGTCCGCCCTCGTGACTGACCCTCTCGTCTCTGCCATCCACGGGCACTCTTGGCTGTGTCAAGCTTTCAAGGTGGCTGCTGGGCATCTGAATTCAGGTCCTGTTATCTCCACAGTAAGTGCTCTCACCCACTGAGCCATTTCTCCAGCATCAAGAATATTCTTTCAAGAGGACTTCTACAGGCCGTACAGCCGGGACATGTATGGACTCTGCATCTCTGACTGACTACATTCTAGACTTGAAAAGAGCATTTTCCATGGGCAGGGTGACGCTTCCTGTCTAGATTACCCAAGTGTATTTCTGCAACGGACTTTCTTTCTTTTTTTTTTTTAAGTATTTATTTATTACTTCAGGTTACATCTCCATCGCAGTGTCCTCTTTCCGCCTCTCCCAGTCCCTCCCTCCCGCCCTCTACCCCACCCCTTCTCTCCCACTCCTCTGAGGACTTTCTGACTTCACCTGGATAAGCACCTTCACTTCATCAGGGTTGGTCTACTGAAAGCACACCCTTTCCCCCAGCTGCCTGCATGTCTTCCTCTCTGAGAGGAACTGCTGCCCACAGGTTTGAAAACTACACTAAAAATGAGTGACATAACATTTTGAGTAACTAAACCCACCCACACACGTGCGCTCTCGTGCGCGCACGCGTGCACATACACACACACACACACACACACACACACACACAAACACACCCCACACACATTAAATGCCTATGAACTTTACTCCATAAGCTAAAATCTAGTAGTACAATGAAAATCTCACATCTTAAAAGGCCTCAACAGACTTGAAGTACAGTATCTGGAATATGCTGGCACAAGCTCATGACCAAAGACTCTTCTGGGCTCCATTAAAGCTGTATCTAAATTCTGCATAAATGGTTTCCTCTAAGGCCTGAGCTCTGAAGTAAAAAACCTCCTGCACTAAGCACCATGCAACCCCTTCCTCAACCACCCACTCTCCCCACTCCACACATGTGCTTGCTGTGTGTCAGGGCCTGGCCCAGTCTTCTGCTTTGTTACTGTGCCCACCCACAATTAGGACCACTAATAATATTCCTAGGACTTGTCCCTCTGTGTCTTCTGCCACTGAGGTCAGAATTCAAGGGACCACTCCCTGGGAACGGGAATGCTGAGGAATCTTGTCCTAGCCTTAGGAGAAATTGGAAGGACTTACCACATCTAGTAGACCTAAAATGTGGCTGTATTTTGTTATGTATAGATTTATTTTACAAGTATTTCATAAGTATTCTACATTTCTCTACAGTTATAGCTGGATGCATAGTCTATACATTTCAGACACATAACTGGGTTGAAATCAGTATATGCAACAGAGAGATATCTTTTTTCATTCATTTTATATTAGTGTATATTAACTATATAAAATAATGGGTTTTGCTATGACATCTTTATAAATGCATATGATGTATTTTGATGGACTCTGGTCTCCTATTACTTTTTCTTGACACTGCTCCCCTCCTTCCTAATGGTCCTTTCTTCTTCTGGGATATGAGACTTTTCATAACTAGATGGCATTGTGACAATGGCCTATCTTTGTCTCTGACCTTTCCCAGGGATACCAGGCATCATCTTTTTGTTTGGTTGGTTTTTTCCTTGGGATAACTCTTTTTTTTCCCCTTTTTTTAAAAAATTTATTTATTTGTTGCTTCAGGTTACATCTCCATCATATTGTTCTCTTTCCCTCCCTCCCACCCTCTACCCCTTAATCCTTCAAGGAAGTTTCCTCATCTATGTTCATAGCAGCCTTATTTGTAATAGCTAGAAACTGGAAACAATCCAGATGTTCCTCAACCGAAGAATGGATTAAAAAATTGTGGTACATCTACACAATGGAATATAACTCAGCTATCAGGAACAATGAAATTATGCAATCTGAAGCCAAATGGATGGAACTAGAGAAGTTCATCCTGAGTGAGCTAACCCAGACTCAGAAGGATGCACATGGCATCTACTCACTTATAGTTGGATTTTAGCCATCTAGTACAGGATATCTATACTACAACCAATGCACCAAAGGGAACATGAACATAGACTTTTTGTTTGTTTGTTTGTTTTTTAGTTTTCTCTCCCTGGCAATGAGACACTTTCACTGGCGGTACTGCCTTGTAGGCCCCCAGTGTATGAGGAGGCTCTTGGCCCTCATATGACTGCTGAACTGGGGTGGGGGACTGTTGTGAAGGGACATCATCTCTTTTTTTTTTTTTTTTAAAGATTTATTTATTTATGTATACAGTATTCAGCCTGCACGTGTGCTTGCAGAAGAGAGTAACAGATCTCATTAGAGATGGTTATGAGCCACCATGTGGTGGCTGGGAATTGAACTCAGGACCTCTGGAAGAGCAGGCAGTGCTCTTAACCTCTGAGCCATCTCTCTAGTCCCCAGGGCATCATCTCTTAATGTAAAAAAGGGCATAATATCCTGTAAGCTCACTTACATTGTACATGGAAGAGTTCTAATGAGAACATGGCTGCTGAGTCCACATATGTAGTACTGAACTGTACCAACACTGTGCACCATATTCAAACCTCAGCTTCTGTCTGGCATGACAGGCAGGTTATTTCAGAAAGGAAGAGATGGGTAGGATGTAACAGGTAGGGACTACAGCCAAGGGAGGTCTTCATATATCCTCAGAATATGTCCATTCTCAGGATGCTAAGGGCATTGCCATGGAGCACAGTCATTTGCAGTCACACAGTGACTGTTCTATGTCCGCTGCTCAGACCTAGTGATCACATCATCTTAGGTAGAGAGCTAGTCACCACCTCAGCTGTGATGGCCTGTTTCCCCTGCAAGTCTGAAAATTTCTTCAAGCCAGTCAAAAACACAGCTTTGGAGGTTTCTGTATCTTTGTGCATTTCACCCCTTTGGGTGGGTGCAGAGCACGTATCTCATTGATTAGCTACTTGCAAGGTTTACACAATGAACAGGCTATGCATCCTAACGTGAAAGCAAATGATCGGTCTTACACTTTCTTGCAACCATGCCTCTCCCACAGGGAGAGTGATTACGAATCGCCTATATTTTATTAGTGGTGATTTATGTGCTCTGCATTTGTGCTCCACTCCAACCCATTTTATTTTACCTGCTGTAGTGGGTCCAGGCAGAGGGGCAGCTTTTCTTCTCCTTTTGATGTCTCCCATGCACAAGGATCCTAAATGCATGCTTGTTTGCCTACAAGTAATTATCAGAAGAAATAAAAACTATTAACAAAGGAGGGGAAAATGACACATAAATACACAGCTTGTATAATCTGAACCTAAATCAAAACATTCTCACCAAAGATGGAGCTGCATAGTAAAACCACCAATCTTGTTTATATCGAAACATAATTACGTTTGTTGACAAGCGTTCAGCAGCTAAATGCACCATCATAAATTGTTACTGGGATGAATAATATAAAAGGAATGCTTTTTAATTTTCAAAACTGGCAATCTTTGTGGCTCAACATAAAATCAAGCACTGTTGCTTCTGACAGGAAAATAGCAAAGATTAATTATCTAAAGAGATCACAATATTGTTGCTAGGTTATCAATTGGTTGCTAACGCTTTACTGTCAGGACAACATTTATTACAGGAAAAGTATGATCAATTTCTTTTAGGATATTATGCAGCAGTGAATTCTTTTAAAACATTTTAAATAGATGGAAGGAAATGGTGATGTTGCCCTTATAACTCATACAATTAGAATCATTTAATTATTTACTAGTGAGGAGAGAACAAATTGAATGCATGGATGCCCATCTGGAAATTAGCTTACCATGATACCAGGTTATAGATATGTAAAAATATGGTATAAGAGAACTCAACCTTGTTAGTTTTTGAACCAGTTAGCCAGTTACAATCAGTTAATTCTGTCTAAGTTCGGTCTTCTAGATTTAAAAAGTTTTAAAAAAGTGGCTTATTTCAAAATCGAAAGAGCTAATGCAAAGAAAGTAAGTCTTCAGACTTTTCAAGTCATAGGGACTGAAGATCAAGATAAAGTATTTATTACAGGACAAGTTCTTTTCCTCTTACAAAAAGGTAGTAGCATGAGATTTTAAAGAAACCAAACAGAAAACAGTCACACAGATCAGAAGTAAAAAGGAAAAAGTGGTATAAGTAAGGCAGTGGTAAATGTTTATACTATATATACAATATATTTATGTTTAAATATAATGGAAATATACATCTGAGGAAATCACTTCAAACACATGCACAGTCATGATGAGAGAGGTAAATAATACAGTGGGCAGAAGTAGACAAGCAGCGTGAGTCTGCAGCCCAGCTGAGGAGAAAGTGGCATCTACTAGCTTTCTTTTTGGGCTGCGCCCATATTTTACAGAATAAATCTCTATTTAAAAAATTAGTTCAGTGAGTTAACAAACAATCTTGCTTTGCTTTGCTCTCAAATGGTTATTGTCATATAAAACTATAACATATTTATTGGATTGGAGAGGGAAATATTGCTTCATGATCTCAAGAAAAAGAAGTGGTTATGATCACATTTATTTTTTAAAACCATATAAAATTTTCAAGCATAATAAGGAAACCATAGAGACCTATTCTTTTTGTACAAAATTAATTCAGCAAGCATAGACTGGTGTGCACTATGAACACAGCACATGCTTTTATACTAGTGCTGAGAAGGTAGAGAGCAGGGAAGAGATAAAGGCACGAAGACAAGGGGCATTCAGTTCATACTAGATAAAGTCTGAACAGGATGAGGTCGAAAATATTTAGGAGTGGTGGTGGCAGGAACGGCTCTAGCAAATACTAGTAGAGATGACATACACACGTGCACACACGCACACAGGTATGCACACACACACACACACACGCACACATACCTTCTGTAGGATTCTTTTTTTCTTCAATGGAAAAGCTATATTTTTGGAGTCTCTTTTGGCCATCGAATTGTACTTGTACTGGGACAATGCTACAACTCTCAAATGTAAAGAGCAGAAGCAACAAACAATAGTTCCTGTCTAAAGAAAGGCAAAGTGGCCAACCATGGCAAAGCCAGTTTTAAGCTCACTTGCAAATGGGAGCTCTTCCTTTACCCCACATGTGCTTACATGAGACTGCGTCTCTCTGGCTTTTCCTTTGAAATCCCACTAACAGTCACTTTATCCCCGTTAATGAATTCAATAAACTCCAATACTTTATTTTCTATTCTCATGGCAGTCATGAGTTTACTTTTCAGTGAAACAATACCCCCTTCCCCTTTTCACTTGTGTGTTCATGTGTGCACACACATGTGTGCTGATGTGTAGAGGCCATAAGTTCACCTCACATGAAGCTCCTCAGGAAAGTGTTCATCTTTTTTAAGGTGAGGTCTTTTGTTGCTGTCCTGGAGCTCTCTGATTCAGCTAGCCCGGCTGGTCAGAGCCCTGGGGACCCATCTGTCTTGGCTCCCAAGCTCTGGGATTGTAGGCATGTGCTGCCATGCCCTGCTGTTTTGTCGGGTGATTAAACTGAGGTCCTTACAATCACACATTAACTCTCTTCACCGATTGGGTCTGGTTTCACATGTTTCATTCCATTGGTATCTCTTTGCCAAAGCCTAGAATCAGGTTTACCTTCTCTAGAGCCTATGCTATAGTACAGGGATGCCTAAAAAGGAAAGGGAGAGGCCATTCCAAAATCAAGAAAATGGTAGAAGTTGGTTTTATCTTCTTTCAGTGTGTGTGGGGGGCGTATGTATGGGTTTATATATGTGTGTTTGTCTGTGCCTGTGTGTAAGGAGGTCAGAAGTTAATGTCTCGTGGCGTTATCACTCTCCGCTCTATTCCTTGAGACAGGTCTCTCGATGAGCCTGGAGTTCACTGTCAGCTACACTAGGGGCCAGTGGGTACTGGGGAAACCTGCCTTCCTTTCCGGCCACTGGGGTTACAGACCTGAGACATCAAGCTTGCCTTCTTATGTGGGTATCGGGACAGGAACTCAGTTTCTCAGACAAGTGCAGCAATCACTTTACCTGCTATGCCATCTACCCTGACTTCTAATACTGCTGGCTTCTACCCAACACTGTTCTTGAGATAGGTGTTCATAACTTGAGCATCTAAATACTTGGAAAGCAATCTCCCAAGTCAATTCTGTCTTTAAAACTTCATTTCTCACACTATTCAAAATTTGTTTGGCAAGGCCCACTTTCAAGATTATGGGAGACAGACTTCAAGAACAGTACCCTGTTCTAAAACTTCTGGGATTCTTTTTTTTTTTTTTTTTTAAAGATTTATTTATTATGTATACAGTGTTCTGTCTGCAGGTATATCTGCAGGCCAGAAGAGGGCACCAGATTTCATTATGGATGGTTGTGAGCCATCATGTGGTTGCTGGGAATTGAACTCATGACCTCTGGAAGAGCAGCCAGTGCTCTTAACCGCTGAGCCATCTCTCCAGCCCGACTTCTGGGATTCTTTACAAAGCAAACAGCACCATCTTTATTCAACAATTATGTGCACCCGGTACAGGCACACGATGTGGGAAACAACTGGGAATGGAGACTCCAGTAAGAGGCAATAGGCTCAGCAACCTAAGATCTGAGCCAGCAGGAGGAAAGCACATGGACTCCAGCAAGTCTATCAGAAAGTGAGTGCCCTGCCTGTGGGGAGATCTGGGCTGCTGGCCATCAGTAGCACAGGCTGGCCACTCTCCCACCTCATTTCAGACATGGGTGGTAGAGCAGCTACAAATAGCTTGGTGTATTATTCAGGTGTCATGGTTAATGTAAAACACAGCAGTTATGATTTTAATTTAAAATCAATAAATGTCTCAAAGGCAGCCTGTGTCTTTAGTCTACTCAAGCCATTTGTTTTCACACAGTGCAATACAGAGAACTAATTCTTTTGGAGAAGCAGAAGGCACTGAGGCATTTTAAACACAATGCATTATCCTAGGAACACACCTAAGGTTTAAACATTATGTTGTCTTTTCATAAGGCCCCAACTAAAAATTGCCAATGACTATACTAGTGTATCTGCATCAGCTACAGAATTCTCCTGGGACAAGAAGGAAGGAGATGGAGGGTGGCTCACAGTTTTGCTTGGCACTCTCAAGTACAGTACATGGGAGGCAGGATGAGTCTCGGCTGCAGTCTAGAGTCTCCTGTCATCTAGTCAGAAAGGACAAAGGAACAACTCTGAATTTCTCTGTCGAGAAGACTGAAGATGAGGCTTCCCACAAGGTAGTCTATTACACAGAAGAAAACCAGAATCCTGGAAGCCTTTGTGTTTTGTCTTGCTGGTTAAACAGACTGCACCTGACTTAGTCCCATCGTTTGCTGTAAGCCAGCCTTTCTTATGGTGTGACTGTGGGAAACTGAACATCTTATCATCTAGAGGGGAAAAAAAAGTAATCAACAAAAACACCCAAAACAAGATGACTATGACAAACCCTACGGAGAAGTACCTTGCCGGAGAGGAGAACGTGGCTTTGACAGGGGCTGACAGCACTGAGGCAGGCCACGTCAAACACAATAACAGTAAAGGCAGGACAACAGGAACTTGTCTCCTCGCTGCACAAATTTACAAGAGGCTTTCAGAATATTAGGCCTTGAGAAAGTTGCCCCCTGGATACAATGTGTTTCCAAGCAGCCTGGGACAAGCTGCACAGAGAGACAAACAGATGTGACCATGGCCCTGGCATTTGGCAACAACACTCACTGTCAGCTGGGACAATATCTGCCTGGACAGGGCATCAGCTGTGCAGAGTGAGGCGGGTCTGCGGTGTCACTGGAGGAGCGCCTGGGTGGCAGAGGGATGGACAGCACTGGGAAATGCAGCCCAGTGTGACCATCCCTATCTAGATTCACATGGCCCTCCCTCCCCCTTACCCTGTGTCAAAATGTCTCCACAGATTAAACTGAACAGATGGGGAGGGGGACTCTCAAGCTCTGCTCCTTCTGGCCCCATGCACACAAAGTCTGAGGAACTTTCAAGCAATCTTTTAATAGGACGAAGGCTCAAATCCTTGCTCTTCAGAGTTTTCTTTTGAAGCCCCTTTGTCCTCCTCCCTACTACTTGTGTGTGTGTGGGGGGGGGGGTGCATGCTGGCTGGTGTCCCTTTCACTAAGCTCTCTACTAAGTCAGGGTCTCTCAATGAATCCTAAGCTGCCAATTCAGTGAGTCTAGCTAGGCAGTTTGTCTTAGGGATCTGTCTCCACCTCTACCTCTAAAAAGAGCTGGGATTGCAGACCTGGTTTATAAACGGGAGCGGAGGAGTCCAGATCTTGTCCTCGTTAGGGTGTGCAAGCCCTTTACCCACTGACCTATCTCTAGCCCTGTCTTGCATTGACCTTCCTGGACACGCACAGCAAGTCTCCATTTGGAAGTCTTGGATCTGATGCCTTCTTTCTCTCTCTCCTCTCCTCTCTCTGTCTCCCCTCTCTCTCTCTCTCCTCTCTCTCTCTCTCTCTCATACTTTGGTAACTTGACTTTCCATTCTGCCTCATCCCATGCCAAGTCTCTTTGAATGAATTTTAGGTCAGTGACCTGAAGAAGGTAACTGGTTGCAGTGATGGGGCTCATGCTGTCCTTGGCTTTTTTATCTCATTGTCCATCTTCCCGTATCTTAGTTCCTTCAGGAACAGGCCACTGCCTGGACCACCTGAGGTGTTCACATTTGGGACCAAAACTATGAGCTTGTGATAGGGCTCTTTCTAAGATTCCATGGCAGCTTGTCCCACTGGAAACTCTGGAATCTATGTCTACTAACCCTGCTTCCTGTTGTCCAGAGCTCTCTCCTTGCTAGCACACAGCCCCCTCAGCTGCTAATAACAGATATGTCCTATTAGTGGCTCTGCCACCCTAGGTACAGAGTCCTAATCCTCCCCACTTTCTTCCCAATTGTTTTTCCTGTACCTGACGGCTGCTGCGGGAGCTAGCTTACTGCGCTTGCCATGGCCAGGCACTTCTGGAATCAAGTGTGAAATGTCCATGCATGTACCTTCCTGCAGCAGCTCTTGGGCTTTCCTAGGGTCGATCCATTAACAGAGAGGTTTTCATGAATAACAGAAGCAGGGAACAGAAAGTGGCCATCTACAGCACACTTAGCTATACATGGTGGCTCACATATATAATTTAGCACTAAGAGGGAGCAGCATTGCCACGAATTAAAGGCCAGCTACATGGTAAATTTCAGGTCAACCTGGGCTACAGTGAGACTATCGCCAGAAACCACAATTTTTATATAATATTTTAAATGTGTCATATATATATAATATGGTCTTTTATAGTATAATATGATAAACAACAGAATTTAAAAGTTTGGAAAAAGTCTCCTCCAAGTATCTTCTCATATGATAATCCAACAGTAACTACTTTACTCTTGAGCATGTCACCTGAATAACTAACTTCTCTTTACTATACCCGAAATTAGCACACAAATGAGGGATCCCACACATGCACAGGGTGAAAGGTTATGACAACTGTGGAGGGACACACTGATGACTGTCTTTGTGTGCTGCCACTTTATGGGTATTTTTCTTCTCAGTATTACTGGATGTTTTTTGCAATAAGCCTAAAAGAAGACATATCATAGATACATGAAAAATAATGGTATTGATAAGTGCAGGTTGTTTGGGCAGAGGGTGAATCTGTGTCAATGGCTGTCAAGCTTAGATGTAGAGGCTGTGAGTCATTTTGGTCCTCGTGGGTCTATTGGCCTGTTCCCTTTATGCTCCCATTTCAGACTTCCTGATACATTGTGAGGAAGAAACCTGATGAAGAACCCAGATCCCTGTGAAGGATGTTTACCATCCTTCAGTACAGCACTTCATTTCCCTTTGCCTTGGTTTCCACATGTTGAGAAATTGTGTTGACTAGTTTGGACTTTAAAGATTTTGGGGGAAGAATTTCAATATTGCTATGTAAAATACAAGGAACAGATTGGATATACACCAACAGTTAGTGATCCTAGTACACTACAATGCCAATTTTGCAGGTACAGGAAAGATACACATAAGTTATCCAGGCTCATGCAGTCAGGGAAACTAGAGCATGCTGCCATACAATACGCCTGGAGGTGTGCTTGGCGTGTGTCCCTAAACGCAACACACGAGCATGTGACACAGTGAACTATCACATATTCCCACCATTGTATCAAGATGCTGTGATAAGGAAAGAATAAAGGTCATCAAAAGTAACAATTAAGTTGCTGTTTCCTGGTTAACAAAAAAGACTCTTCTTTACATTTGCTTCTGTTTGCTTTACCTATGTGTCATAGCACATGACAACAAAGCACCCATGTTTACCTCTGACTTAGAAGCCCACAAGTCCTTGGATCTGGAACCCACTGACATTTTTAAGTGAGCCTGCTGCCGTGGATTGTTTTCTCTTGGTCAGGACTCCACAGAAAGAGTGGCATGTCTGTGGTGTATTCTGTGCATCGTGGAGAGCCTGGCTCAGTTGTGGATGCCTGTGACAACCAGAGGGAGTAGTATTCGCCTGCTGTCACCCCTTGTGTGTTGACATCCGCAATCTGCAAGGGCTTTCTTCCCTTTGTCACGGCAGGCAATCACCAGCGCTTCTGAGTTTCCCAGTGAAGAGTGAAGAGCTGCTGGCAGCTCGAGGGCCATCATGGAAGGTTGCTCCAAGGCTACATAGTAGTATTAACTTTAGAGCAGAAACACTCTATTTACTCCCCAAATTGCCCTCCCTGTTTCCCACCTAATTTTGTCCATCTTTGAGAGCTGCTTTTTCTCCCTCTCAGTTCACTCGGTGCACGAGGGTGATTTTCCTCTGCTTTGTAGGGTTCGAACCCATATTCCTTCCACACGCTTTTCCTCTGTATCCACATCAGCATGGCTCAGCTGTCATTACACATAGCAAAGACTGCAGCCTCCACGTGTCCTCAGAGCAGAAGGGTCTGTCAACTACCTGTGTGGAAAACAACTCCAGGCTGGTGGCCATGTCCAACTCTCAGAACCTAACAAGCTGCTGCCATGTGTCAATCAAACGGCTGGAAGGCTGTGCTTTCAGCATTGTACTCAGAGACGAAACAGGCATTTTAAAAAGAACTTCTCCAACTGTTATTTAAATTCACTCAAATGCATTTAATAATTAACAAATCTTCAACATTTATTAGATGGTAACCAAAATGTAGAATGAGACAGCTCCCACTCTCCAAGGCCTCCTCTGTAACTTCCTTGCATGACTCAGCTGGGACACATTGGCTTCAGACTGAGCTCAGCTTTGGTTTTATGTCCTGTCCAGTGACTGTGCCCACTCAGAGGAATCAGTAATGTCACTGTCTAAATTGTATTTGGTGAGTGAGATGGCAAAAAAGCAAAGGAAAACACTGTAGCCACTTTTATCTTCATACTGACATACTGTTTGACTAATAGGATAGAATGCCTGAAACTTGTCAAGTATGTACATAGGTATTTGTTTTGGAGTCTTTTAGTGCTCCCACATGAAAACAATCTTAACTGAATTTTGTTTAAATAGCTTACTAGTGAAATCTATCAGAATCAATTGACCTATTACCTCTCTTAGAAAGTCTTTTGGGTTCCTGCTACAGAAATAATTGTTTTTCTTTGGGAAAAAACAAACAAACAAACAAAACTTAGTGTCTTCTACTTTAAGCTACAATTATCAAGGCATGGACGAATGTTCTGCACAGACTCTATGCCATGAAGGCAGTGAGGGCCACGCGTGATTTACTGAGGAGTATTTCTCTCAGCAGGCTCATCCTTATTAATATCATATGCTTAGAAAATAGGAATTGAAGGAAACTTAACTAGGCATGCCCATAGCTTACAGGAGTTTTCTCGTATAAACAACTTATACTTTTATTGCTTCCAGTTTCACTAACATGTAAGTGCTTACTTATGGTATTAGAAAAACACGAGGTTTCTCTGCTGAGTGTCTTAGGCTATGGAGTATAATACCTGTGTGTTCACTTTAGCAGCATTTAAAGTACATGCACGCACCTTAATTCTACAGTGTTGGAATTTCTGTATAATCTTGCACATCAGTGAAGGTGTGTGGAAGGAATGCTTTCAGCCCCTCCTCTTCCACAATTGCTTAGGTAAATAAATATGTACAAGAGGCAAAGTGTGGTTGGATTCTTCAAATTCAATGCAATTGAAATACATGGAAAGGCAGAACATGTCAGTTTACTCTGAGGACTAGTCTTGACATTGAAATATTTGAATTAAATTTCCTTTATACATTTTCTAATTTAGATCTATTATTATTCATTGTATTTAAAAGATTTATTTTCAATGCTCATGAAGAAAAACACCATGCTACAAGAACTATTTTCAAATATATACCATCTTTTATTTTCTCTTTATATACTTCTGACAGACATACACAGCTACAGTTTTTAAAATCTCAGATATCACATGCTAGATGATCAGCTATCCAATGAGTTGTGATTTCAAAATATTTTTACTTTTCTGGACACAAATAACCAATTTTAACAGTATTTAAGATGTTATGGTAGAAGATAGGCTTGCATAAAAACAAGATATAAGATTTCAGGAAACAGGCAAGTAAACTGCCACCTACCCCCCCGTCCCCACTCATATACCATGGTGGGACTGAAACAGCAGTCTCACACATTATAAGCGCATGTCTGCCACAAAACTACATCCCCGCTCATGACAACTAACTTCACAGGATTAGAAGTAAGATTTGGGAAACAAAATACATCCACTGATAAATTACCTACCATTAATTCAGAAAAAATACTTAACCCTTCTCTTTTTCTTCCTATGTAAAGGAGGATAATCAGGAGATCTTCTGCTCAGGGTAAATTTTTAAAACAAGGAGAATTAAAATACACCATTAATAACACTCCATCCTTCAGCTGTTATTAGGAGCTGGGAGTGGTGGCATACGCCTATTCCTCCAGCATTCAGGAGGTTGAAGATACAGGGACTCATTCTGTGCCATAAAAGACCCTATCTAAAGGAAAGGAGGGTTTCTTTTTTTTTTTTTTTCAGTTCTGTATTCATCCATCCCTCAGTTTGTACAGGAGTTAGGAGTGTGAGCCCAAGGAGCCAAGTTCAATTCTTGCTTCTTTGTTTGTCACCCTTAGAGACAATACTCAACATGCTTGCACCTGGCTTTTGTTCTCTGGAAAATAGAGAGGATAATATAGCAAGCCTCATAAAGCTGAGGTGAAGTTTAAGCCACGGTGTCTCTCAGTATATACTCATTAAAGTCCTATGATGGGAATCTGTATGTGATAAAAAGAATATTCTATGCTTTGTAATATTTTTAGTTACCCCAAAATACAAAGAGCTTAAAGTATAGAGAAAAAGTCAGGACAGAGTTACTTACTGGCTTTATGTATCAACAAAGTAAAGATATATTAACATCAAGTATTTGGAGGGCTGGAGAGATTTATGGCTCAGTGGTTAGAAGTATGTGCTGCTCTTACAGACAGTCCAAGTTTGGTTCTCAGCACCAACATCAGGCAGCTCACAACCACTTGAAACTCCAGTCCCAATGAATGTAGCTCTTCTGGCTTCCACAGGCACCTGCACTCACATGCACAGCTCCCCGCATATATAAAAAACAAATACAAACATAAAAAATTAACGAGGTGTGTGGCACATGCCTTTAATCCCAGCACTAGGGAGGCAGAGGCAGGTAGATCTCTATGTGTTCAAGGCTAGCCTGGTCTACAAAGTGAGTCCAGGACAGCCAGGAATATACAGGGAAACCCTGTCTCGAAAAACCAAACCAACTAACTAACTAACTAAATGCAACATTTGAAAGAGGCACAATGAAGGCTGAGGGGTCATAATAGAGAGTTGGTAGCCCGAGGCAGAACTAGACTCAGGTCTGACATGAGTACAGTTACCAGAGAGAACAAGCTAGCTTCAGATTTTCAACTACACGGGACAAACTGAGAGTATGAATAAGGGAAGCACTGGAAAGGCAGGGAGTGGCATATGTCTACTTGTCTTAACAAGAGATGGTGGACAAAACCAAAGGAAGGATATATCCTCAACAAAGAGGGTAGGGGTGGGCATCAATGCAGGGTGAGAGAGCAGCTATACTTGTTTGAAAAGCACTTCTTGTAAATATTTGATTGTGGAACCTTAAAAAATTTTATGTACTATAAAACAAAACAGTAATTAAAATAAAGATGTCTCTGAAAGAATGTAACTAATGGGATTATAGGCTCAAATATTTAGAGGTGGAAATTATTTTTACTCCCAACATAGGAAAAATGTATATTACCAGTGAAATTTTACTATGTGCAAAATAAACAGGAAATGGGAAAACACTTATCTTAATTATTATTTTTAATGGCAGTCACAATGGTGTTGAGATTTTGAGACTACTGGTTGGCATTGCCATACAAAATAAACATTTCCACATCCTTGAAATGGAATATCTTTAATGCCATTCAGAAACAAATTAAAACTGATGAAGGAAAGCTCATAGAACTATGTTCTGAATTTGAGCTAGAACTATCAGTCTGAACCACATTTTCTACAAGGAACAAAAATTGTAATTGGCTTCTCCCAAAAGACCCAGAAACAAAACGAAGGCCTGACAATCTAAACTGTTTCTACATGATAAAAGCAAAGCAAGTAGAAAATGACCAGGCCAGAGTCAATGGAGTCATCTACCTCAAGTGGGACAACTACAACAGCACTTAGGATGATACCTGATAGACAGAAACACACCAGCCGTGTCCAAACCTGCATGTTCGACTCTGTAAACCGAAACCAAAGGCCAGAATCAAGCATCCATCCCACTTTCTCTACAGCATGCATACCATATGGTATTCAAGTTGTCAGAGAAGAGAAATTCTCAACAGAAGTAACCCCAAACGGAAAGAAAAAAACAGAAGGAGAGAATTCTCACCATCTTGCCATTCTTCATCAACTGTGTGGCAGTGGTCACCGTGGCCAATACATCACACAAAGGGATCAGTGAATAACAACACACACACTCATGTTCCTTTGTCAAACAGAATGACACAAAAGAGAAACTGAGGGCAACTAGCTTACTAGATCTAAATGCCAGTTACAAGAGCCCAGGGACAGAGGAGCACACTGAATGATGTCATGGTGAAACAAGGCAGGTTCCTCCAAGGTGGGCTATTCACAGGATGGCCATCTTGACTCTCTTTGTTTTGTGCAATCAGATTTTATTTACCAGGTTCCTGCCAAAAGGCAGGAAACACAAATAACTGAGTTCTTTCCAAAACCTTCTCAGTATTAAGTCCAATCTAATGTCTTCAACAACAACAATGTTTTTTTTAAAGAAAATAGGATATGTATGGAAGGAGAATTTGTGAGTGTAATGGAATTAAAGCCATTAAAGAATAAGATCATCCAAGCAATGTGTCAGATGTATATTCATACATATTAATAAATCAGTTTACTCTTAAAGTCAACTTGATGGTGTTCCCGTGACTCTCTGTCAGAAGTTGTCAAATAATCTGATCAGTAAATGGACTAATAGCCTGAACACCAAGGAAGTGCAAATGGCTAACACAAGAAAATGTGTTCAACATCTTCAGCTATCAGAAAAAATACAAATCACAACTTCACTGAAATTCCAGCTTATTCCAGTCAGAATGGCTGCCAGGAAGAAATCAGATGGCAGCAAATGGTGGTATGGATGGCAAAGAGGACTCTAGTATATCAAGGGTGTAAATATAAACTAGTACAAGTCATTATGGAGGTTCCACAAAAAACTAAACATAGGTGAACACAGCTATAGCACTCCTGGGTACATACATAAAAGGATCCACATCAGCACACTACAGGATTCATAGTATCCTCCTCCCTTTACTGCAGTATCAGCCACAAAAGCCAAATGCTGGCACCAGCCTGTCTCTACCAGTGGAGGAGTGAACATAGAGAATGTGACACACAGCTACAGCAGGGTTTTCACAAAGAATTAAATGACAGGCATGCAGGGAAATAAACTAGGAAGCAGCCCATAAGCATAAATACTCAAGGGGTGGACAGCACATCCTTGTCTCATTTGTAGAACCGATATTTTAAAAAGACTTCAAAGTAGGAGCAAGTTCATTTGGAAAGAGTAGGGTGACCAGCAAGAAGTGGTTTAGAGCGATAAACATAATGGGGTGAATACAAAGTTCATGATACACATGTATGGAAATGTCCTAAGAAAACTCCTGACTTTATAAGAGGAGTATATGCTGCTACAAAGAGAGCCTGATGTTTTAGAAGTAAACTGACATATTCAAGTTAAATAAAATGACAGATAGGATTTGCAGTTGTTGAGAATATGCATGAAATGAGCATGTGTGTTCATACGTGTTAACAGATTACTGTTGTTGTTAGAGTCGATGTGAGGATGCAGTATGGTTCTCCTCTTTGCCATCCTTACCAGTGTTAGTGCCATCTGTTTTCTTCCTGACAGTCATTCTGATTGAAGTAAACTGGAATTTCGGTAACGTTTTGATTTAAATTTTTCTGATGGTTGAAGATGTTGAACATGTTTTCACATGTTGGCTGTTTGTACTTCCTTGGTGTGTCTTCTGTTCATTTTCTTCACCCTTACACACGTTCATTCTTATCTAAGACAGCTAGTTGATAGGTGGATATGGGGTTTGATTTTTTTCTTAGCATTTCCCCATACAAATAGTTTTCCTGATAACACACTAAATTCACTTTTCCCACAAGCAACATTTTATTTTTTGGTCCTTAAGTTTACAAGTATGTAGTTGCTACAGCCCTTTCTGGATCAGTGAAAAAGATAGTTCACAATTTTTAAGGATTAAATTTAAAATTCAATTAAGCTATCCATGAAGCCTGCCTGTATCTTCTAGTTTGGGAGCATGCTTATACTGTAATCTGCAGTGAAAAATAAAATTACAAAAATCTTTATCTGAGGTTTATTGTCCTCAGGAAGGAGAACGAATAGTTTTCATTCCATCTTTCTAATTAGTAATTTAACCATATGTTCAGCATTTAACTCTAAATGTTTGCTTTTCCCCAAGCTCTAATACAGCTGTCCAAGATTTGAACGCCAGAGAACATTTAAATATCAACATCTGTTGAATTATGTTAATTTAGTGTAATATAATTGGGCATGAGTTGGAAGTGATCAGAAATATATGAAATAAACAAAGGTAAATTCACATCTGTAGTGAGGTACACAAACAAAATCAATACAGAATGACAAAAGTATTTATTTCCAAAGAGAAATGGTAAGAGTAAAAAAGAAAGTACTGGATGTAAAAATTTTGACTGAGAACCAAACCAACAACTAGGTAAACATGTTCCATATTACTTTTCAACTTATTTTGCATTGATCTCATAGCTGAAAAATGGCTAAAGTGGTAATTAGGTGCTTAATATTTGAATTTTTAATATATTACTAGGTAAAATAGTTTAATTACAAATACATGGGCATTAAAATTTATACTGAAGAATAATTTCTATTCTGCTGTGATGGAGTTGACAAGATTTCGATTCCACACAAACAACAGAATTGAAAACTGCAGGCATTTCTGACATGGCAGATGAATTTAGTAGGTGGGATACGGATATGAACTTGGGCACATGCTGAACTCCTCTAGACAGTCAGCTGACAGGGGCATCATGCTGGCTGATGTCTGTTCTGGAGACAGTAAGACACAAGCAGCGAGAGCCGCATTCCTGGTGACTCCCACTAACGAGGCAGGGCTGGTGCATGCTTGGGGAAGTGTTTTGGCACTGGAGCGCACTGCATCGGCATCCCCAAATGTTCCATAATGAAGTTACAGCCCAGGCCGCAGGAGGGACACAAGCTGTTGTGATATGGCTCTGCAGGTGCACATTAATCATTTCCTAGGGGACCCATCTCAGGGAGCTAAGGTTAGATCTGTGTCCGTGCCCACTTAATCACTGGGCCAATTTGGAGAGTGCCAACTGTGAAACAGACACCTGTCCTTAAGGAGACCGACTTCACACCACAAATTTATTTCAGTTAAGGGTTGCAGGAGCAGCTCACACATGCTAACAATTTTCCATCATTAGTGACCACAGCCACATCCAACTGTCATCCTTGGGGACAGAGCCTGTGCACATGTCTAGGCATTTGAAAACATCTAGTTCATCTGAGGGAAAAAGAGGTTACTACGTGATCAGAGCTATACTGAGAAAGAGTGCAGTTTTAGAATTTTATTTACTATAGAAAGATACAGAAGGTATTTCCGGTTGGTAATCTCATTCTCTATGGATCCCTCATATTCAACCAAAAAAATCAACAACTCAAAGTTCAAACTGGCTAGTGACTAATTTATTTGGTATAATCATAACTTAAAATAACCCTCTCCAGTCATTCATTTAAAATCTTGGCAAGGAAGGTTAGAATTTCAGGATGCCAAAGGACAGGAGCCACGAGCACTGGCAATTTGTGCACAGTGTGGTTTTATAAAATACAGTAATTTGGTCGTAGAGTGTAGAATGGGAAAATTAAAGCCCTTAAAAGCCATTTTATGTTGCATATGTGGGAAGCTTCCAATTATCCTGCCCTAACTATCTCTAGCCCTTGAAGTTATTCAAATGTTCTTTTTAATTAGGACACATATATAATTAAATGTATTCCAATTAAACAAATATGGAATACATACATTCTAATTAAAGTGAACATGTGACTATTTTCTAATAGTTTGGCCATGCACACATAAGAATGAATGGAAATCACTTTTAGAGGCTCTTCTCTCAGAAGGGCTGAGCAAACCTACTCCACAACAAATAAAGTCTTACCCTACTTTTCAATTTGGAAAGAAAGGTTATAAAGGACTAAACATTGGAAAGTCAGCCTGTAAAGGCTGTCTTGAGTCACTCTCTGGACAAATAAAATGCCAAGTAGCATAATTTGCTTTAAAAATATGGTGTTAAATAATAACAGCTCCAATGTGGCAAGGACAGGTGTGTTAACAATGCTAAATACGCTAAGAGGACAGGTGGTATCTCCTTTGACATAGGGAAAGCACCATTTGGATTTGCTGATATATGGAATATTTGTTGGTGTCTCTGTGAAAGACAATGTTACACACACACACACACACACACACATATCCCTCACATGTAGTCCATATCCTTCTGCAGTCTCTAACGAGCAGTCCTTCTCCAATTTATTAACAGCTGCGCAGAGTTGTAGTCATTAATACTTTCATTTATTTTTGGCAAAGCTGCGAAATGACTAATAGTTTTGTATCTGTTGCAAATTAGGTTTTCCTTTCCAAGCAACAAATGACAGCTCAGGGAAGACTGAGCACACTGAATTGTTGAACATCTTTGGATCTTTAGAAGATCAAATAAAGAGCAGCTCTAATTCTGTCACATCTGTGACAACACAATGACATGTCATCGTGTGAAAATGAATGCAGTGCAGTGCTGTAAGCAGGGATGCTCTTTTTTTTTTTAATGGGAGGTGGCAGATATGAATCAGTGTAGGAACCTCTCCTATAGACACAGGAGTATACCAGGGTCTACTGCTTCTTACATTAAACCTACTGCTCTCTATTTTAATAGAGTCTTAAATTAATCCACTAACTGGGCAAGAGGATAGCAAAAAGAAAAAAAAGCCCACTTTCTCACTATTATGAATAGATAATATAAGTAATCAGAGCCCACAGTATGCAATGGTTGTCAAATCCTGTGTCATGAACTAAATGAAAAGGTATTTTTAGGAATAAACTGAAAAGATCTTATGGAGATTAACAATATTTAATGCTATCAGCCAGCAACAAAATATATTTACTTGATTTCAAATAATATGTCACACAGTATTAGATAGTTTTGCCTGGTGCTTCCTACAAGTACATGCCAAAAACCAGACTTTCTAAGAGTCTGGTAAGAAAGAAGGGGAAAATCCCTTTTCACCATTAAAGCTCTAGGGATCAAGGGAAACAGCTCGACATGGTGGACATGGTGGGAATAACCAAGGTGAGTTGCCACAAGCTCTGAAGTCGGTACAGGATTCCATTGACTGAAAACACCAGTCACCAATGTAAAACTCTGGAGAAAGGACAATCTTCCCAGGATGACAATGTCTGACTATCAGGCATCCCTTCATGCCTGATGAAACCAGCTTTCAAATTGGGAGGGTGATACTGAACTTTCTGGTGCCACACAGAAGTTTTTACAGAATTGGGAAAATATTTCATTGTAACATCACAATGAGGGATGACATGGGGAAAGATGTGTAATCTTAAGTAACAAAACCAGTCTCTTGAATGCTGAAATACAAGGTTGGAACATGTGGCCTATTTCTCTACGAGGTGTGCACTGATACATGTCTCTCCCCTTTGCAGCTAAATGCAGAAGGTAGTTGGAGCAGAAACATTCTCAGATGAGGAAAGACGGGCTGAACTATTCTCTGGAAACAGGATATCTTTTGAGGCTTTGACCCAACTCAACATATGTCCCTGAGGTATATAACCTTGGTGGCTGCCTCTTAGGACCCCTCGGCTGTGACTCAAGTGTGACACGGGACTCTATTTGGCATCTTTCCTGAGCCTCAGGGGATCATCTCAAAATGATTGCCGCTTCTTTTGTGTCTTGCTGTCCATTCACAAGCAATAAATGGCTTCATATAACGTGTGAACATGTTCTGTCTCACTGGACACGGATAAGGTGGTACCCAGGCCAGAGTTCTGTGCTCTAGAACAGGCCGAGCACATTATAGACACTGTAGCTGTATCTTCTTAAAATCACACAGGAGTTGGGCTGGTGGTGTACACCTGTAATGCAGCACTTTGGAGGTTAAAACAAGATGGCTCTGAGTTCTAAAACAGCCTCAGCCACTTGCTGAGATTGCAAACAACAACAGGTGCAATGCTCAAGGATTTAGCTCTGTTCTCACTTCAGCAGACTGGATATTCAACAAACATCATGTCTGCTAAGTAGTAGAATCCGAAAGTGATAAGCAGTCCTAAAAGTAACGCTTACACATGCTTTTATTCAACTATGTTTTGAAACTTTCATTTTCTTGAATTTCTACTTACATAGGTATGTAAAAATGATCAAATGGCACAAAGACTTTAATACTCATTAAATATTAGGCAAGGAAAAAAAAACACAACTAAGGTGAAAACTTATGGTAAGAAATGGGCAGAAAACATCGAGTCAATGGAACAATAAATGAACACAAAACTACACAGCGAGGCTGGGAGAGAACACCTAGAATCTGAGCTACAGTGCCCAGGAAGGAAACTGTTGCACCCAGGAGCTTGAGGCCAGCCTGGGCAGTTCCTCTCCAAAAACAAACTAACAACACCCTCCACCCCAAAGGAAACCACAGTCCTATGCTATGACCATAAGACACAATGAATGAGAAGAATCAACAAGAGACAAGCAACATGGGAGAACAATAGAGGGACCTGAGCTACAATCACTATCGGGCAAAATGCCGAGAAACATATTAAATAAGCACCTGAGGGGGATGCTGTGAGGAGACATTTCACTCACTCACTGTCGGCACGTACCTGCTTTGTGATAGGATGCCCTGAGAAATAACATGAAGCAACGAACCGACATGGCCGGCGGAGTAGAGAGGAACAACATCAGTGTTGTGCTGACAATTAGTGAGTCCATAATTTCATTTAAGTCCTAATGCAGCCTGTTATTATTTTATTAATAACCACTGGGGTATGATAGGACAGCATATTATGATGAGTTTTGCTGGTGGTAGGTAAGCAGGGTAGAGATGCCTGGAGCACTGAGGCAAGGCAAGACATCCAGAGAAGTCTTGCACTTTGATGAACATGCAGACACCCACAGAACATAGTAGAAACCTTTTTACAGAAATAACTGAAGTCAGAGTGGTGCTTCATGTCTCAAATCCCGGCATTAAAGATGCTGAGGCAGAGGGATCATTGTGAATTTGAGACCAGCCTGTGCTACAATGTGGGACCCTCTCTCAAAAGCAAACAAGTAAGCAAGTGAAATTATTAAGATGTGGTATGTTTAAGGGAGATCTTAAATATTGCCTCTTCCATCTCTTTGTATGTATGTTAGACACAGCACCTTCTCATGCTGGGAGGACACAATCCTGCTATTCTCACTAATGCAAAGAGCACAAAATATTAAAAGTGAGTCGAGGAACAGGGAGATGCAAGAGCATGGCATAGACATTCAGAAACCTACCATTGAAATGTCCTGCAGTTAGTAGCTCTGGTAAGTTTATGACCAAAACTCTCTACAATGATTCCTAAAATTCCCCAAGGTGCCCGGGGTTGAGTTGTGTTACACTCCATAGGCCAAACTGTAACCTTATAGCACTCAGGAATGTGTTCAGAGCATCTTCCAACAATGCCCACTTTAAAAGTGTGCTGCAGTCACACACTTGAGCACCTCAGCCTTGACTCACTAAAGCACGCCACCTGTGAATTTATGCTTCTATACTTGCTTGGGATATTTTGGGAGTAAATGGTCCCACAACGCAATGACTCACTCAGTGCATTACAGTTCTCTTTTCTAACCTTTATGTTTTTCCCTAAGTTGAAAAAGGCAAGTGCAGTCACTCATCCAAAAGGGTTAAGAAAAGTCAAGATAATATGAAAATACTAAGAAAGAAAATGGGTTTCAAGAGAGGAATGTAGAATAATATATATGAATTGGAAGGTGAAGAATTTTCATGTTGCATTTAATAAGATTTAGAGCAAAATTTAAGCTTCAATCTTTCCTCATATTTGTTTTCACCTTTCCAAGTTGCCCTGTGTCTAACTGAGCCCATGACATTAGAGTGATAAGAGCACACAGCACAGCCACTAATCAAGACAACAAATAAATATGGGATGATGCTCAAAGAGAGCAGTCTGGATATTAAAAGTTTAAAAAAATATTTTTGAAGATCTGGGTTATAATATTGAGAAAATTGCCCAGCAGTGTTTCAAGAAGACAGTTTCTGTTTGTATTTAGAACTGTTGCATGGTTGTGTAGATAATACAATTGCATATTTCTAACACAGACATGTCATGTATTTACATGAGAGAGAGAGACAAGGATGGGAGAGGGGGAAGGGGGAAAAGGAGGGGCTTAAACATAGAGAATAAGTGTTCTCCAATACCTAAATAATGGCAGGAAGAAATGCAATTACTAAAAACTGAAGGATGGTGTGCATGGGGGCTGGGGAGGGGTGTGTGTGAAAATTCTGGGGCAAAATGGACTCCAAACCATAGTTTGATTCTCAGGAAAGTCAAGCAGTGTGAGAAAGCCATGAAGGGACTTGAAAACACAAAATCTCCCAGCCTTAGCAACCTGTTTTCTTCCCATAGAGCTCAAGGGAAATAATGGGATCCAGGGAAGAGAACTCTATGGGAAACAGGTGAAGGAAGTCTGCTGGGGGCCAGTGAGGACCAGCCTAATGACGCTGCACATGCCTCACGTCACATCAGGCAGACAGCACAGAGCATAACTGAAAATGGACAGCCAACAAGGATGCCAACAGGACAGCAAACCAGAAGGAGTTGCAATTCAGAGGAGAGGTTATTGATGAATTAGGGCTAAGAAAGCAAATGGCAAGCAGTATTGTGATCTCTGTAAGCAAGAGCTATGCATAAATGGGTAAACAGCTACGTGCACAGTCTCTTAATGACAACACACTTATTCAGTCTGGGAGGAAGCCATAAAGAACCAGACATGAGTATGTATGGGGAAGTGGGAATCACAGAAAAAAAAAAGTCAGTATGTAATATTAACCAAGAACTCCAAGAAGTGGTGATGCAACTCTGCGATACTACTGCATATGAATCTGAAGAACAGCAAAGGATGGCGGACCCTCCACATATTGTTTTTCTTCCAGAGAATTTTAATACTCTATAATCTATGAGGGAGAGTAACATGATTGAGAAGTGCAATTTAGCAAGAATGTAGGAAACTTGCAGGTAAGAATGGCAATGACAACAGGAGTTACAGTGGCCAGTTGAATCCTTAGAGGCATCATGCTCACTTATTGCTCTTTCAAATGCTCCACAGGAATATTTCATCCATTCTGCATAACAATCCTACAGAGTAGATACTACTATTTTTATATTTTATACAGGGGAAAAAAGAAAAGTTCAATATTTTGCTCAGAAGCACCCCTCTAGAGCATGGAGACACTGGGACACAGTCAAGCATGCTAAACCTACAACAAATACGTGAGTGTATCCGTTCCTCAGGTTCAACTTTCAACTCAGTCTACAGCTATTCCTAGCAACAGTTGTGGACATGCATGGTGCCAGGCATGCTTGTGGTACAAAGCAAAAGCATTCAAAAGTACTTATGAAGCTTAGAGAGGGGGACGCAGAGATGGGAAGGCACGTGAAGTGGGACAGAGGACAGTGTGTGAGGACAGTACACTGTGCTCACTTCTTACAGTGAGCAGAGACCTGAAGGAATGGCAGAGCCTGCTGGCTTCTTCCTCCTCTCCATGCTGCCCCTCTTATTTTATTTTGTAGTGATGCTGGGGACAGACCCCAGGGCCCTGTTATATTAAATACATGCTCTAATGATGGGCTTGACACCAACTCCCTCTAGGTACTCTCAAGCAAGTCTTTTATTCATCCCAGATGGTGGTGTACCTGTCATGCTCACGGGGTCTTGGGGGAACAGTTCCCAGGGGCTGATAAGGTCTCATTTTACACTTGTTGTTCCGCAGACTGAGTTTTAGGTTTCTGAGAATACTTATTAAGCCCAAGGTATGATGGTTAATTTTGCCTCATCCAATCAGTTTTTGCTTTTTAGAAGAACAGAAAGACTGAAGGAGAAAACTCTTCCTGACTATTGAGGGCAACTGTGGGGTCCTGTTTGGGATTATTATAAAAAGCTTGTCTTCTTGGCCTTGACTCTGGCATTAGTTTCCTTTCCTATTGTGCTAAACACCTCAGCAAAAATGACCTGGAGGGAATGGGGTTTATTTGGATCACAAATCCAGTTTGCAGTCCATCAGTATTGATAAATCAAGGCAGTAGGAACCTGAAGCAACAGGTCATGTCATATCCACAGTCAAGAGAAAAGAATGCATTAGTTAATACATGCATGCTTGAGCTCAGTTCATTTTCTTATTTTTCATAAAGTTGAGGTTCTAAACCCAAGAACTGGTATTGTCCACTTTCACCTGGGACTTGACATATCATCAATTAACAGAATCAAGCCAATCACTGCACCCGCAGGCCACTGGCTCTCTTCTCAAGTTAGTCTAGATTGTGCTAGTTGATCTGGCAGTCATTCTGATCAACATTCAGGCAAGAAAGAAAGAGCCTCTGAATCTAAGTAAAAACGACAAAATCTTCAGAAACACCAGAGTCAAATCTGAAAACATATTGTCAAAAGCAAACAGCAAAGGATCTTCCACATTAGAAAAGAAGATAAAACAGACAATTGAAAAAGATCCTAAAAACATTTTTTTAAGAAAAAAATGTAGAAAGAAATATGGCTAATTAAATTATTTAACCACTATTTAGATTATTGTTAATTGGTTCAGGCATTTAGAATGCTTAACACTACCCCAACAAAAAAATTATTTCCTTAAATTTCACCAGCTTTAAAACAGTTCAACCACCACGGAATCTTTGTATTCATCACTGGGAACCCCGAAATGAACACTACACAACTCACAAGGTTTCATGGCTGCACAGAGTGGCACTGAGCCCTGTGAATGGAGGAGCGTCCTGAACGCTTACCTGCTGGCTGTTCTCACGGAGCAGTTTTTCCTGTGTCCTCTTTCCGCTCGGTTGTCTCTCAGAAGCTGATGCTATACAAAGTGTCAAGACAAAGTGTAGAAACAAAAATATTTCCGTTACATTATTTTGCACTGAGGAACATACTTTGTAATCAAAGGGATACTGGTGTACCTGGTTTCACGATTTTTTTTTTTTGCCACTCTCTTTGCTAATGATGCCACTGTCACTGGTGGAAAAATGCCAGTCAGGGGTGGCAAGACAGGGACAATCTGTCCTTGACAGCTGTGGTGACTGATCTCTCAGCCAGTTAGCACATAGCATGGCTCAGGTGTTTCCCCTACTTCTCCAGCTGCAATGACAACACCTTCTCTGATCTAAGACTTTGATTGGTAGGCTCAGCTGCCATAGTTTTGAGGCCGATATAAGAGAGATGATTCTGTTCTTATGTATGTTGCCTTGGATGTGTATGTGTATATATATATATATTTCCTTCAAGTGTCTAGCCATCCATGTCCCTTATTATTTGCTTTACTAATTAACCAGAAATAAAGTAGATGAGAAAAAAAACAAGCCAGTATTTTTCACTATGTGTTCACAAATGGCTTAATTTACTTTTATACATAATGACGACAAATATGGAACGCTAAGCTAAAAAAGGCACACCTTATCAGAGATCAACCTGAGCAAAGAAAGAAGTTTTACAGGTACTAACACAATAGAGACTTATGTTCCAGCAAACCCTCAGGCCACTTTGTTCCAGTGACAATGTCATCACATACACACTGTAACGTCAGACAGAGTCCTTCCTTTACTTTTCTGAGGTCTAGTGTCTACCTGTAAGACTGAAACCCGTGACACGGAAGTGCCAGGCTGTTGTGCTAAGATGAAGCAGGGGATGCTTAGTACTGTGAGACTGGACCCTGGAAGTGGTGAGAGCATGGCCTGAGTGCGGCATGCGTGATGAGGGTTACAGGTAAGGAGTCTGACTGTCAGTTTGCACTGGCACCTTCTGATGAAGGTGACTACTGTAAACAGTTCCACACCACCGCTGAGAACTGAGTACTGATCTGACCACTCTCTAGAGAGCCCAGACCTTAGTTCAGTGACTGCAATCCAGGGATGTCTTAGCTACTTAAATTCCTCTTAAGTATCAACTTATTTCCACCCAGAGGGCCACCATCCTAGTGCAGATCATGCCTCCTCAATTATCACAGCCTCCTAGATGGTCTCCCTGCCTGCAGCCTTGCTCTGATCCAAGGCACTCTGCGCTGCAGTCAATATGAGCTTTTTAAATGAGTATAATTTTATTATACTTGAGATAAAATTCAAAATCTTGTGTCAGGCTATCATGGCCCATCATAATTTGATTACCTCTCTACATGAATAACATGCTGTGCTCCCCTCTACCCGTGGTCTAATCTCGTCGCTTCTACATATCCCAGCCATACTGAACACTTAGGGTTATGGACTGTGCCCTTGCTCAGTGGCTCTTTGCTTCACTTTTTCAGTTTATCTGCATCTCCAGGGCTTAGACTATTCTGGAACATTTTCAGTGCTCAATAAACATTTACTGAATGAATGAACAAATGAATGAATACATGAGGCAATGAAATGGGGCATGGAGTCTTGTCTAGGATATGTAGCTGAAGCCATAGCTCACCACTGCTACTTATAGAAAATAGTGACCACTTATCTTAAGTCCATTAATCTGAAAGTGTTTCAGTTGAGAAACAATTTATACCACATACACTAAATTAGGTGTGAAAATAAGAAAAAAATTAATTGCTTTGGCATTTCCAAGTCCAGTGTCTTCATGTCTATAAAGAAAATAACTTATGTGACACAGAAAGCTCAAGGGGAGAGGATAAAATCCCCTCTATTCTCTTAGACTCATGGTAGTCAACTCTCTTGTCATTAAAAAAAAAGTTACTCAAACTATTTTCCTGGGGCTGGTGTTAAAACAGTACAAACATCTATAAACAGCGGTAAGAAAAAGTTCTACAACTTAGATTTGAAACTGCAACCACGATGCCAGGCTGTACCGACCTGGTCTGGGGGATTTCCAGCCCACTGTCTGAAAACTCCTCTGAGGACAGAGGAGAAGATACTGACTCTGAACTTCTTTCTACCTCTTCTGAGGAGATCCATGTAAGAATGTGTTCTTATCCTACAATTTGTGATTTTGATGGGTACTGTATAAAAAAGACAAATACTGCAATAATGCAGTTTATACACAAAAGACTCCATTATGAAGCTATCGCAGTTTACCAATAAAATCACAAATCAAGGTCAACAATGATTATGGGATGAAGTTCAGATGAAAAAGATTTAGATGCCTGAGCCACGAGCAAGTTAATGTCAAAGCTCAATGTTTGGAGGAATCTACAGAACGCCTAGAAGCACACTGGGTCTGAAGACTGTGTCTACAAAAAGGCAGAAGGTTGGAAACTCACGGCAGGGCAGCTGAAGTTGCCAGGGCTGCTCATCTGCAAGGAAAGCCTCTCTGCTCTTAACAGGTACTTTGCTGCACTGTGTGGACTTCTATCAGGGCCAGAGGTAAGGTCACTCTAGGGTTGTGACTCAACAGCGTCATCGTGATTAAGAGCTCTGCCCATGCTGTGAGTGTTCCCAACCTTCAGGCTTTCAGATTTGGGGATTTAAGCCAAATCAGTGAGATACAACTCACTGATTAGCCACCTGCAGATGTACATTAGAAAATGGCTCACAGGAGAACAGCACCAAATGCAACATGTAAAACCATGGTGCCAAGCGTAGAGGTGGAGTCAACCAGGAAGAGGAAGAGGGTTACTTGTAGCTCATGGCTTCGGTATGTACAGAATATGAATAAGGAATCTCTGAGCCATTTATGTTTCCACAGGACTATTAAGTCCCAGATCAAAAAGAAGATGCATGTTCCTCTTTACTGCTGCTACAAAGTGTGCCTGGTCAGAGGCACCTTTGCTGGCACACCTCTTTGCAGGAATCCCTGAATATCTGAAAAGCCATTGCAAATCTCCTCAGATTTGGCCTTTCAGTGTCCTCAACATTAAAGAAAGAATGGAGTGTCTGTCTAAACCATGATCAATGAATCATTAAGGCACTTTAAACTCAGGTGAAATGTCAAGCCATAAGATGTTCAAAAGCCTCAGATTTCAAACACTCATGCATACACAGACACACATGTGCATACAGACACAGAAGCAGACACACACATAACACACAGACATAGACACACATACACACATAGACACAAACAGCCACAAACACATAGATGTTCCTCTTTCTTTCACCTGAGTAGACTCCTGGACCCCTGCTTACCTGCCACAGCTACCAACAGTCATTGCCTTGATGCCCAGAGCATCAGTGTCTGAGTGGAAAAATGATGCTGTTCTCTACAAATAACTTTTCCTGTAAAAGGAGGGAGTATCTGACAGATAACAAGGTGACAGGAAGTTACATGCTAAGTGTGGCATGCAAACGGAAATGAGATAAAAAACAAAAACAAAAAACAGGGAATAGAAAGTACTGGGAAGGTGGAGAAAGCAGTGAGGTGAGGATCTTAAAGGAAATTGGGCCAACACTATTATCATTTTATGAGGCTGCATTGGAATAAGAAAAAAGGTGACTACATGGCAAGTCATTCAGTCAGCATTCAGTGGAGAACTTCCTAGTTCTTATGTCCACTGCTACAGTTGGGTCTATGTTGACCTGAGAAGTCATATGTAAACCATATGCAACTCACAATGTAATACATACCTGTACCTATCTGCTACCAAGCTAACTGCTCCTCACTGTGCAGGTGCATAACTGTCTGTTCATGTAGTTGCTGAAAATTATCTGGACGCCCAGACTAACCCTTTCTGTGCTTCAACAGCTCCTTGCAGACATACACCGAGGGGTAAAACCAAGTCTCCTAGTGAATGGCCCTATTCAGATGATGCTGTCCTGCTGAAGCTCTCATACTATGATAAAGTTGTTGTTTTACTGTGTGTTCCTTTGAATTCAATGTTCTGCCGTTCTGTGGCCTGAGGAATAGTGTCTACTGCTTTTAAGCTCAAGAGGGTGTGATGGGCTAAAGTACCTATTAAGATGGCCTTGCTCAGGCAGGGGCGACAGTGCCACTGGCCAGAGTTTAATGAGTCAAAGGTTTGATATTGAATCAGAATCACACACACACACACACACACACACACACATTGACTGGCTCATGAAGAGCTTGGGACCAAAAGCCTAGAAGAAACTAGCTCTGTACTTCCTCGAAGAACTGGTTCAGTATTAAAGAACTCAGGGTTTGAGTCTAATGACAGAACTTAATAACCACAAATAAAAATATTACCAACATTTACTAATTAATAACTCATCCAGGAAGACAAAAATGTGAAATGCATACCGAAGTTCAAGCAAAAGTCCAAAGTTGAACTTAGTCAAAAGAATTACCAAACTTAAAAAGTGAGAAAGAACTGGTAATTTTCCTCTTTAGAAGCTATTAGTGACAAATCCATCTTTCTCAAGGTGCACAGCTGAGCCCAGGGCCTCTTACAACTCTCATGGGCCAGGCAGGATCTCCACTCAGCCACAGCCCTTAGGGTCCTGTGAACTTTCAGCCTGTGTGTTCCTTATGGGTCACCTGACTAAAACATGATTCTAATATTCAAAAGAACAAAAGCCTCCCAAGGAGTCAAACACTAAGCTGTTTCAGATTTATCACAATCTAACTTCTAAACCATCCTAGCATGTTTTAAGGAGACAATTAATACCCTCAAGAGCAAGAAAGAGTACTTACTCATCTGCAAAGACAATCGAGGTGAATGTCCAGTTCCTCCCAGTCCACCTGCCCACTGTACTACAGGAGCATCAAAAAGCTAGCATAAAACACTCACCTAGAGATACATCAAATCTTAAAAGAAATTACTGCCTCCACCCCAACTCAATAAAACAACCTGTGCTGCCTGATCTTACAGGACTTCAGTGTACTTGTTGACTTGGATTCTTGAGACAATTTCTCCTGCCGACCAGGCTAACCTTGAGGGCTAGCCTTGGCTAACCATGAGGGCTAGCCTCACTACATGGATGAGGGTGCTGAGCTCCTGATCCTTTATCTTCATCTCCCAAGCACTGGATTATGTTTGGGCACACACCACCAATCCAGTTTTTCCTAGTAAGGTCTGACATGTGACCCATTCCCAGAGGTCACCTGTGTGGCTCAGGACAGTGGCAGTAGGGGGAATCTTACATGCCTGCTGAGGTCAATATTAAGCCCAAGCACAATTATCCCCATTTACAATAAGCTGCTCTATCTATGTCGACTTACTGTCCTGAGGGAGAGGGAGACAGATGCATTGATGGAGACGGTTCCTTACCTGGCCATGCTCTGTCCTAGCCCCAGGGCTAAACCAGTGGCTGTGGAGAGAAGAAGAGTTGTGAGCTGGCCCCTCCCCAGAAACACTTGCTCTCTCATGAACAGTCAGCATATGCTTTAAGGAATTTGTTCACACTAGCAAAAAACTTTAAATATGCTTTATTTTAATGGATATTTCATGTAATTCTAGACTTACACCAATTTTGACAGGAATGTAAGAGTGCTCATAACCCAGTAATTTTCAATTTAATAAGCAAATGGAGTTAGAATTACATTTCCATTTAATTATGTTAACATAAACTGCTGGGACTGTGTTCATTTTACAAATCAATTCTGGTTATAAAATCTACAAATGCTATCATTCGCCACAACTTAATTATAGCATCATTATGCCAAATTATGACCTTTTGATTATTGGAGTTATTTAAAAAGAGTTGAAAATACAAGAATACCCTATTCTATATCTTTACACTCAGGACCAAAACAAAACAAAACAAAACAAAACAAAACAAAAAACCTGGGGATCCAAGACGGTGGCGGCCTGGGCGGACGTATTTTGATTTCGGGGTTAACAGTCACAGGGCGGCGAGTGTTGCAGGACACTGTATAAACGGCTCGACCCCCTCTAGATCTCACCCAACTACCCAGGGACCACTGAGAGTCCCTGGGCAGGATGCTCCTTCCCACTCTCGGACACGCAAAGAAGCCGCTGGACCTGGGAATTGGGATCTCCCATCCCCCACCAGGAGAGACACAGGGTAAGTTCCAATTTAATACCCAGTGGGCAAATTCAGATCCTACGCAGAGAGAATCCCCATCCTACTGGGAACCCCCAGGTCTCGCACAGATGATCCGGCTATCTGGGGAAAGGTTGCAACCCTTGGAAATGAGCGCCGCTCGGCTGCAAATTGCCTTCAGACTGCAGATTGCAACCCACTGCTGTGACGTCACTGGCCAGTTTCCAAGCCATGGGAGCGGCAAG
The DNA here is from genome assembly GCA_907164525.1 of Lophiomys imhausi. NCBI lineage: Eukaryota > Metazoa > Chordata > Mammalia > Rodentia > Muridae > Lophiomys > Lophiomys imhausi. The sequence continues at coordinate 8,634,173 of CAJQZJ010004750.1, read as the reverse complement.
TCTATTGGGGGTGAAGGGCAGATTTACCAACCACAGGAACCAGCCCCGGGCAAACTGCGAGATATTTGAAACTGTTGTATATCTGATTTTTTTACTAGTACTGGCCCTTCCAGCAGGGAACCAGAGCTTACTTGTACACAGCTCCATCCCCTGGATTAGTTAGGTCTCCACCTACGAGGTGGGGCTGAATGACTCACCTTATAGGGGTGGAGTAAGGCAACTCGACTCCTACACCAAAGCGCCCCTTTTGGACCCAAGTCCAGAAGACAGCTAAAAAAATTCACATGGCCAGAGGCCCCAGACCAAAAAAAAAAAAAAAAAAAAGAGCAAAATGACTCTAAAAAAAGAAAGCAACGCTATTCCATCCAGCCTTAACCACCTCACCACAGCTGAAACACATGAAAACGATGACAATTCTACATTATGGAAAGTGATAGACTCCCTTCAAGAAGAACTTAAATCTATGAAGGAATTCAAAGAAGCCACAATTTTACAAGTCAAAACAACGAATAACACCATTAAAGAGCTCCAAGCCAAGGTGACTTAGCTTGAACAGGAAAAGGACAGAGCAATGAAAGATTTCCAGGCAAAAACAAGCAAACCGGATAAGGAAAGGTACAAAACGAACAATACCATTCAAGACATGAAAATAGAAATGGAAACAATAAAGAAAACAAAGTCAGAGTTAAAAGAGGAAATGGAGAATCAAGGGAAGAGAACAGGAACTACGGATGTGAGAATCAAAAATAGGATGCAAGAGATGGAAGACAGGATCTCAGGCATGGAAGATTCAGTGGAAGAAATCAGTACAACATCCAAAGAAAATGAGAAAGCTAAAAAATCTTTCACCCACAACATCCAAGAAATCAAGGACTCAATGAAAAGACGGAACCTAAGAATTATAGGCATAGAGGAAAGAGAAGACTCCCAACTCCATGGTCCAGGAAATATCTTCAACAAAATCATAGAAGAAAACTTCCCAAACCTAAAGAAGAGATGCCAGTAAAAATCCAAGAGGCTTACAGAACACCAAACAGATTAGATCAGAAAAGAAACTCCTCTCACCACATAATAATAGAAACTCCAAATGTAGAGAACAAAGAAAGGATATTAAAAGCTGTAAGAGAAAAAGGCCAAGTCACATACAATGGCAGACCCATCAGAATCACACCTGACTTCTCCTCAGAAACTTTAAAAGCTAGAAGGGCTTGGACAGATGTCCCACAAACCCTGAGAGAACATAGGTGCCCAGCCAGACTACTATACCCAGAAAACTCTTTATCAACACAGATGGAGAAAACAAGACATTCCATGACAAAATCAAATTCAAACAATATCTCCCCACAAACCCAGCCCTACAGAAGATCCTAGAAGGAAAATTCCAACACAGAGAAGATAATTACACCCAAGAAAACAGAGGACATAGAAACCTCCACAGCAACTAAACAAAAGAGAAACACAAGACAGCCAGCTATACCAAAATAATGGGAAATAACAACCCCTGGTCACTAATATCCATCAACATCAATGGACTCAACTTGCCAATAAAAAGACACAGACTTACAGACTGGATCTGTAAACAAGACCCATCATTTGCTGTATACAAGAAACACATCTCACTATTGAAGATAAACACTATCTCAGAGTAAAGGGCTGGGAAAAGGATTTCGAAGCAAATGGACCCAGGAAACAAGCTGGTGTAGCCACCCTAATATCAAACAAAATAGACTTCCAATTGAAGTTAATACAAAAAGACAGAGAAGGGCATTACATACTCATTAAAGGAAATACCCACCAAGAGGACATCTCAATATTGAACATTTATGCCCCAAATGCAAAGGCACCTACATTTATGAAAGAAACACTTCTAAAACTTAAATTGCACATCGATCCAAACACTTTAATAGTGGAAGACATCAACACCCCACTCACAACTATGGACAGATCATCAAGACAGAAGCCAAACAGAGAAATAATGAGTCTAACAGAGATCATGAACCAAATGGACCTAACAGATCTCTACAGAACATTTCACCCAAACACAAAAGAATACACCTTCTTCTCAGCACCTCATGGAACCTTCTCTAAAATCGACCATATAGTTGGACACAAAGATAGCCTCAACAGATACAAGAAAATTGAAATAACCCCTTGTATCTTATCAGACCACCATAGAATAAAGCTGGACTTCAATAACAAAAGAATCAACAGAAAGTCTACACTCACATGGAAATTGAACAACTCTTTACTAGAGGACCACTGGGTCAGGGAAGAAATAAAGAAGGAAATCAAAGACTTCTTAAAATCCAATGAAAATGAAGACACAACATACCCAAAAGTATGGGACACAATGAAAGCTGTGCTACGAGGAAAGTTCATAGCACTAAGTGCCTTCAAAAAGAAAATTGTGACAGCTCATATTAGCGAATTAACAGCTAAACTGGGTGAATTGGAAAAAAAAGAAGCAAACACTCCCAAGAGGAGCAGAAGGCATGAGATCATGAAACTTAGGGCTGCAATCAACAACTTAGAAACAAAAAGAACTATACAAAGAATCAATGAAACCAAGAGGTGGTTCTTCAAGAAAATCAACAAAATAGACAGACCCTTAGCCAAATTAACTAAAAGACAGAGGGAGAAAACACAAATTAACAAAATCAGAAATGAAAAGGGAGAAATAACAACAGACACTGAGGAAATCCAGAGAATATTTGGATCCTACTTTAAAAATTTATACTTCACCAAATTTGAAAACTTAAGTGAAATGGAAAATTTTCTTGATAGATTCCACCTACCGAAGCTAAATCAAGATCAGATAAACAGATTAAACAGCCCTATAAACCCTAAGGAAATAGAAACAGTCACTAAAAATCTCCTAACCAAAAAAAGCCCAGGGCCAGATGGCTTTAGCACGGAATTCTACCGGACCTTCAAAGAGGAGCTAACACCAATACTTTTCAAACTCTTTCACAAAATAGAATCTGAAAGAACATTGCCAAACTCATTCTATGAGGCCACAGTTACACTGATTTGTAAACCACACAAAGACCCAACAAAGAAAGAGAACTTCAGACCAATCTCCCTCATGAACATAGATGCAAAAATACTTAATAAAATACTAGCAAACCGAATCCAAGAACACATCAAAAGTATCATACACCATGATGAAGTAGGCTTCATCCCAGGAATGCAGGGATGGTTCAACATATGAAAGTCTATCAACGTAATTCACCATATAAACAAGATGAAAGAAAAAAACCACATGATAATCTCGCTAGATGCAGAAAAAGCATTTGACAAAATCCAACACCCCTTCATGCTAAAAGTTCTGGAGAGAACGGGCATACAAGGACCGTACCTAGAAATAATAAAGGCAATATACACCACGCCGGTGTCCAACATCAAATTAAATGGAGAGAAACTTGAAGCATTTCCTCTAAACTCAGGGACAAGACAAGGATGTCCACTTTCACCATATCTCTTCAATATAGTACTTGAAGTTCTTGCTGTAGCAATAAGAAAACTAAAGAAGATCAAGGGGATAAACATTGGAAACGAAGAAGTCAAATTATCCCTATTTGCAGATGATATGATAGTATACATAAGCGATCCCAAAAATTCCACCAGAGAACTCTTACAGCTGATAAACACCTTCAGCAAAGTGGCTGGATACAAAATTAATTAAAAAAAAATCAGAAGCCCTTCTTTATACAACAAACAAATGGGCTGAGAAAGATATACGGGAAACAACCCCCTTCACAATAGCCACACACATAACTGGGGGTAACTCTAACCAAGCAAGTAAAGGACCTGTAAAACAAGAACTTCAAGCCCTTGAAGAAAGAAATGGAAGAGGCCTTTAGAAGATGGAAAGATCTCCCATGCTCATGGATAGGTAGGATCAACATAATAAAAATGGCCATCCTACCAGAAGCAATATATAGATTCCATGCAATTCCTATCAAAATACCAACACAATTTTTTATAGACTTGGAAAGAGCTATTCTTCATTTCATAAGGAACAACAAAAGCCCAGAATAGCTAAATCAATCCTGTACAATAAAAAAACATCTGGAGGTATCACCATCTCAGATTTCAAGCTGTACTACAGAGCAATAGTTGTAAAAACAGCATGGTATTGGTATAGAAACAGACCAGTAGATCAATGGAATCCAATTGAAGATCCAGAAATAGACCCACACACTTATGGCCACCTAATTTTTGACAAAGAAGCCAAAACTGCACAATAGAAAAAGTACAGCATCTTCAACAAATGGTGCTGGTCCAACTGGATGTCCACTTATAAAAGAATAAAATTAGACCCATACTTATCACCTTGTACAAAACTTAAGTCCAAGTGGATCAAAGACCTTAACATAAGGCCTGTCACACTAAATCTACTAGAGGAAAAAGTGGGAGAAACCCTCGAACTCATTGGCACAGGCGACAACTTCCTGAACAGAACACCAACAGCTCAGGACCTGAGATCAACAATCAATAAACGGGACCTCATGAAACTGAAAAGCTTCTGTAAGGCAAAAGACACTGTCATTTGACCAAAACGAGAGCCTACAGACTGGGAGAAAATCTTCACCAACCCCACATCTGACAGAGGGCTAATATCCAAAATCTACAAAGAACTCAAGAAATTAAATGCCAAGAAATCAAATAATCCAATCAAAAACTGAGGGACGGAGCTAAATAGAGAATTCACAAAGGAGGAATCCCTAATGTCTGAGAGACACTTGAAGAAATGCTCAACATCCTAATCATCAGAGAAATGCAACTCAAGACGACTCTGAGATTCCATCTCACACCTCTCAGAATGCTAAGATCAAAAGCTCAAATGACAGCACATACTGGTGAGGGTGTGGAGAAAGGGGAACCCTACTCCATTGCTGGTGGGAGTGCAGGCTTGTGCAACTACTCTGGAGGTCAGTCTGGTGATATCTTAGAAAACTTGGAATAGCTTTGCCTCAGGATCCAGCCATACCACTTCTGGGTATACACCCAAATGCCTCCTCACGGAATCATAAGGAAGTTTCCTTATGTATGTTCATAGCAGCCTTATTTGTAATAGCTAGAAACTGGAAACAACCCAGATGTCCCTCAGAATCCCTGAAGAATGGATTAAAAAACTATCTACACAATGGAATATTATTCAGTTATCAGGAACAATGAAATTATGCAATTTGCAGCCAAATGGATGGATCTAGAAAAGCTCATCCTGAGTGAGCTAACCCAGACTCAGAAGGATGCATATGATGCTTTGAAAGCATTGCCTGTGTCTTCACTGCTTCAGAATTGTTATGATCCAGAGTCTCGATTGCTGTGGCTGTGAAAGGAATGTGTCCAAAGTACCGTCAGTGGGTGGTCGAGGATTCACATCTGGGTTTTTTTCCTTTATTTTTTTATTTCTTCAAGTTACATCTCAATCGCAGTCCCCTCCCTATTCCCCCTTCCAGTCCCACCCTCAACCCCCATCCTCTTCCCTTTTTTTTTTTAAGGTATATCTTATTTCCCCCTACAGTTTCCCCTTTCAGTCCAACAAATGGCTCTTTCTCTTATAATAATAAATACAATAGAAAACAACAGAGTTAATTAGGCCACAGTTATGAGGGTTATATGGCTTAGCGTACATTCCCAATGTCCAGTCCATATGTATTTGGCACCTGACTTTAACATTCTACTATCTAAACATCTCCATGAGTTTAAAGTTCTATATCTAACTCAACATTCATACTAACTTGCAACACAATTTTAAAAGCATCTTCTTAGATCTATAACACTCTCTTGACTCCTAAACAACTCAAACTTTAATTATGAGGCTCTAGCTATCTGTTCTTCAACCACCTCAGAGACCTGATTTATAGGAAGTACAGGGCCTGCAGCTTCCAAAACTAAGAAATGACATACCAGTGGCTGCCTGGACAGTTCCCATTTTCTCTCCATACATTACAGCATCGATCTTCAGTCATTTGGCCCCGTTTCTCTGACAGATATTGATTGTAGAGCAGGGGTTATGAAGGACTTGCCTACCCTGTCTTGGCAGAGCTAGGCTGTCGACTTACCTGCTTCCAGGTTTTGTCCTTTTTGGACAGCATTCTGTCTACAGTTGGAGCAAGGGGCTTTTCCTACCAAGAGATAGGCTTGCGACTAATTCAATCATCTCCCACTGGAGATTCTTAGATGCTCATCTTCTACTTGGGGTAGAATAGGGGTTGCTGTCAGGAGTTGATATGTCTCGATATAAAAAAAATCTAAAGTTACGAAAACATCTTTGAATGCCATATTCTGCACATCTCTTGAGGTTTTTGAAGAGGCCCTATTCTATCTCTTATATTAGGGTAAGCAGATGTTGCTTGTGTCGTAGCAGGTTTATTTTTGATTAGCTTAGAAAGTAACTATAATAGGCTGTCATAGTACCTAACAAAATGACCAGCTTGCATAACTATTAGTTTGCATTTCTTAATTATCCTAAACAGTTTATGACAATTAGTAGTAAGTCTGAAACATCACATTTCATTTTTTTCTTTACCTTCTAACCCTTCCATCCCATTTCTCTGGGGTGGGGTGTCCTTATATAAGAGTCCCTCATCTCAGTTGAGAGGTGGTATAAGGGCCAAGAGCCTCCTAATTCATTCGGGGTCTACGAGGCAGTACCACCAGTGAAAAGTGTCTCATTGCTTGGGAGAGAGAACTAAAAAACAAACAAACAAATGAGCAGACAAATAGATAAAAAGACTAAAAAATAGAAAAAAAATTATTAAAAAAAAATAAATAAAAATAAAAAATAAAAAGTTTATGTCCAAGTTCCCTTTGGTGTGTTAGTTGTAGTATCGATACCTTCTACTATATGGCTAAAATCCTACTATAAGTGAATAGATGCCATGTGCATCCTTCTGAGTGTGGGTTAGCTCACAGGATGAGCTTTTCTAGTTCCATCCATTTGGCTGCAAATTGCATAATTTCATTGTCTTGAATGCAGACCATGTTACTTTACCTGCTTGAAATGTTCTTCCAACCCCTAATTCATGTACTTCATAGAGATATATCAGTTGTTCTAGTTCAATGTCCAGTTAAAATGTAAGAATTAGAGCCCTCAGCTCAGTATATTATAATGCACATATACTATCATGTAATTGCACATACTCTGACTATCCACTGACCAATCTCTATGACCCATTAGTGACAGATAACGTCTGTGAACACCATGAGCCCAGTGATCATGTCTGTCTTGTTCTCTACTGTGATACAAAAATGCTAAAATTATACAGAGAAGGCTCTTTAAGAGCTTCATTTACTTTATTAAAATACTAATCAAAATTCAGAAAGTTTACTATGATGTGCTTGATAAACAGGAAAGTTTGGGTACAGGCTCTGGAACCTCTGGAGTAGTTCCTAGTAAACATTATATATTTGGAGTCTAGGTTCCTTCCTTATCAACAACAATAACATTGGGACTGGCAAGATGGCTCAGCAAGTCAAGTCCCTTGGTATGAAAGTTTGACTATCTAAGTTCAATCCCTGGAACCAACACAGGGATAGAAGAAGAGAAATGGCTTTGGAAAAGTGAAATTACCTATAAAATGGAGAAAGTCCATCCACTTTGGTAACTCTGAGAGAGTAAGACATTAAAATGACACATCTGAGAATGTTCTGAAAAAGAAAACCTGTCACGATGCAAACTATGCCAACATGATATTCCGAGGTGCTCTCTAGCAGGGATGGCACAGCACTCTGTAAATCCCTACGTAAGGAGGCTGCCTCACTTATCCACACATGACTAAAACAGAAACACCATGTCAGCTCACAACTCACACCATGGTGATCATGATACATAAGAGCTGGCCTGATCCAGCACATTATACATACCTCAACCTACAGTTAAAGCCACTTCCCCCATAATGCAATAAATGCTAAACTTCAAAAGTGAAAAAGTATTCCCAATGAACATAACCTTTAATCCAGGCAAATCTTGCTTAAAGCAAGCTTGATATTTCCACAGAAGATAAAGTGAGCACACGTTTGCTTTCGGAAGGGACTCATGGTAAGATTGTAATGGACTATCTGTGTGTATTTTTAAAGTTCACTCTATACCCAGCTTTGGCAGTAGATATATTTTACATAAAAACAAAAGCAGAACATGAATGTCAATTTAAAAATCAATTAATATAATCATATTTATCTCTTTAAGATTAAGTATCTTGCAAAAATAATCGAGAAATGTTAGAGAGTAGGTAAAAGTCTGGAACGTTTTTTTGGTTTTCAAGACAGGATCATGCTATGTTCCCCTGGCTGGCTTAGGGATATGTGTCTCAAACTAGTTTTATGATCTCTGGCAGTCAATTCTCTTGCTTCAGCCTCCTAAATGCTGGCAGTAGATCTACAATCAATTAATGAAAACAAATTTTATTTTATACTTACATATATTTCTATGAGGGAGTCATGTTAATTTTCATATTTTACTATTTGCATATTTTTAGGAAGGCAAAAGAATGATGACAGAGAAAATTAAATTTCAAAACATTGTATTTTTAAGATTAATTTTTTAAGGTTTTGTTCATGTGTGACTGTATGCCATGTGGATGCAGGTACTGAGAGGAGCCAGAGACACTGGATTCTCTGGTGCTGGAGATACAGGTGGCAGTGAGCTTTCTGACGTGGGTGCTGGGACTTGAACTCAGGTCCTCTGGAAGAACAGTAAGTGTTGTTAAACACTGAGCCATGTCTTTAGTCTCCTCAATGTTTCTTTTTAAGAAGAAGTTAGATACTAACTTCACTGAGTTAGCTGGATTAAGGCTCGGTACATTCTGTGTGGGTCATATACTAATGAATACCTGATTTATCTGTGCTAAGTACTTCCTGCTAAAAGGGAACAACCATCTATTAATGACTGGATGTTCAATATGATAGTATTTTTCCAGGGAATAATTACTAAATAGTTTTTTCCCACTTAGCACCAAGCAAAACTTTATTTTATTAAACTGATCACATCTCATAACTACAGTGCTCTTAGACTTTTCAGTTTGCAGAGCACATGTTACACATTATAAGGAGTGTAGTAAAGCTGCCATGAGCAAATAACAATGTGAATTTTGTTTTTATAATAGAAACTATCTTGAAATGCTATTGTGTAGTATTTAGTTAATTAGTTGGCTATTGAAGTAACAGAATAGACCTAGGGTATCATGCATGGGACAAAAGTGTACTTGCACTGAGCTGGAGCTCACCCGTTATCTACACCTTCACTGACTGACTTCATTCTCCTGCTCAGTGCAAACTTTCTACAAGGAGCATCCTACTGCTATTGTCCTCTGAACCCTAAACCATCATTCCCTTCTCTGGCAGGAGGCTCCAGTACCTTCCCAGCCATTTTTCCCAGCCTGGCACAGAGACAGGCACAGAGACAGGGATGCGGGCGGGTGCTATGGTCCTTTACAGAGACAGGGATGCGGGCGGGCGCTATGGTCCTCTACTGCAGTCACTCAAAACTGAAGGGCCCTTCAGGCTTTAGCACCTGTGCAGTAGCTTACTCTATTTACTCGGCTCTACTTTAACCTTGACATTTGAAAAGTGATACTATTTATTCTTATATGTTTGTGTGGGTGGTGTTCCAACATGTGTGTGTGTGTGTGTGTGTGTGTGTGTGTGTTTATAAGGGTGTGGGCTCAAGTTTGTGGAGGTCCTCACAGCTGTACAGCAAGCATCTTACCCACTGAATCATTTTCCTACCCTACAAGTTAAATTGTTTTCAGTATTTTTCTAAGATAGTTTTTGCAGGTTTTATAAAGAAAGTTAAAAATCAAAACAAAACAAAACAAGTCTTACCATGTAGATCAGTCTTGAACTTAAAATCCTCCTGCTTAAGCCAAATATCAACTAGGAGGAGTCACTGATGGAATAAAAACAGTAGTCATTGCTTTACTGTGGAGTCTGAAGGCAGTTACTAGGTTACTAAGTTAATGACGGCTTCCTGTTTTCCTACAGTTCTTAAGTTTTAGGGTACGTCACAGGAGGATTACCTGGTGCACTTCCTATACTCCTGCCTTAATATCAGGAAGGGATATGTCACGACAACTACCTGAAGTGACTCTAACAACAAAACAGCTTCCAGCTAGATGACATTCTACAAGCAAGGTTGTGTTTTTTTTTTTAAAATAAATTTATTTATTTGTTGCTTCAGGTTACATCTCCATCATACTGTCCTCTTTCCCCCCTTCCCAGCCCCGCCCTCCCATCCTCTACCCCCTAACCCTTCCATCCTGCTCCTCTGGAGTGGAGTGTCCCTACATAACAGTCCCTCGCCCCAGTTCAGAAATCATATGAGGGCCAAGAGCCTCCTCATACACTGGGGACCTACAAGGCAGTACCACCAGTGAAAAGTGTCCAATTGCTAGGGAGAGAAAACTAAAAAAACAGACCAACAAAAAAACAGCAAAATAAATAAATAGATAAACAAACAAACAAACAAACAAACAAATAAATAAATAGATAAATAAATAAAAAGTCTATGTCCATGTTCCCTTTGGTGCGTTGGTTGTAGTACAGATATCCTGTACTACATAGCTAAAATCTTACTATACGTGAAGAGATGCCATGTGCATCCTTCTGAGTCTGGGTTAGCTCACTCAGGATGAGCTTCTCTAGTTCCATCCATTTGGCTGCAAATTGCATAATTTCATTGTTTCTGATAGCTGAGTAATATTCCATTGTGTAGATGTACTACAGTTTTTTAATCCATTCTTCAGGGATTCTGAGGGACATCTGGGTTGTTTCCAGTTTCTAGCTATTACAAATAAGGTTGCTATGAACATAGATGAGGAAACTTCCTTATGATTCTGTGAGGAGTCATTTGGATGTATACCCAGAAGTGGTATGGTTGGATCCTGAGGCAAAGCTATTCCAAGTTTTCTAAGATATCGTCATAAGGTTGTGTTTTCTTCTAATTATGAAATATCATAAAAAAGAAATCAAGTTTGGAAAGAGGTAGTGGATAGGGAGCTCTAGTTGGCAAGTAGCACGCTTCAAGTAGCACGCTTCCCAGGGCAAGCTTGCTGTGAAGGTGAAAAGCCACTCACTCATAGAGCAACTCCGACAAAGAACATGAGCGCCTGTGGCCAAGAACTGCTAGAGACTAACCCTTGGCCCCTGGTGGTCAGCTTGCACTATCACAGATGGAACTCTTCAGGGGATAGACTATGAAGGGCGCAGGAGGGGCTTAAAAGCAGCAGCAAAACCAAGAGAAACCACCAGAGTATCTGAAGACAGGCCAGGCAATTAACTATATGGCTACCAACATTTTATGGCAACTCTTGATTTTACCACAGAGAAATGTGCGGCTGTCACTGCAGCAGCTTGGGAGGGCACATGCTACTACAATCTTAAGAGCAAGCTGCTCTAGCCAGGCAGTCTTGTCTCTAGAATGCTGCTCAAATTGATGTGCATGCTAGGCATTAGGCATGGCATTCCTAAGTGGAAATTGTCTTCCATTAAGACAACCTGCCTTCCCCTCTCCACAATCCTACACAGTACATGTGCAGCTTTAGTGGAGAAGCCACTTTACCACGAGGGTCCCGGGCCAGATCAAATTAGCATCCGTTTCGCTCAGAGGCCTTGGGCGAGCATCTGAGAGAGGTGAAGTGACCACCATGGGAGATCTGGAAGAGGGCTCCTGTGGGAAGGCTGGGTGTGCTGCGCACTGTGTGTGCCTGCAAGGAGCAGGGCATGTGGATGGCGAAGAGACATTGAGCTGCGTTTGACAGACTCCATCAGTGGCTCCTTCCTAGGGTTAACTGTCAGAGCTAGCCATGTGTTGAACTGGACAGTTACTACAACTTACCTGAAACTTTACTACATATCTTCTTTTCTACTCTCTTTTAAGCCATGACAACCAGGTATTCTGATTCTGCTTTATGGCTAAAAAGGGGAGGTTAGTTCTTACTGGAAGACGAAATAGGAGAGCTACTAGCACAATCCTCTTCAGACCAGAGAGGAGATGAGCACCCGAAGCAGCCATCTCAAAGACCAGGAGACAAGAAACATGAAACGTAAGAGAAAAGGGAAATGATGGCAATGTCACTGGCAGAACTGTGCCTCTTCAAGACAGTGTGGAGCCCTATTATCCTAGGCCCAAAGAGGGCTCTCTACAGAGACAAGTTAAAATGAGGTCAGCGAGGCAGGGCCTCAGGGCCGTGTGACATGATGGAATATCTTATTTACCTGCCTTAGTGCCTTATTAAGAAGAAATTCAGACAAAGACCAGCACAGGGAAAATGTCACGGAAAGTGGGGTAGAAGAGGGGACCAGCAGAGACTGCTTGTGAACTGTGAGAGGCAAGGAAAGGATCAGGAAGTTCCTTCTCTGTCACAGCCCCAGGAGGGAGCTAGCCCTCTGACAGCTTTGAGTTAGACCTGGGGGCTTCCAGACTGAGGGAGAACACTTTTTGTTAGTTTGTTTCAGTCATCTCCTTCGTGATGCTTCGATACAGCAGCCTAGATTGATAAGGGGAGAAACAGAAGCAGTTTTCTTTAGATGATATCATTAAGTTTTACAAAAGCTCCCTGTCTTCACTTCTTATGTGAGAAAACAAAAAGCAGGAAAAATAAATCTGAAGAAAATAATAAAGCAAAACAAAAATAAAACAACTGCAAAGTACATATGTTTAAGTTTGTACCTAGCATATGCTGACATAAGTATTTTCAAAGAGTCTTGACAAGTACAGTAGGAGAGGACATAGTAGCAAATCCCAGGTCAGAGGGCAAAGGTTGAAATACAAATACGGAAGACACTCAGAGAACAGAAGCAGGACTGATCTGAAGTTGGTTGAAATTGAGGCCTGTGAATTTTATGCAAAGGTCAGTGATAGATGGGTATCAGGCCTGCTGTGCAGGTGTTTGCTGATGACTGTTAAGGTGTCCACACTGGTGGAAGATAATAGTGAGGATGCTAAGTAAGAAAGTAGGACGGCCAGATATGAACCTGAGTAACATATGTAAGCAATATGTCCTGGAGCCATGGGAAACTAGAACCTGAAGGATCCACTGGGACCCTACAATGACATAAAAGATAATAAAGATGGCAATAGGGTAGGAAATGGGAAAGAAAGGGTCAGGAGAGACACTGAGATCTGAGCTAGAGTCATGGGGAAGGAAGGCAAGGGAGTGAAGTTGTTTAGAGACTTGAGCTCTTTGTGGTGAAAAGAGCAATCTTCACACTTGGGAGCAATACTGCTTGCGGTCTACCTGAGCATCTTAGCTGACTGGAAACGTTGGAGATCGTGGGGTGGAGGAGATAGAGGAACACTGAGAGTAAAGCCTGTAAGTTTAGAAGAATCACTGCGGTTGGCATCCTGTTCTTTCCTAGTTACTCATTTATCTACTTATGACAGTTTTTGAGACAGGGTCTCATGAAGCCAAGGGTGGTCCCAAGCCTGTTACATAGCCAAACGTGACCTTTAACTCCTGGTCCTTCTGCCCTCACGTTCCACGTATTGATATGGACACACTGCCATGTTGCACAGCCAGGTCAGTGTACCCTAGTTTAAATTGAAACTTGGGGTGGGGGGGGGGTCTCAGCCACTCAGTGACTCCATCTAAGCTCTGCTGGGTCACTGGACGTGGGTAGGGGCAGAACTGAAACAGCAATAAAGAAGCATGCCCGCAGAGTGTTCACTCTTCATCTAGCGAAAGGTATGATCTGAAACAGTTCTACATCTGCTTGCCTCAGCTTTTGTAGTTCATCAGAACAAAAGTAATAAAAAACAAACTGTACACACCATTTGGTTCTTATCCTGAGTTTCACTTTTTTAAACTTCATCATATCAAGCAAGAAAACAAGGGGTATTCTGATATCGATTTGCTATATTCTGAACAATAGTTTGTTTTCTATTTAGGGTGCAGTTCTTTTTCTTTCTTTCTAGAAAGACAATATTAACAGACCTTAATTAGACTATTTTTAGGAAAAAGATTTGATAATTAACTTATGCCTTTCTTTATCTCACAGGCCTCGATTTTAACCAACTTCACATGGTAGAAGAGACGCATGGCATTAATCTACTACACATAACACAGGTTTTCCCAACAAGGTTATTTACAATTAAGGTCACCACCAAGAAATTCTATCTATAATTTATACTAAAGTCATATAAACTGTTTAGCTATGTAAATTTACCTACTGGGCCATTTCTTTTATTGCTAAAAGAAATACATTTTGGTTTCACTACAGCTCTTTTCTATGATAAGCAAAGGCTAGTGAGGCAGAAGCCAGCATGGGTAAAGATGGGTCACTGGGCATTCACACTGGTATCATAGAAGGGCTGGAGCATAGGTTCAGTATAGCTCAATGTTTTGAAGATTTAAATGCTTTTAGACAGGGCCTAGATTTCAGTGAGTAAGATATGAATTTAAAACTCCATCAAAATAAAGAATGTGCTTACAAGTCCTTCTATTTCTCTCATGGGATCTACTTCAGTTGTTCTTATATTGTTACTATTCATGTGCCTTATTATGCTTTTAAAGTTGGCACAAATTAAACCACCCTCACTCAGAAATAATGATTCAGTTTCCTAGAGAAACAAATGGAATATCCGAAGCAAACTACAGAAGCATGAGCACTCACTCATGATGATGGGCATCTGGGGAGAAGTGAACCATCCTCTTGTTACTGACAGGGCCAGGAGCAGACATCTGAAAAGAGATTTTGAAACAAACGACAAAAACAAGTCACAACTGGCTTGCTAAAGTCAATGCAAGGCTGCATCAGTTTGAAGACATCTTTCTAAATGGGGAAAGAACATTAATTTTCGAATCTAAGACAAAATGACAAGGGGCAAAAGTCCTGGTAAATGCAGTCCTGAAGGTTGGAAGCTGCTAGGACCTGAACTTGGTGCCCAGCACCCCATGAGACACGAACTCCAGGGTATCGGAAGCGCTTTTGGGTCTCCACAAGTAAATCTTCCACACAAAGATCCCCTTGGTCTAACAGTTGCTCCACTAGGCTTTAAGGTGCTATCAGGGCTCCTGGATGACAGAGTCAACTGCCCTCCAAACACCATCACACTAAGGTGAGAGGAGCCTCAACCACATCACTCCTAAGCAGATGTTATTTCTGTAAACCACCTTCTGTGTAAGTTCCTAAACAAAATTAAAGGAGCAGTGAATAGCTCTTTTTGTATATTTTCCATAAAGGAATTATCTCAGTATTTATATTGAGTAAAATACAATTTTAGCAAAAAGACAATATTTGCTCCTCTATGTCTATATAAACTAGAAATTATATATTTACACACACACACATATGTAAAAGCACCAAGTATTTCATCTACGGTGGCAACTGTTTAAGTTTGTTATGAACTCCACAGCATTCCTGTTGTACCCAAGGTTCTCAAGTGGAGCAAAAGGCAGGCATGAATGGGTGAATCTGCCATCGCCAATGACAAGGTGAGATCTTACGGCAGAGGACTCCAAGTCATGCTCCCTCATAACAAAAATTATGCCTGTTTAATTACACAAGAGACATTTTAACCATGGCAAGAGTGAAAACAGCACTGTCTAAAAAAGAAGCATCCTTGGGAAATTTTCTTCTCATATCCTCGAGTAACCAGGATACCAGCATCCACTCTGGCCTGTGCCCAGGGAGTGACAATCATGCGTCCAGGGTGGAGCACACAGGTAAACACTTGACTTGGCTCCAGGGCCACATCCCGCATTCGTCATGGAGTGCAGGTTCGTGCTATTCCAGCAGGTATCCCTGGAACACAGTAATCCATTTTCTACACTGGGGCTGTGAGAAAAGCCGCCCATGCCTGTGTCATGGTTTGTTAGAGGTCCATGATCACATTATCTCATGGTGAACCTGACACTTTCATTCAGTTTACAGCATGTTCTATGTACAGGGAACTTATTTCCTTTGCCAGGGCTGCTGACAACCTTTTCCACACTATATTAATCTTGTTTACTGACTTTATCTTGGTACAAATATCAGAAAACTGAACTTTTTATCTCAGAGAAAAAATAAACAGCATGTTGACAGAAGCAGGAGCTATTTTCGAGGGTAAAATTGGTTGTTTACCTGAAGCTACACTTATGGGAAAAAAATGTTTAAGCCTTGCTCTGGCTTGAAATACATAATCTGAAATTTAATAAATGAAGAAATTTCACATATACCCATGTGATAAATTTCACATATACCCAGAGAAATAATCTGACTGGATATTTCTCAGGAATTTGACACATATCTAAAAAACTACAAGTTCACTTCAATTGCAGCAGGTAATTCACAGATTTAAAGAATCAAATGTAGACATTTAAATGACTTTACATATATGGTCACCTGGTCATGGCCTTGGAGAAACACAAGTGATTATCCTCCAGTTCCTTCAAGTTACTTACATTTTGCTTTTAAAGACAGACAAAGTAGGCACATTAAAGCACTTCAAAATGAATCTAAAGTATCGCTGCTGTTGCTTTGTAAGGGTCACAACTCAAAGTCATTACAAGGAGAAGCCTTACTCAAAATCTGAGCATGACATCTGCAATGTAGAATTCCTGTGTAAAAAAACAGTGCTGCACTAAAGTCTGAGAGCACTTTAAACATTCAAAATGTTTAATATGATTACTCATGATGCAACAAGATACTATTAACCTTTCAGAAACATATTTGAAGAACTGTAAAAACTTATAGTGGTTCTATGATTAATTCAGGGTCTATAATATTTATAAAAGTAAAATGAAAAGCGGCTGGAGAGGTGATTCAGTGGTTAGAAGCACCTGTTGTTCTTGAAAAGGACCTGAGTTTTTTTTCCAGCAACTACCTGGTGGCTCACAACTATCTCCAGTTCAAGAGAGTTCTTCTGGCCTCTGCACAAATCTACTACACACACACACACATACACACACAGAGACACTCATGTACACAAATATACACAGGTAATAATGTAATTAACCTCAAAAAATAAAAGAAAATAAAAACCCAGAGGTATACATAGGTCAGTGGTACAGCCCTAACCAAACAACAACAACAAAACAAGAACAAAAAATAAAACAACTAAACTTTCCAAAATCTTGTCATATAGTAATTAATTCCAGAGAAGTTTCAGGAAAAAAATCATAAACTACTTTAAGTCACATCTTTAAATAGCCAAATTAAATATTCAGACAGTCGAGCAGTGTTTCTGGTTTTGAGACAGGATCTTAATATGTAGCCCTAGCTAGAGTGGAACTCTGCTATAGACCAGGCTGGCTTTGAACTCAAGAGATCCACCTGCTTCTGCTTCCTTTGCATTGAGATTAAGGGTGTGAGTCACCATGTCCAGCCAAATAGTCAAGTTTATTAGTAGCAAAAGTTTTACCTCATACAATTAGTAAAAGAAGTATTTTGCAGTTCACACAAAAACAGTATTTGAT
This sequence comes from Lophiomys imhausi, assembly GCA_907164525.1. Classification (NCBI taxonomy): domain Eukaryota; kingdom Metazoa; phylum Chordata; class Mammalia; order Rodentia; family Muridae; genus Lophiomys; species Lophiomys imhausi. Next base: position 8,616,768 of record CAJQZJ010004750.1, on the reverse strand, counting down.
GATACAGAGTTCTTGGGAATCATAGAACTCAGGGGTCAACATTTATATAGTCAATATTAGCAATAATGATCTCAGACATCATATGGCATGCCCTAACTCTTTAGGGTTCAGCTGCTCAATATTACGACATTGGTAGTGAGTGTAGTTCTAAAGAAAGTATGTTTGCTTACATTATTTGTGCTCCTACCAATTTAAACAAAACTGCATGGGCAGAAAGAGAGGATTTCTATATAATATAACTTTTCTGTTGTGATTTCAGCTTTTGCTGCTGTTGTTTGCAACCAAGTAATTGATCTCAGAAAGCACTGTGGTGGTGAGAGGTGAACACTTGACCACAACTGTGTAAGATCAACAACACCGACAGGATGGAAGTGCAAGGAAGCGGCCCTGTGGTGAACACCGATCTCAGTTTCAAAGACACTCCTGGAGACAGGTCTTGTTTTCCATCATGCTGTTTAACACGGTACTGGGAGTCTTCAAAGACAAACAGCAGTTGGTTTTCATTTTCCCACTGCAAAATCTCCTGCAGGTTTCATTTGCCATATCCCCCTGAGTCAGACTAAGCTGAGTCAAGACTGGGGCAGAGACAGCAGGAGGGAGGGCACACACCAACACACCCTGTTTGCGGTAAACTCCTATGGACAAACGCAGCAGCAGTATCAGAAGCCAGGAGTGTCCTTCTCTCCCTCCAGCAACCCTTCTCATCAGTCCTATGCTCATTTTCAACCCCATTTGAGTTGCCTTCTGCACACTATTCTGCCTCAGTGCCCACAATGACAAACACTAACCATGGCAGGCTGCCATTCAAAAGGAGGCTTTTCAATTTGGCGAGGCCAGGCTGGTCAAAGTCCTCTGGCCTGCAGGGTGGAGCAAGGCAAGGCCAGTTTGTCCAGATACAAAAGTTTCCTCTGTTCTCAGGATAATCATTAATTTGACAACACTGAGGAGAGAAGCAAGCCTTTACAGTCAAGCAGGCTCTACATGAAGGCCTTAACTAACTTGTCAGTCAAATACATGTAAAAGACACTAAGGAAAATAACCCAACAAAGGCAAGTTTCAAAATACGACTTTAAATTCTGGGCATGGGAACTAAGAGCGGGGGCTTGAGGATAGGGGCAAAAAGACAGAAAGAAACTGGTTCTGGCTGCCAAACACACAGTTATCCTTATCTTAAAAAAAAAAAAAAAAAAAGGCCAAGGGACTACTACTCTAGAAAGCAGTCTGGCAAATGGTTATTACACTTGCCCCTACAGAGACTCTCTAAAAGCACATCAGCGGAGGCATCTGCATCCCTACTGATGCTCTCAAAGCTTTCTTATGAGTTAGACAGGTGACTAAAGTACTGCACTATGCCACCACACTGTCAACATTACAGATTTGTCACAATCACAAAGGGTACAATCTAGGCTGGGCATGGGGGGCACGCCTTTAATCCCAGCACTTGGGAGGCAGAGGTAGACGGATCTCTGTGAGTTGGAGGCCAGTGTGGTACACAGCATGAGTGCAAGACAGCCAGGGTTATTACACAGAGAAACCTTATCTTGAAAAACAAAACAACAGAAAACAAACAAACAAACAAAAAAGGTACAATCTATTTGGGCACAGAACCCAGGTTAAAGAAAATAAAGCTTACAATTACTTTTAAAGCAACGTGCAAAAACAGTAAAAAGTAGTGTGGAACAACTTGCAAGCCCCACAAAAGTGTGCACTTGACTGATAAAACTAGTGTGGAGGGGAACACACAGCCATCTGATCTAGAGAGGATAATGGGGGACAGACCCTCTGGGAAAGTAGCTGCACAGAATTTAGCCCCTTTGACTTTGAAGTCATCTGAGCACATTTTCAAGAAATACAGACACATTTTTCTAAGAGCTGTCAAAACAAAAAAATCCTAACACATATACATGTGTGTGTACATATGTATGCACACACACACAACACACACAAATGTAGGACTAAGCTAAATGGCATAATGTTTCAAATCCCCACTGCATAGTTTCTCCCACTTAATAGTTTGTATGAACTTGAAATTCAGAATTAGTAGCCTATAGAATATTAATCATTATAAAAAATAAAAGCATCGATTGGTGTCTTTGGTGTGATTACTAACAGTGTCTATATTTCTATACTATAATAGTAATTACTCACTTTATGTAATCTCTGCTTCAAAAGAAACGACGCATCACTGTGTAAGTAAGAGGCACACCTTCATACTGGTTTATAGCAGTCTTTTTCTGAGTAACAATCTAAACTTTAAGCAGCTCAGAATGATGCTCAACAGGACTCTGATAGAGTTTCACTTTCCATCTAGTTTCAGCAAGCTATGAGTGGCCTCTACTGGCTGACCAGGGGCTTCCAAAATCCCTCATGTATACAGCTTGCCACATTATAGGTCTCAAAAAGAGATAACATACATGGGCGTAAACTCAGTACATGATGTTGTGCTTAAAAAAGCAGATGGAGATGGATCAGAGAGATGTGTGCAGGACAACACAGCACTTAAGACTTCATGAAATCTGAGTGCTTAAATATACTGAGAATTTACACATTCTTCCAAAACTACAGTTTATATGCCATAAATATGCACTTCTTACTCAACCCAAATCAAAGCAATTCACATGTACTTTTAAAAATAAATGTTTTCTATGACATATTTTAGAACATACACATATAGAAGAAACAAATTTTTGCTCAAAATACTGTCTGTGCATGTTTAAGCCTGACAAAATTATCTCGTACACACATACAAAGAAAGACAGAACTAAAATTCTTTGACATCATTTTCAATCTAGGAAATGGTTTGACAATTTGTGCAATAGTTATGAAAAACACTAGGCTAGAGGGCTGGAGAGATGGCTCAGCAGTGAAGAGCATGTGCTGCTCTTACAGGGAACCTGGGTCCAATTCCCAGCATGCACTTAGCTTCTTACAATCGCATGTAACTCCAGTTCCAGGGAATCTGACACTCTCTGCTGGCTTCTGAGGGCACACACACACACAATCATCCAGGCAAATACTCACATAAATACACAGAATAAAAACACACCAATCTTTAAATACAGAGAATGCTAGAAAAATAGCAAGATGAAAGACAATTTTAAAACATATCATGTTTTGGGTTGAAGTATTTCTGTTTTCAAAATGTAACAGCAATTACGAAAGAGCTGAATTAATTTTTAATGATTTATTTTTCTGTGTATAGGTGTTTCACCGCATGCGTGTCTGAACACCACGTGTGCCTAGTGCCACAAAGCCAGAAGAGGGCGTCAGATCTCCTGGGACTGGAGCTACAGACGGCTGTGAACTGCCATGTGGGTGCTGGGAATTGAACCCAGCTCATTTGGAAGAGCAGCCAGTTCTTAACCTCTGAGTAGTCTCTCCAGCCTCAAAAGGGTTAAATTCTTACTAGTACTACTAAGGATAGGAAATGTCAAGTCAGGATCTTAGATGGAGGAAAAAAAACATGCTGCAAGTTTTGTCTGACAGTTTTTATATCTGTCTACTACACTCCATACATACATACGTGTACACACACACACACACACACACACAC
>CAJQZJ010004750.1:8558143-8582371 GCA_907164525.1 Lophiomys imhausi | reverse complement strand
CACACACACACACACACACACACACACACACACACACACACACACACACACAAATCCCATTTACTCTTGTCCAGATGGGACCAACTGGACGCTTCAGTGCAAACAAGTCATCCTTCTTCGGACCTTCTTGTCCAGCTCCTGAGTTAGCTTCAGCTGATAATGATGGATATCAAGGCTACGGCGAAGTGGGTGACAAGAGGAGCCTTGTTATACCTGCCAGTCTTTCTGTCTTGTCACTATTACACATTGAAGATTTATTTGAGTTTATTGTTGTGCACAGGGTCTAGCCATTTGCAATTCATCACCTACTACAGAAAGTTCAGGACAGTGACCGAAGCTCTAATTGCCATGCCCACCTGCTTCTGGAGATTATGAGGTCACTAGCGAGGGCAGCTCAGTACATCTTCTGGGATGAAGACGTAAGCCTGTTTCTGTGCATCACATTAACAATGCTACTGTCCTGGAGATTGATTAAATTCTATCTCTGGGACAGCCTGAACTAAAGCAAACGCTAAAAAATTACAGTCACAGACAGTGAGCAGTGAAATTTCCGGAGCCTACAATGTGAACGTTATTTTTCCTGCTGAAATGACAACCGGCACTAAGCAGAGTCAGGAGCAAGCCCTACTCTAACACAACTCACAAGTTCAGAATTTAACCAGTCGCCAAATGCTTTGAAAGTAGATGGACTATAAGCTATGTAAAATTCTAATACATTGAAAACTATGCTTTGATAATACTTACAAGACAGCTAAAATCAAGTGTAAAGATTTGATTTTACTTTAACCATAAGGAAATTCTTGTCCATTTTGGATTTGGATATGACCCACTATGATAAATGAGGGAGAAGAACAATAATGAACATGATCATTCACTATTTTTAAATGCCTTTTGTTCTATTTTTACTGGTATTATTTTGATTTGCTTGCAAAAGAGCAGCAGAAGTTTTCAGGTCTTTTGCCTGAACTACCAACTCTCAAGTTTTTTACAACCAGGCTACAGAAGGTAGGAGCTTATATGATTTCCACTCTCCTGAAGGCACATGACTCATATGCCAGTTTGCTCAGGGTACAGATGGCTTGAGAATTTATGGCACCTCAATCTGTTCCTGGTTGATATTATGCCATTACTTAGTTGTTACATCCTTGCTGCTAATGGATTTCTAAAACCAACATTTACTGAGATAATATTTTTTGTTCCAGGTTCTTTGAAAAGTCAGTGTGGCAAGTAATGCAGAAAGCGGTAAGCCAGCATCATAATTTAATACAGAATCCCTACTATTTGCAAATATTATCTGTATGTTATCTTATCCCCCAGACAGTAATGATGTTCAGTGGTCTCATTTTCTGAGGCTATAGCACAAAGTTCTGGGTGGGAAGTGTCTCCCTACAAATTCTAGTACAAGAATTTCTTTGTGTGCACTGCTGTGGTATGCCAACACCTTGGCTACAAAGTCAGTTCTAATGGGCAGTCTGCTCTCCCTAGAAACAGACTTGAAAGGTATATACCACTTCACTTAGATTGTTGGTCCTATTTTAATGGCACTTTGACTAACTTCAGGGGAATACTGAAGTAAAAGGGGGAAGAAAAGAAGAAAAAGAAAATGCTCACAATGCTTATATGCATATGACAACACATAGCTAACATGAAGTAAAGCCTCAGCAAACTGACTCAGAGTGTCACTATGGAGAGCAACAGAGGAGACACAATGCTCTTCCCTCTCTCCCTCCTGTCCAGAGTAACATCTGATACGGGAAAGCCTGAAGCCCCAGCAGGCTAATAGGACAACAGATTAAAAGAAAGACCTACAATTTTTAGATCAGCTCTAGCAAACAAACCTTACAGAGCTCAGAGACTGCAGCAACAGAGAAGGGCGCTGCAGGTCTCACCTTGTAGGCACCTGTGAGCCACAGGACAGCTTCCCAACTTCTTTGCCACTGCAGAATCTCCTCAGCTTGTGAGTTAGGTACAGAGTTAATAGTGTCTCTACTCCATAGAGAGGGAACAGGGCCTCAGGGAGGGGAGAGGTTTCTCTACAGTCACATGAGCTAAGTGGCAGAGCTTGGTCTTAAACACACGTCTTCCTCCATGTCCTTTATCCTGAGCTGTACCACAGGCAAGTACAGATGAACACGGTAAAAAAATCTTATGACTGACTCTGTGAATGCTGAGAAGATTCTGAGCTTATACAATAAATTGATTTACATTTATTTTTTCCCAAGTAAACTTAACTCTGCTTTTGATACATGGACACAAACATTATCAAAATCATACATACTGTCTACTGTCTGAAAATTTCAACTATGAAGTTAGAGTTTTCATGTTTGAGGCTGTATGACAACCCACAGTTTAAGAACTAGAAAACTAAGCCAATGTTTAGAGTTAACACACCCAGCTTCTCCTCTCCATTCCCTGTCAAATTTACAGCTTTCCCCTTCCTTTCTGAGAGCAACTACTACCATGAATCATCATTTACTCAATCTCTATTTGTTCTTCTTTAGCACAACTGTACACTAAAACAAAAACAACAAACACTACTGATCAATCAAATTAAAAACTGTTAATCTTTAAGTGTTCACGGATGGAATTATTCTACATCTGTTATTCTACATCTTTTGTTCTTCCAACATTACAACTTGACACTCATTAACGTGATGCATGTAACTGCAGGGTTTTCTTTTGCTTTTGTTTTGGCTTTTTTTCCCCTTACATACTAGTATTTCAATGGATGAATTCTCCTGCTAATTCACATATATGGCATCTTAGGTAAAGTTCTATATATTACAGTAACTGAATCTGAGGCCATTTTTGTAACGATTTCCTAGCACCAGTTGTTGTAGGGATGTTTCTTGTGGTAAATGTGTGAGCTCTGTTCTCTCACCAGCTGCTTTATTGGTTCTGAAGTGGACACATCATCACATACTTCCAGAAACATATTCTTTTACCTGGATAACAACTTATAAATTCTGTTTTTCATTTCTGGCAATCTCAAATTTCATTTGAGCAAGACATGGTATGTCACTGTGATTTCAATTCCAGTTCCCATAGTTCTAACCAAGTCAAACATATTTCATGATAATAGGTTACCATGCTTTCTCATTTGTGAAATGTCCGATACTGTCTTTGAGTCCATCCAAGAGGTGTTTACTCTTATAAAATATTTCTTCCAGACTGTAGCTGTGTAAGAGAGAGTGTATGTGTTATTCCCTTTATTATTCAAAAATTCTAAATTCTTACTCCTCATGTAGTTGATAATGTCAGGCTCTTCCTTTATGTTTAAATTGCTTTCTGTCTTGTCTAAGAATTTTCTATTTGCATCTGATGTTAATCTACCTAAAATGTTTATTCTAAGATGCTGTAGCTTTGGATTTTATTTGGGTTCAACTCACTTGGCATCAATTCTTCATGTGCTATGAGGTAGGGATTCCAATTTCATTTCCCTCATATGGATAACTGATTGTTTCTTCATTTTTTATTAAAAAGGAGCACCCTTTCCACTCTGATTGGTAATATTACCTTTGTCATATGTCAGATGCACTACTTGAATGGCTGTTTTGGATTTCTTATTCTTTTTGTTTATCTTTCTATCCCTGAACCAAATCATCCATCAACATACCCTTTAATATCACTGAATGATGTTCATACCATCAAATAAGCAGAAGTAAGCTTTATTACCATTAATAAGTTAAAAAGCTGACACCCTAAGATGCTTCTGAACCGCAGTCCACATCTTACAATTTTCAAGTCACTGACTACTCTACCCTGTTTCCCCCAAACCATTCTCATATTATCTCATCAATTTCACATTTAACGTGATACTAATTACTTATAATGTTTTATAGTATTGTGGAAGAGCACAGATTTGAGTCACACGTACATATAGGAAATGGTTACAAACACAATCCATGAAAGACTGGTTGCTTGGCCTTTGAACAAATCGTTATCTTTCTGAAGATGAAATTACCTCATCTGTTCATTACTGATAACCATTGTATTGGAGGATGTCTATATGTAATAAAGCAATATATTTTAATATTTAGCACCTTAACATATTGTATGGACTAAAAATATTTTAATATTGAAGTCATATGAATTTTACAATAACATCAAGAAGCAATGGAATAAATAAAATATCAAATTACTTGTAATTGTCATCTAGTATCCCACACATCTAACTGACCATACATGGAGTCAAGGGCTAACCTTAGAAGTCCATCTGTCCTATCATATAATTCCTGTCTTTGACATATGTTCTTTTAAAAACTAAATTGTCAGCTTCCTTACTTACATTTTCCATATTTCATACCATTCAAACTAAAGAAGTCATGGTTGCCAGGAGTGGTGGCCCACACCTTTAATCCCAGCACTTGGGAGGCAGAGGCAGGTGGATCTCACTGAGTACGAGGCCAGCCTGGTCCAAAAAGCGGGTCCAGGACAGCCAGTACTGCATCCCTGTCTCAGAAAAAGAAAAAAGCCATGGTTATTCACTAACCAAGACAAACCAGAGCTCATACAGAGTCACTGGAAGCCCAAGCTTAGGCCTACAAGTCACCTGGAGCCCTCCTTCCTTCTTTTACGCATCATTAGCTGGAAAAATTCAAACCCTGCTCACCCCACTACTCTCCTCGGACTCAGTCCATCTTCTTTCTTCAAGTTATGGGTGCCCTACCCACAACTCAATGGTTTCTAATCTTTGCCTCAGTAAAAGATATAATTATATTAACTTAAATGGACAATTAGACAGTTTTGTGGTACCTTTTTTATGCTTTTCTGTGTTTGTATATAAAATGGAATCTGGCAATGCTGCCCAGGCTAACTCAAAATCACTATCTTCCTGCCATAGCCTTCAAAGTGCCACGTTTACAGGCATGCACCACCATATTCTTGCTAAACAACTACTTTAAAATGAAACCAGCCCTTCCATATTACAGTCAAATCTTAGGGAAAAAAAACCCAAAAACCAAAAATACAGTTATTTTATTTTTTGAAAAGTGGTTACATAAAAAGGTAGATGAGATGTCTGGATCATGCAGCTTTAAGTATGAGATCAAGACTTCAAAGCAGATGAGCAGATATAAAAACAAAACAAAACAACAAAACAAAACAAAACCAAAAAACATGCGATGAAATATGACTCATTCTAAAGTACAAATGTATTATCCTTGATAGAAATCCTCGACAGAAATTAAGATACACCCTGACTACAGATATATTTTGCAAACTGACCGTTCAGTGGCACCTCCGTATCTATGGCATGGGAAGCCAAACTCCACTTCTAATATCTAGTGAGAGTTGGCCAGTGTTCCCTGAAACTGTTTTTGTTCATTTGTTTTAGTTTTTAAAGACAGACTCTCACTACATAGCTATGGTTAACCCTGAACCTACATTGCAGACCAAGGCGGCCTGAAACTCAGAGATTCACCTGTCTCCGCCTCTCAGGTGCTGGGAAAGTTATTTCTATTATCCACTTTGTGTGACTTTCTTACTCAGTAACAAAGGACTCTCGTTACTACATCATAGTCTGAGAAACATGTGCTGGCTCAAGAGAATGCCAGGGCAGAAAGACTGACACCTGGCTGGTGTAGCAAGAAGCAGCATAACCTCAAGGGACATCAGTCTGGACCGAGAGTGAAGAAGAGGGAGGACAGGGAAGTGGAGGATGTAGCAGAACATTTTTATTTATCAACACTTATACTTATTAATACTTAACAAATTTCTATAAAATACCTAAATCCTATATCCTAGACCAAAATAATCTAAAATCTATAATCTAAGAGTACCCTAATACCTAAAAATTTTCTAATATATAAGAACACTTACCTAACATTACCTTAACTTTCTTAAAAGGATATTAATATTTCTTAGTGAAGGTCCATTCAGGATAGCTTGGTTTATGACAGTCCTGGAAGGCAGTCCCTTTCAAAGCTTAGTGTTCATTGGGCCTTACTTTGCAAGTTCGCAATGCCAGTTTATTTCCACCACCACATTGTGGCCAGTTTATAAAGTCAGTCTATTCCAGCCACAAAACTGAGCCCGGATTTGTTCATCAGCTGACTCGCCTCTAACGGTCTCCTTGGTCTAGCCAACCCTCACAGCCAAAGGCCTCTCCAGCTTCTGAACTCTGCTTGCCTCGAGCATTTTCCCATTTTCCCGGTGCTCTGGGCCCCAAGACAGATGCCTTAAAGAACTCTCTCTCAGTAAGTTTTATGCCATGCCTTTGCTTTAGGCTATAACAGTCTAAATTCTGTTAATGGTGTGCCTTGCTGTGCACCTCTCCAGCGCAACCTCTCAGTCGGTGAGGACCTGTGTGGAATTCTCATCTTATACATCGCATTATCTTGTGATACTTGGCAGTCTCAAGGGTCCACGAGATTTCTCACAATGTCCAACAGTCCCATTGCTTCTCACCATCACTGACGTCATCTGTGTGACTTGCACAGTCTCTTAGCCATGCCCTTTCAACAGCCACAACTGGCTTTTTGTCCATATCAGTAAACAAAAGGGATGTCAAGTTCCTCCTTATGTGCTGCCAGAAGCTAATGTGAATTGCCTACTAAAAAGACTTAACTTCTACCACAGGAGGAGAAGGAGGGCACAGCAGGATCAGCCCAGTGTACTTGGGGAAAACTAGACTATGCTTGCTCAGGACTGACAGCAAGTGAGAGCCAGAGTCTGAGAGGCAAACACAAAGAGATGGAAAGATGTACAGAAGTCCTGAAAAAGAGCTCTACACTGAACCATCTGTCCCCATCAGGCCCGAGTGGGTTGCAATGTCTTCTGGCCTTCCTCCTCCTCTCCTTTTACCTGAGTCCTCCTTTCATCTTGCAAGGCTTGGCTCAGTCATACTGTACATAGCAGCACCGCCACAAACCGCAGCCAGAGCATGTCACATGTCCTTTCTCTCTACACCCACAGCAGTATGCATCCCATGCCTTTTTTATCTGTACCAACAATGTTCTGTCCTAATCACTATCACAGGTGTCAGCAAATGGTTGTAGAAGTCTATATGACTTTCTGAATATAATTCTGGGGGTTATTTTTCCTTCTTTGATCGGAAACTGGCACTCAAAAAAGTTCAGGAAATGATGAATGACTAAAAATCCAAGGTGTCATTTCTGCGTAAGAACATTTTACACATATTAGAAAAAAAAACTCCCAACTTGTTACACACACACACACAGACACGCATGCCCGCCCCCCCTTCTTTAATCAAGACTTCAAGGTTATACTATCATGACTCCATGTAGAAAGCAAACATCTTTGAATGGGGCAGCAGCTATGAACCCCAGTTTTACATGTTCTTTGTCAGAGCCCCGCAGGGCTGACATCTGAGGCAGAGAATGTCTCTAATAGGAACATGGTGTGGGCACCCTAGGCATGTTCAGCAGCCATGCTGCCTGTTTGAACAGCTAGCAATGACTATCTGTCTCCTGTGCCGGAAAATTGCTAGGGGTAAAAACCACTGATTTACAGTGAGTGTAATTTTACTTGAGTACTGATCAGTTAACATTCTCATTTTCACTTTTTTCCTAAGACAGCTCTATTTTTAAGATCTTTAAAACCAGCATAGCCTATGGTAAGGGCATTTTTGTAGCACAGAGGAGAAATAGTAAGTCTAAACTTCACTTGAGCAAGACAGGAAATATGGTAAAATTAAGCTTGGAGAATTAAAGCATCAAATTAACTGGTACCTTCATCTTCATCCCCTAAGAAAGGCGGGAGGTGCCAGGAAGAGCATGAGGCTCAGACACTCCTGTGCGGGGAAGGAACAGTTCCGTGGTGGCCCTCCTTCTGCAACTGAGACAGGATCTTGCCATGCTCTGAAGGATAGGAAATGCTTCTCTGGGAAATGGTTCTAGTTTAAGTTCATTTAGGAGGTGTGTTAGAACTTTGACTTAGCAGGTATGATAGAATCTTTGATCAGGCACATTGAAGTCTAACGCGACTAGGCAAAAATCTGTTCTCTATGTGAAGCTCCCCAGTACAGGAAACGTGCAACTCCCTTGTGCTCCAGGGGTCTGGCTTAACTCTAGCAACTCTAACTAACCAAACACGTGCTCCCGAGCTCGGGAAGGAAATGAGTAGCTTAGAAGCAGCGCAGCCCACCCTGAACCGATGCACAGAACGAGGCGTGTTGTGTTCATGAGCGCATGCAAACTGAGCTGATAGAAGCAATGCACAGGACAGAGCACGGGAGTTTGCAGTTTTTGAGACAGTGGAAATTTTCTTAGTCCACATCCTGCTCAGAATCCAAGCTGCATGAGTCATTGTGGCAGGCTGCACGCCTGCTCCTACCCATACCCTGGCACTTTCTGCCAGTCCAGAAGTGACTGGAGGGGACAAAGGTTTCATGGAACGCAGCTGGAAAACCACTATGTCTAGGACAAAGGAAATGCTTCTGCTTGTAGGATATGAATGAAAATAACTAAGCCCAGAGCAACTTCAGGGAACGAAGACACAAACAAATGGGAGGCACAGCTGCGCACCTACTACTCATCTAACCCGAGCCAGGTTTCCCTGCTTCTCTCATCAACGCACAGGAGAATGGAGACTTCTGCCTGGTGCACAGCTCTGACCTGCACCTCTGCTTAGCAGAGCAATCCAGAGGAAGTTCTGAGCTCTGCACTTGATGTTCCTCTCTTGTTGGCAAGAGATGCCCTGGCACCTAGTATACCTGTTGGAAAGGAACTAGTACACTTGCTACTTTAGGAATGCTCAGGGAAGGCCAGCTATGCCTCCTGCTGTTTCAACCCATGATAAACTTAGAAATCTGTGAAGACACTGCAGGGGTGAGACATGGAGCTCACTGACAGAACAGACTTGTGGTATGTATGCCTGGTACATACAAAGCCCTAGGTCCCATCCTTAGTGTGCAAAACAAACCAAAACCAAGAAAAATACTATAAAATACATGGCATTATGCTTCCTTTATTGTGTTAGCCTTTTGTTGTTCTTGCAGCTGAGGTTACTGGCTTTGTGAAAGCTACTTGACCATAGGGTTTGCACTGCATCCTAACCTGTGTTATACTCCAATGAATCTTTTCTCTGATCTGTATTCTCAAACCTAGGGTGCTCCACAGGAAGGGGTACTTTCCTACTATGCTGGTTTAAAAATCTGGTATTGGGTCCTCTGTAGAACTACACCAAGCTGACAGCTTCTCCAACAGAGCTGTCATGTACTTGCAGGCATACAGCCATTATGAGCCTCTCCCTTGAGGTAATGTGTTGTGTCCAACATCTCTTCAGAACATCACCAACTACAGAAATAGCTCTGCTGTCCATCACTCACCTCTCCTGATATTTACTAGAAAGTTTACTGTCTGAAAATCTACCTTCTCCTGGAAGGCACCAAAATTAATGAGAGGTAATAGAGACAGAGACACCTGTGTCTACAAGACACTGCCAGTGAGAAAGCAGAGATTTGCAAAAGTCTTAGATATCCCCACAGAAGAAATCTAAGTATCAAATGGATTGACAATTGAGTATATTTTCCCATTACTTAACCTGCAGATATTTTATTTTCAACCTCTGAAAAGTTGTAAACTTTCAAAAACTAAGAAGCAGAAAACAAGTAACTTGTGACTGAACAACAATTTTCTTTAAAAAAAATTGTTTTTTTTTTTTTACATCTATATGATATACAGATGTCAGGACACTAGACAAGGTATGTGTAAGAAGGTCCATTTATTCCAAGATAATTTACAAACAGTAAGAGGTATTGTTAAGTACACAAAGAATTTTTAAAGGTCTTTAATATCTCACTGCACTTCTGTTAAAAGTCCTCACTTTAAAAAGGGGGTAGCATTATTTGCAAACTGAGCAAGAGGCCCGGATGATGGCCACATCTAATCGGTTGTCACCTTGCAGCTCAATTAGCCCTCATGTAAAAACGAGGCATGTAAGGAGAAATGAGGTTTTGACATTATCTCTGCCAGCAAGATAATTACACAGCCTTCATTTAACAGTAGGGCAACACTACTGTAGCAACAAATTAACTCAGCTCCATTTGCAATTCATGGTGTGTTTTCTCATTTGACACCATTTGTCTTTCCCCAAGTGAATGTTTCCATTAGTTTTCTGCAGCACAGCAAACACTCAGTGTGACTCCACACATTACATCACTGAGGCACACTTACCTTCCAGCAACAGAAAAAGAGAAGGCTGACATGCCAGCCTAGGTTCCTTTTTTTCTATTTCAGCCACAAGTTTTCTCTAGTTTATGACCAAATCAGAATAAACTAAAGTATCCTAATGCAACAACAAAAGACATGAAATTCTCATCTATTCCATCATTCTGGAAGAGTCTTATCTTTGCAGAAAGAAAATCAAGAAAGTATACACAGAAGTTCTAGCTTAGGCAGTACCGAAACTCAAAGGGGACAAAAGCCAATGTGGAAAAACAAAGGCTGCTGCACAGACCTGTTAGAAATTAACCTAAAAAGTTGTGCCTGTGACTTTACTTATTATCTTTTATAGGTTTTCACTCAGAGCTTTCTCTTAGCTCAGATTTAAAAGCTGCTCTCCTCCCTCAACCCTAGGTAAGGGTTCAGAAGGTAGAAATGTAGAGGTGTGTCTGAATGCATGGAGGACAGACACTCAACAGGGGACTTCCATCTTTGAAAACAGAAGTGACTATTCTGCAAGACATTTAAGGAATGGTAAAACTTTTACCATTTCCAGGAGTAGCAGTGGCACTCATGGAAATGCATGCTTGTGACACTCTGAGACTTAGGACTACAAACACAAACACGCACATTTCACACCTCCATTGCTGAACTGTCACTAAACACCATGAACCAGCAGCGGGGACAGTCTCACGGCACATTAGTTTTCTTTTTTTTTCTTCTTTTTAATCATTAAGATAGCACAGTGTTATCGCCACATTTGCAGGCAGAAAAACATTCTAGTGAATACTTTTAAGTCTCAAAAAGCAGTAAGTAAAAGAACACTCTATGTTTTTGACCTGTGTAGTATGTACAAAGTGATTCTGAACAAAGTAAGAGTAAAGAAATAGTACGTGCTTAATTCTCCCAACAGCACCATGAGGAGAAACTTTCTTTTTTTAAAAATTAATTTATTTATTGTTTCAGGTTACGTCTCCATCGCAGTGTCCTCTTTCCACCCCTCCCAGTCCTGCCCTCCCACCCTCCACCCCCTAACCCTTCCATCCCACTCCTCTGGAGTGGAGTGTCCCTACATAAATAACAGTCCCTCGCCCCAGTTCAGCAGTCATATGAGGGCCAAGAGCCTCCTCATACACTGGGGGCCTACATGGCAGCACTACTAGGGAAAAGTGTCTCATTGACAGGGAGAAAAAAAAAGTCTATATCCATGTTCCCTTTGGTACATTGGTTGTAGTATAGTTATTCTGTACTATATGGCTAAAATCCGACTATAAGTGCGTCCTTCTGAGTCTGGGTTAGCTCACTCAGGATGAGTTTCTATAGTTCCATCCATTTGGCTACAAATTGCATAATTTCATTGTTTCTGATAGCTGAGTAGTAGTCCATTGTGTAGATATACCACAGTTTTTTAATCTATGAGGAGAAACTTTCTTAACACAGAAATTTTACTTCATTCAGCCTCACCTCAGCTATTTCAATAACAGAAAAAAAAACAATGAGATAACCAGTAAAGATAGTATCAAGTTTTACATGTGTTTCTGTGCCAGGGTCTTAACCATGGACATCCCTACACTACAGGAAGGACCTGCATCCTACAGAGTCCTAACACTGTCCTAAGATGGTGTGGTTACTGTTACTACAAGCTGTTCTCAGGTATAGTCATTACAAACAAATGACAGCTGTGGTGTTACCATATTTCTTACACACAGTCCACAGAAATCAATACTTGGGCAGAAGTTATGAATAACATGTGGATGCAATCCATGGATGCAGTTTTCCACTATATGGAAATCTAATTCATCCATTCAAATAATAAGAAAATATTCACTCTTTGGCTTACATTCTTTTATTACTAATTTACCTAATCTTGACTACTTTGAAAATGACCAAGAAAAGCATACATCCAAAAGCAACATTAAATTGATGCTTAAAAGATGATTATAAAGTTATTATAAAAGATTGACTAAAGCCTGGCCTCCACTTTGTTTGTATCACACAGTGCATAAGATATTATCGACTATTGATATGGCAAGAGTTCTACTCCTAATAAAACATGCAATTTCCTCTAATGCCATTAAAACAAATTTTTTCTATTGGAAACATGTGGGGGGAAGATTAGGCTTTTAGACTAACGATAATACAGTGATTTTCAGGGAAACTGTTAAAAACTAAAAGGATTTTTATAGCTATGAATGTACTCAGCTATAAAGCTGAAGCATCACTCAGCAAATACGGCTGTTACAGCTAGCATTTGTTTAAGAGCATTGGTCTTTCTTTTGCAATCCATGATTAGCATTATCGTTACTGTAATGTTCTGTTTATCTATTATAAAGTTAAAGTCATTGAAACAGTTGGCCTGTGATATATGAGGTATGAGGACCATACCTCAGCTGGGTCTCACCATAAATTATTTCCCCTTACATTCAATTTATGAACATGCCCACCTAAAGAGGAGCAAAGCCTATATACAATGCTTAACTTGTCTGATGATATATGTGTTTATACACTGATGATAAATTTATATAAGCCTATTAGCTTTAAATATCTAATATCTACAGTATTCAACAAGGTAAGTCTATTGAGGTAACATATTTAAGGAAATAATTACATAAATGTGTCATGTGTCTTGGAAGGAAAGACCTTTAGTTCACAAAGATGTTCACCAAACTATTATTTACTGCAGCATAAAAATGATTCCCTAAAAACAAGGAATATTTTATAGCTATATGTGTTATGCAACCAATAAAATATGTGATGAACATATATGATGTTATCTCAAAATGCAGAAAAAATGCATTCATGCAAACACCGAGTTTGTGTTTGCTGAACATCAACTAGTGCTTCCCACTATGGGAACAGAGCTGTGAACACACACTAAGAATTTCTGCCTTCATGACACCTATTTTCTAGGGAGAGAATGTACATGATAACACACATACATACATGGAGGGTGAAGGAGGGAAAGAAAGAGTGAAAATGAGGCAAAGAAGTAAGATGAGCTTTTAAAGTCCTGGGGCAAGTGTTTCCAGCAGGCAAGGAAGTGAGTAATGCACTCCAGGAAGGAGAAGCACAGGCAGGGAAGACCCTCCAAGCCTGGTAGTGCTGGGGGAAGAAGGCAAGGAGAGGGTAGGGTCAGACACGGAGGAGCTAGTGCTGGGTTTCTTGTAAGCTAGTGCAGGACTCCTGCTGGTGGGCACTGCTGAAGTAGACAGACGATGTGACTCACGGTTAGTTTTACCTGGTCACTCCAGTTGCTGATTTGGAAACACACTGTTACATGGCAGAGGCAAAGCTAACAGCTGCAGTAAAATACAAAACGATGAGATGACGTCAGACAGAACAGGAACTGGAGGCGACTGGAAGACTCGGGACTCAATATACTTGACAATGAGATTTACTAGTGCTGCAAACGACTATGAAAGGAGAGGGAATGAGGAGGGTGCCAAGGCTCACATCACACACAAAAGAGCACTGCTGGTTACTGAAGTAGGAAAAAGCGCAGGCGGGGCAGTGGTCAAGGTGACAAACAGGAGCAGAGCACATGTCTGAACCCAAGTGCTTAATTAGTTAACATGTTTGATTCAGACAAAAATGTTAGGAGCAGCTGTATAAAACAAAAGGGTATGTTACTCTTTCAAAACGGAATAAAGCAATGGATGTTTTCATTTGGTAAGCAGGGAAGAGACTAACCAATTTTTTGTGGTTGTTATCTTGATAATGGATCAAATGAGCACACACTTTGAAAGAACATGTGAGTACACATGAGCTCCAGAATGAGGCCAAGAACAGACAGAAAACACCAGGACAAACTCATGAGCACGTCAGGAAGACAACAGACGACAAAGTTCAGATAGGGCTGCTGAAAAGCTTCCAACAGCAAAAGAGAACAGGACTCTAATTTATTCTGGCCAACGTTTAAAGCAAGAAAATGAATAGAAAAGGGAAAAGATTCATTACTTGGGGTAAACTACTTAGTCATTCAGCTTCAGTTTCATCAGGAAATGATTACACAGATTTGCCTTGAGAAGATATTTTTGTCAGTAAGACAACAAATACAATGCACAAGTACTTCCATAGGATAGTAATGTTTTTCCCTGATCCTGCTGGGATTTTTTTCTACCCTAAATTCTCCCCACAAAACAAACAAGAGTGCGCACATATAATTCAAATCTGCTCAAATCTTTGGGTTGATATGAATACTCAAACCCTTCAAATATCATTCAGGAAGTATGTTCTCTCTATAGTTATCAGATGTTAGCAGACCTGCAAAGCAATTGCCCACAAAGTCATGGTCATGTTTTCTTTTAGCTTAGGGGCCTTAGGAAAGGCGCTCATTCCTTAGGGGATCTAAAGGATTCATGAAAAGTGAGTTCCCAAAGGAAATGTCATTCAGTCCTAGCAGGAGTGCTTCTTACCTGGAAGAAGGGGCAGAACATGGTGGTGCTTCCAACCATCCAGAAGGTGGTACCGCATAGCAGGAGCTGTGGCCAGCCACAGCTTGTCAGGCAGCAACCTGTAAAGGAGTCCTCTTGGAAGCAGGGTTCCTGGGCCTCTTCAGTCTGAGACATTTGTTTTTATGAACCATCAGAATAAGCAACTATACAGTTACACTTCTCTAGTTACAAGGGACTGTGTCTGATAACAGAACCAAGACTACAGAAAACATGGACAGGATGAAATTCAGTGTTCATTAAAAAATAACAAAGATCTTAATTCATTAATTTATACACATATACCTCTAAAGAAAATGAAAAACTTCTATTTGGTATAAGTTTAATAAATTACTGGCTTTAGTTGTAAATTCAAAAACGTTCAAGTAACTACAAAATGATAAGTCCTTTCTCTCACCCCCAAACTGATGTGACATCAGGCTGCTTTACAGTAACTAATGACAGGAAAACACTCCAAAATGCAATACTACATTACTGTTGGGCACTCCATTTGAAAGATTAACAAACATTTTTAAAAGATATTCCAGAAAGATGTGGAAGTTGGAGATGTTTGCACAATATATGGAGAGGAATGCAGCTCTCTACAGTAAAAGATTCTTAGGAAAGGCACTGTGGTGGTTTGAATACGTTTAGCCTCCATAGATGCATGTGTTTGAGTCCTTGGCCCATGGAGAGTAGGCCTATTTGGAGGTGCAGAATTATTGCAGGTGTGTCACTGTGGGGCAGGCTCTGAAGTCACCTATCCTCAAGATCTCCCCAGTGTGGAATCTCAGTTTCCTCCTGGTTGCCTTTGGATCAAAATGTATAATTCTTAGCTCCTCCTGCACAATGTCGACCTGGATGCTGCCATGCTTCCCACCATGACGATAATGGACTAAACCTCTGAAACTGTAAGCCAGCCCCAATAAAATGTCCTTTATAAGGCTTTCCTTAGTCATAGTGTCTCTTCACAGCAATAAGACCCAAACTAAGACAGGCCCCATTCACCTGAGACAAGAGCGGCCCTTGCTTGTGATTCTAATATACTGGGCAGGCTAAGGCAAGTTCTAGATTTTGTCTCAAAACAAGCAAACAAAGAAACACAAACAAGGGGCTGGAGAGATGGCTCAGCGGTTAAGAGCACTGGCTGCTCTTTCAGAGGTCATGAGTTCAGTTCCCAGCAACCACATGGTGGCTCACAACCATCCATAATGAAATCTGGTGCCCTCTTCTGGCCTGCAGATATACCTGCAGACAGAACACTGTATACATAATAAACAAATCTTAAAAAAAAAAAAAGAAACACAAACAAAGTAGGTATATGATTCCTATCTGCCACTTGTCATGCCATGAGCATCCAGCTATTGTGGCACAAACACTAACAGATAATCCCCTAATCTATACAACAACCTCAGTGATGAAACAGTCTTTAGTTGATCAAAGCCCCAAAGTGAGTAAGTTAGGAACTCTAAGTTTCCCACTAGCTAGATACTAGATTTTAAAGCTTTTGGTTTCATTAGTTGTAATTATGTTGTGTATGTGTGTTTGTCTGCCTATGGTGAGTGCAGGCAACCTCAGAGGCTGGAATATCCTGGACCTGGAGTTATGGGCAGTTATGAACTCCCCACTTCGGATACTGGGAATTTACATGGGCCCTCCTTCTAAGAGCAGAGTGCACTCTTGACCCCAGAACCATCTCTTCAGTCCTAGCAAATCTCTCTATAATACACATCCACTATATGGGCTATATCTTTGTGAAATTCTCATTTACTTGGTCTGAGAAGCCAGATACTGACACACACACACACACACACACACACACACACACACACACGTTTATGTATGTATACATATATACATATGTATATGAGACAGTGTAAATAACTAGGCATATACATAACCACATATTCAGAGGGGGGACAATTCTGAGCAAAGCAAATGTTACTAATAAAAGCTTAAGAAGGATCCTTAGGAAATTGAGAATTAACATATCTTTATACAAATAAATTTCAAAGGTAGTTTTTCTATCTATTTAAGAAATGTTAAAACATGACTCAGATATACTGATATACGAAATGTTCAAAGTATAAGAAGGCAGTTTGACACTATAGTTCCCAGTTCATCTATCTAAAATATGCTTCCTAAACAAATAAAGTGACATTTTTGTAAAGTCAAATGCTGTTTAAAAAAAAAAAAAAGGAAAAAAAAACCCTGCGTGTCTTTTGCACAAGTGGCAGATGTGTTATCATTCTCATCATATTGGAAGCTTATCCAAAAGATGCCCTTTCTGTACCCTCCAACAGCTCTTTGTGCACTCAAAATTCACCCCACTATCACACTGTTTCTCTGGATTAAGCAATGTGAGACATTTGAAGAGGTCTTTGTTGTTGTAAAATGGAGAAAGTTGCATTAAAAGCATTAAAATGATTGTGGTCACTTGGAAGAAAGAAAAAAAAAACCAGCAAAATATATTGCCTGCATTTTATGTCAGCTGTTCCATGCAAAGGGCTAGCACAGTTTTCACCTCTTTAAATAAAGAAGAGATTCTTTAAAGTTAGGAAGAAATGTTAAGTTGAATGTCATCCCTTTTCTCCTAGAATGAATGACCTCTGATAAGTATCTAAACCTTTAAACATAGACACAAAAATGCGATTTTTAAAAATTCAACAAACATGAACTCTGGAGTGATCCAATAAAAAAAAAAAGGAGCTATTTTCTAAATTTAATTAAGGAGAAAAAGAGAAAGCTGACAAACAAAAGAGTTACCTAAATAAACTTCGAAGCAAGATTTTGAGGGAAAAAAAATGTCATTTTATGTTAGCAGAGCTCAAGGTGACTGTTTATGTTTTGAGCTGCTAGTTAGTTATGGCCAGAACACAAATCTGTCTTTTCTCTTATAATTAATTCTCAGTGTCAAAACTGCTAGATGTTCTTTTTACAACCAACATAACCTGGCTATTAATTACACCACAAAATTGCATTCAAATAATGTTAATACCCAAACAACAAAATGTAGCAAAAGCTCAATTAATGACTTAGGTAAATATATTTACTGAATTATTTTGAACAGAACACGAGAATTGTTTACTTTGCACAAACAGCACCAGGAAAGATAATTTTTGAAAACCAAGTAAATGCATAATCTAAACACGTCTACACAACAGGAATCAGTGTCTGGATGCTGTGACAAACACAGATTATTCTCAGACATACCCATCACTGGGTACCATTTCACAGCAGGCATCCAATGCTGAGCAAATGGGCAAAGACAAATGCAGGGCTTATCCAGAGTCCTTTACAGAGTAGCAACCTGAAACGTGCCTCTCAACATTTTCAAATATTCAGTTGCAGTGTATGATTTCTCTCAATAGTCTTCATTTTCCAGGTCCCAGCCTATTATCCAGAAGCTGCCATGGAAACTCAGATTGAAAGCAAAAAGGCCATAACTGCTCCAGGGACTGCCTGAAGCTGACAAAGAGCCCTAGAACTCCAGGAGTAGGTTAAGTGAAGAAGTGCCCTTCTACTGATACCACAATGATACTCAGAGACTCTACTCAGTAATGAATGGTTTGTCTAACTGCAGGCAGCAGGGCAGCCCTTTACCAATGTGAGAAGAAACAGTGAATGAGACAACCACAGGCTTAAACACAGAGAAGATGGAATCAGTATTTCTGAGCATCCATGATGTAATTCCCATGTGTTACAGCCACTCTGGTCCTCCATAAACTTCATAAGAAACATTACTGTTCTAGCAAATGTCAAACCAATAGTCCAAAGTCACTGTGGTCTGGGTCTTTTTCCTCCAGAGTACGCTTGCCTAGGAAACAACAAAGGTAGGCAAAACTCAAGATCAAATTTAGGGGCTAGAGAAATTAAAAAATTAAAAAAATCTCACATCCACAGTACCAACTATGATAAGGTAAGAGATTATTTTAACCCTTTGATCCCTAAGAAACTCATGTATGTGTTTGGAAGCACCAGTTAGCTTTTCCGTAGAACCTAGGCACCGTGTGGTATCTGAACGACTAGGCATATACATGGCTACATATTTTAGAAGAGATGACAATTCTGAGCAAAGCAAGTGTTAATAATAAAAACTTAAGGAGAAACCTTAGCAAAATGATAATTAACATCTTTATACAAATAAATTTCAAAGGTAGCTTTTGTATCTATTTAAGAGATGTTAAAACACGACTCAGATATGCTGATACAAAATGTTCAAAGTGCACAAAGGCAGTTTGACACCACATCATCACTCACAGATTTAAGAACAGAATACTGCAGGGCTTCCACTCCTACAAACAAGGAAACAGACAGATGTGCAAATGTCCTGGCCAAAGTCAAATGTAGATCCTTTTGTAAAGCTAAGATCAGAACTGAGACTGGACACATGGTTTGCTGTTCTGATAATACCCAGACAAAGAGTAATTTTATTTTGTTTTGCACCTGACCCTGGAAAAGGTCATAATTCTTACTTCTCACAACTACATGATAAAAGGCTGAAATGACACTAAATACCCTCTCGCTGTGAGAGCACTCATTGCCTTGCGAGAAAACCATCTGGATTTATATTATTTTATCTTTAAGATCAATCCTGTTTCACTATAAGAAATGCAGAAATAGGTAATTCTATTTACTCAAAATAAAAATTTGAATTTATTGGTCAAAATTCCAGGTGGCTCAGATAAAAAAATACAACTGATGTAAAAGATCAGCACATCATGGATGAGAACACTGTTACTGACTCTTTATGTGCTTCCAATTTGATTGCTTTGGCCTTCCAAACAAGTAAGTGGCAGTACCAAAAACCTATTAGTATGGTAATACAGTCTGGCCTGGATGTGTACAATCTCTACACTTGCAGGGTAACAAGTACAAAGAAACAAGCAAAACTGCGGTGCACAGTCCTATCCTAGACTTCAATTTAACAAGAGTATTAGAACAAATTACAAAGCATAAAATTTAAAGGACAATAAGAATGCCTCTGCTCTAAGTCCCTACAGAAGTCTCAAAGGCTCACAGCTTCCATTTTCTATCCCTTTGTTCTGTCTTCAGTTCATGTTCATTTCAAAACCCCAATTAAAAAACATCTAAATATGATACACTAAAGTCCTCATCTATTTGTATCTGCAACACAGTGAGTGGAGTAAAACTCACATATACTGCACGTAGTACAGCTGATAGGTTTACTAATCAGGAGAGAAAATGGAGCTATGTAAGAGGCATGTGCATATATGCTAACACACATATTTATACACTCACTTCTATATCCACAATATTTGGCCTGCTTTTGCCTGCATTTTATATTCTCCCCAGGCAAGGCATTTTAATAATTAAAATTAAATTGAAATTAAATAAATTAAAATTAAATAATTACAAATTCCATTACCATTATAAACTTATTTATTATTATGAAGACTTAACTCATTTCACAGAGTGAAAGCTGGAGCACTAATGCAACTGGAGGGCAACACGCCTATGGTCAAGGTCCAGATTAAAGTCAAAGGACACTTTCTTAGAACTTAATACCGTTAAATAAATCATGTTTCATTATTGCGAATTATATAACATAAAATCTGATTTTAAAAATGGTAAAGGTTTTCCAATTTCTGTACAATCTACATAAATTGACAACAGAAATATATGTATATAACCACAGAAATAAGGTGTCAAGATTTTTATGTGTTCTATTTACTCTATGGTAGCCAGTCACATAATTCACATGCAGAACTATCCCCTTTGACTAAATGAATTCCGTTATAATGGAGATCTGTGACTTGAAAAAATTGCTTACAATCGCACATACAAGTGAAAAAGATAGCTAAGTCTAAATTAAGATGTTGGCCCTGAGCTTTCCAATAGGACCTTGACATTGTTGACCTGCTCATGACATGACCGCACCAGTGCGGATTTGGAATTCTATTAGTGTTACCAGAAGAAGAAAGGCAAGGAGTCATCAAGAAAACAAATCTATACCTTCTACTCCATCAGCCAATTACTGTTGTTAAAGTGGAATTAGATGGGTATTGACAATGTGAAGGGGATAAGGATTAAGCAGATGACTGAATATACAGCATGCGGGGGTGATCATACCTTAGGTTTTTAACACTGTTTGCTTTTGGTGCACAAAGTTTTGTAAAAATTCTGAAACAGTGAAACAGAAACCTGGAAAGCAGATTAACTGCCAATACTATTCCTGGGACAATAAAAATTATATTTTCTAAGAGGATAAAGCACATATAATTCCATTTAAGAATACTATTTTATGTAAGTGTATATGTAACAGCTTAACAAAGATTTAATAGAAATCTCCACCTGTCTATAAATACAGGACCATGAGAAATATTAGTTAAGTGAAAGGTTGTTTGTTTGTTTGTTTTTTAATTCACAATCACATTTCACACTACAAGTCATCAAGTTCAGTTTCAAAACAAAACCTTTCCTTATAAAGCAAGGATAATACAACTCCAATAACTGAAATCCCGAGATCTCCGTGTGTTAGAGGAGTGCACATGGTCATGCTGCAGGGATCCAGCTCTGTGTCATGGAGAAATGGTCCCCAGTCTGGGTACCTTTCACTATGCTTCAGGACCAAGAGAGAAATAATGAACCTATGTCTTTGTTGCCATCTTGTAAAACTGGGATATAATACCATGGCCTAAACAGCTATTATGAGGCTAAATGACCAGGCTTGTGTAAAAGCTTGGCATAATATATATACAAATAGCATTAACTTCGGATTATGAACTATTATCTGTGTTTCTGCTGAAATCAGGTTTTTTTTGTTCAGAGACAACGTGTAGTTTTGCTGTACAGGGACTGAAATTCCTAAAGGGCTTATTGGTCAAAACCAAGGAGGCCACTGGGTCTGGTTACTGGGGTACTAGAGTACTGTTTAGAGTAACCGATTTTACATAACAGTGCGATCCTCACTGTGCCCAGAGAAGGAAAGGCACTGGGCACAACTGGTTTAAAGTGGGGTGATCACCAAGCCATAGCACAACACTGTCTTAACAAGAAACATTTCTCGCACTTTATAATGAGTTTACAAATATCTAGGTTGAGTGTCTGTGACCATGCACGTCACTCTCTTCTTTATCAACGTCTCACCTACAGTGTCTCACTGGCAGGGTTATACATCCTGCCATTTCCCTATCACACACAACCACACACATATTAAATGTTTGTCAGACCTTTTGTCTTCTAAAGTCAGCGGTGAATCAATGGCACATCATGGACACGAGCATATTCACATATGCCAAAAGCACTTATTTAAAACGATAATCTAAGGAATGTATCAAGGAACTTGAGAAGCATCATGTGAGGAACCAAGAATGGCAGCAGCTTCTGTCATCATGTCGCAGAGTGGGCGGTCCTCTCAGTCTCCCTGAGCACCTGATCACAGCACTGTGCACTAGTGAGGACACACATCGGCTCACCTGGACAGTCCAGCACACACCTGCTCAGATGTGCACTTGGAAAGTATGAAGCACTGGGGATAGTGTTTCAACTTTCATGACAGAATTTCATTTTTCCAATGAACTCATGTGTTCTATTTTGATATTATTTTTAAGAAACATTCCCCTTAAATTAAAAAATATACACATTTTTAGAGTAAACTTTCAAAATCTGTTGTATACTTTGTCTCAGAACATCTTAATCTAGTTCACATACATAAAATGATTTTCATTTTATGACACAACTAAAATCCAAATAATAGTATATCTTACAATAATGTAAAAAAATTACCTACATTCTTTAAAAAAATAGTACTAAAGAATTCTTAGAATGCATCAAGGTTTCCAGGAGTAATTTATTCACAAAACTAGTAAGAGGCATGGAAAATGTTATTAAATTAGAGTATGATCTTTAAAATAAACTGAAATCAAAAGTAAGAAGGCAGAGATGCCCAAGCACAGACCAGAAGAAACCTCTAGCAAATCTAATACACTGAGCTCGCCCTGACACATCTTTTTGAACTTATTGGAAAATTCGCTTGACTTAATATTGACACAGAGATGTGTAAATCAATACATTCAGAATGAAAGATATATTTTAATTTAAAAATGTTCAAACTGCAGCAGTAAATCTATGCACTTAGCACATAAAAATCATCAGGAGTTTAAATGTTGAGACATAACACTGGAGCTGAACAACACCTAACGGTGAATGCCAAACACTAGAATCTGACAATTAAAATTCTTACTTTTAAGTCATTTATAAGGAAATCTTTATAAAATTTACTGAAATATAAACACCAGAAAAACTGAATTTCACTGAGCAACTGTCAAACCCTGCAACCGGGGCACCACCTATCCGCCGCTGATAAAATGTCTGTTTATACATAGCTGCGACTATAGTGATCTTTCCAAATGAAATGAGAAAAGGGAAGAAACCCTTTATGTCAGTGACTTTAAGCACTGGCCAAGGCAGCAGCCTCCCTTAGCAACCAGATTAAGATGTCCTGAGACAGAGTGCTCAACAGATCTTGAAAGTCTAAAGAATTATAACACGCACTTTTTTTTTTGCTATAATAACTTTAGTACTATTGATATACAGTATTAAACACAGAGACACACATTTCGAGGATACAAACTGTAAATAATCATTTGTTTTACTCAGCATTGTATCATGTGAGAAAATGAGGCTTCCAAAGGTAAGTTTGAGAATTTAACTTTTTTTATTTCCTGCAATAAATGGCTTACTGATAGCCAAGTTTGACTTACTAAGTGACACCATTAATATAAACTATCTTGAATGTAATCTAATCAGTAGCCTCTCACTCAACCAGCTCCGCACACTTCCTATCAAATGATATTATACAAGGCTGGAAACTAAAACCAATCGCATCTGCACCATCATTAGTAAAGCAACCTTTCAAGTTCTAAGTTTATAGAATAGGGAAATGCTTTGCTTCAAAAACTGGTTAAGAAACCTGAGTGAGAACAGAAAGAGTTCTGAAGCATGTATATTTACAGCAGTGTATGTCCTCAGGGCCCAGGCTTCCCCAATTTCCTCAGAGTGACAGAGGAAATTGTCTGCCTCTCTTACCCCAGTTATTTCTCTCCACAGGCAGCAGCCAGCTTCTTCGGAATGTGGCCTCTTTTTCTTTTGATCATCCTTTCTGTTCCTCAGCTACCCTCTCAAGCCTTGCTACTTGCAAAGGGTGGTGCTCAATCCCACATCATCAGCATCCTCTAGAATCTTGTGAGAAGTGTGGACTCTCCACCCTTCCCAAGATTTAAGATGTCAGAACTGACAGTTTGAAGGATCTGTCACTAACAACACCAAAATTTGCAGAGGCTTTACACCAGACACCTCTCTCTGCCTTACAGTCTACTTTCTGATTTCAGCATTTATTTACTAGTCCTAGATTATTAGGGTTAGAAAGCGCCATGAAAACCAGAGATCACAAAGCCTTCATTTGACAGGTAAGCAAAGTATGTAGAAACATTAGCATACAGCAAAGCCCTTGGAGGAGACAGGCCTCTACAGGTAAAGTCAGAAAGAAAATGCAAATTTAAAGAGGTTAAGAACTAAGCCTAGCATGGTGACATATACCCTTCATCTCAGGATGCAGAGGCAGGGAAAACATAGACAGATGATAGATAGATAGATAGATAGATAGATAGATAGATAGATAGATAGATAGATAGATAGATAGATAGATAGAT
>CAJQZJ010004750.1:8514657-8558133 GCA_907164525.1 Lophiomys imhausi | reverse complement strand
GATAGATAGATAGATAGATAGATAGATAGATAGATAGATAGATAGATGATAGACAGACAGACAGATAGATAGATGATGGATGGATGAATGGATGATAGGCAGGTAGACAGACAGAATAAAGAAGTTCAGGATTTATAGAAACTCATAGAAGCAATTAGGTAAGCACTGAAAATAAGATTCTGTTTCACATGAATTCTCATGCACATAGACCAAGCTTCTGCATGATTCCACCTCTCCCACCACCACCATGGGATTTGCAGAGAAGGTATGTTCCTGTGACTGCTGCTTGTGTACACATGGACATGGCCAGATATGGGATCCTTTCCAGGGGAACAAGGTTAACTACAAAAAGCTTTAAAGTACAGCTTTTACCAGTATGCCACACATTTGTTCAGCTCAAGTATATTCGGGCTAACTCCCTTTATTATGTATCTTGCTTAATCCTCTTCCCTTTTGCTCAAACACCTGTGTTCCTGAGACGTGAGATCAAGCAAGTCAGCAGCAAAAGCTCTACACAAGAACTCTACCAGAAACAGCATGGGGAGAAGCTCAGGTGGAGTACTTGCTCAGCACAAATGCCTGGTTTGATCCCAGCACTACATAGGCGAAGGGCACTGAGCACACCTGCAGCCATGGCACTTGGGAGGTGGAGACAGGAAGACAGAAGTTCAAGGCCATCCTCAGCTGCACATAGTTAAGGGCAGCCTGGAGCAGATGGTACTCATTCTTAGCAACAACATCATCCAGAAACAGGATCCTGAGCTGGGCTGAGCATAATGACTTGAACCTATCACTGTCCATTTTCTCCTGTTTTTTTACTCCTCTTTGTCACCTTGGTCCTGTTCCACTTCCCATTGCCCTTTTTCTGCCACAGAAAAGAGAAAATTGCAGTATTATTTGAGTAACGTCTGATATTCTTTGAGTGGTATTACACAAACCACACAATTTTATAAATAATACCTCACAGTTCTCTAGTATTTTTAAGTCTTCTGCCAAATATTTTATGAACTAATTTCATTATCACTAGCTAAAGTCAACATAATCCCATACCATCAAATATTTTTATAATAATAGTGATTATAAAAATGACCCATCTGTAACAGCATTCTTCACACATGGAAAATGTGTTCAGATTTTTTAAAATAACATCAGAATGTACAGAAAAAGAAATATAATCAGGAAATAACACTCAAAAGGAATGGCATAAAAGGTGACAGTACAATCTTAATCTTGAAAAAAGAAAAAATGTTCACTAGAAATATTTGTGAAAGATACTGGTAATGTCCTCATATGCTCTAATGGCAAAATATTGTGGTGCAAAGGACATGGATTAAACTGTAGTTTGTCGAAGAATGAAAGGTGGCATGAACAACTCTGGGTACAACTGGGCAGTAAATCAGTCAACAAAGTGTGAGGGACTACAGCAACTGAGTCAGACTGTTCACCAGTGCCTTACTTTAGGCAACTTCTGAACAAAAAGGCACTTTATAGGTTACTGTAGGGTTCATGCTATGACAGAAGAAAAAGGACTGAAGCACACCATTCATTAGAAGGATACCATATATGATTATGAAATCATTCATTAGAAATCTTAAGTCTCCTAAATAATCTTTTGGATAAAAGAGAACACTAGTAAACTACAGACTACTAGCTTTCTTTACATGGTAACTACATGGGAGATTTCTATTAATAGCCAGAATAGACTAAACAACACACACACAGACACCAAGTAATTACAATATAGAGCTGAAGAAATGACCTACAATGCAACACAGAAAAAAATCAATAAAATAAAATAAAAACTAAGAGAAAGGTGGGTGCTGAGGGCTGAGAGATGGCTGTGCCAAGCACATAAACTGCTCTTACAGAGCACCAGAGTTCAGTTCCTAAGCATCCACCTTGGGTTGCTGACAACAGTCTATAATTCTAGCTCTAAGGGATCCAACACCCTCTTCTGGTCTCCAAGGGCACCTGCACTTACATGCAAATGTCTACCCGTACACAAATAGACATAACTAAAAATAATTTTTAAATGTACAGCAAAATTTCAGTGTCTTGATAGGTCTGAAAATACTGATTCAACTACCTGGTTTTCAAATGAGAAATGAGCAAGGAAATTAGAATTCAAAAGGAGGGGTGAAATAGATGCTGATAACAAATAAATAAAGGATGCTTTTGTAAGGAAAGAAAGAAAATATGAAATTTAATGGTTCTTATAAAGCAGTCCACAGAGGACCACAACAGATGAAAATCTGAAACAAGTATATGTATGCTACAAGGGATCATGGTAGCTTTTTTCACATGGAACTGATGTTGCTTAAAACACACACAAACTAACACAACTAACACGCAACAACTAAAACAGAAAACCACACAGAGAGGTAGCAAAGCAACAGAAGTGAACAAATGCCAAAGTACAGAATCCAAGGAAAGCAGGTACCATTCATATTGATGTGACGACAACACACCAAATGAAATAAAGATTAAAAATAAACAGGGTTAGAGAGAGGACTTGATAGTTAAGAGCACTGCTCTTGCAAGGAACCTGAGTTCAGTTCCCAACAACACATATCAGGCAGTTCCCAAGCACATATAACTTCAGCTCCAGGGGATTCAATGCCTTTGGCCTCTGGGGGCAACTGCAATCACATGCACGTACTCAGACAGACATCCAGACATCCAGACAGACAGACAGATAGACAGATACATACTTAAATATTAAAAATAAATGTTTAAAAATATAAAACTTTCAGGATGATAAAGGTCATTACGTGGAGGTGCTTTGTGCTGCCAAGCCTGGTGACCTGAATTTGGTCCCTAGCACTCCTGGTAGAAGAAGGGAAAGCACACGATTTGTCCTGCCATTTCCACCCTTGCCAGGACATGTGTGTGCGACACCCATAAACACAAATAAACAAGGAAATATGAATAAAAAATACATATATTTGACTTTGTCCAGAAATGTAATATGCTTTAACCCTCTTCAATCGCATCTGCTTGGCATACTTTCAGATGAGGGGCAGCTTACACTAGGCGGCCGTCTCCTGTAACCTGCATTATTTCTCCTCCACAGTGGCCACTATGCTAAGTCTGCACCTACAGTTCATTCCATCCCTGACTCCTAGCATATATGCATCTATTTTTACTACACTGACAGGTCAAGAGGGGATGAAGTTACACGACAGGAATAGCAATGTTTGTAATTGTCAGAAAGGTTGAAAAAGTCCAAATATTCAATATTTTAATAAGTAATACACATACGTTCTAAACCATACATTACTGAATTAACATAAAGTTATAGGTTGAAGCAAAGCTATGATTCATATAGCATTCTCAGCAAGAAATGCCCCAGGACCTCACTAAGAGGGATTGAGCTTTTTTCATAAGCTGTATAGGAAGCCTACAGGCCAATTCTTTCTTAAAATAAAGAAGCATGTGGCTATTGTGAAGGGGGTTGTTTCCCTTATTTCTTCCTCAGCCCATTTGTTTGTTGTATAAAGAAGGGCTTCTGACTTTTTTTAATTAATTTTGTATCCAGCCACTTTGCTGATGGTGTTTATCAGCTGTAAGAGTTCTCTGGTGGAATTTTTGGGGTCGCTTATGCATACTATCATATCATCTGCAAATAGAGATAATTTGACTTCTTCGTTTCTGATGTTTATCCCTTGATGTCCTTTACTTGTCTTATTGCTCTAGCAAGAACTTCAAGTACTATATTGAAGAGATATGATGAAAGTGGACATCCTTGTCTTGTCCCTGAGTTTAGAGGAAATGCTTCAAGTTTCTCCCCATTTATTTTGATGTTGGCCACTGGCCTGGTGTATACTGCCTTTATTATTTCTAGGTACGGCCCTTGTATGCCCATTCTCTCCAGAACTTTTAGCATGAAGGGGTGTTGGATATTGTCAAATGCTTTTTCTGCATCTAGCGAGATTATCATGTGGTTTTTTTCTTTCATCTTGTTTATATGGTGAATGACGATGATAGACTTTCGTATGTTGAACCATCCCTGCATCCCTGGGATGAAGCCTACTTGATCATGGTGTATGATACTTTTGATGTGTTCTTGAATTTGGTTTGCTAGTATTTTATTAAGTATTTTTGCATCTATGTTCATGAGGGAGATTGGTCTGAAGTTCTCTTTCTTTGTTGGGTCTTTATGTGGTTTAGGTATCAGGGTGATTGTGGCCTCGTAGAATGAGTTTGGCAATGTTCTTTCAGATTCTATTTTGTGAAAGAGTTTGAAAAGTATTGGTGTTAGCTCCTCTTTGAAGGTCCGGTAGAATTCCGAGCTAAAGCCATCTGGCCCTGGGCTTTTTTTGGTTGGGAGATTTTTAATGACTGTTTCTATTTCATTATGGGTTACAGGGCTGTTTAATCTGTTGCTGGTGGGAATGCAGGCTTGTGCAACCACTATGGAGGTCAGTCTGGCGATATCTTAAAAAACTTGGAATAGCTCTGCCTCAGGACCCAGCCATACCACTTTTGGGTATACACCCAAATGCCTCTTCATGGAATCATAAGGAAGTTTCCTCATCTATGTTTATAGCAGCCTTATTTGTAATAGCTAGAAACTGGAAACAACCCAGATGTCCCTCAACTGAAGAATGGGTCAAAAAACTGTGGTACATCTATACAATGGAATATTATTCAGCTATCAGGAACAATGAAATTATGCAATTTGCAGCCAAATGGATGGAACTAGAGAAACTCATCCTGAGTGAACTAACCCAGACTCAGAAGGACACATATGGCATCTATTCACTTATAGTAGGATTTTAGCTATATAATAGAAGGTATCGATACTACAACTAACACACCAAAGGGAACTTGGACATAGATTTCTTATTTTTAATTTTTATTCTTTATTTATTTTTTATAAATTAGTTATATTTTTTTCTATTTTTTAGTCTTTTTTATCTATTGTATGCTTATTGGTTTGTTTGTTTAGTAGTTCTCTCTCCCGGGCAACGAGACACTTTTTACTGATGGTACTGCTTCGTAGATCCCCAATGAATGAAGAGGCTCTTGGCCCTCATACGACCTCTCAACTGAGATGAGGGACTGTTATATAAGGACACCCCACCCCAGAGAAATGGGATGGAAGGGTTAGGAGGTAAAGAAAAAAATGAAATGTGATGTTTTGGCCTTTTACTACTAATTGCCATAAACTGTTTAGGATAATTAAGAAATGCAAACTAATGGTTATGCAAGCCGGCCATTCAGTTAGGTACTATGACAGCCTATTATAGTTACTTTCTAAGCTAATCAGAAATAAACCGGCAAGAGACAAGCAACATCTGCTTACCCTAATATAAGAGATAGATAGGGCCTCTTCAAAAACCTCAAGAGATCTGCAGAATATGGCATTCAAAGATGTTTTCGTAACTTTAGATTTTTTTATATGAAGACATATCAACTCCTGACAGCATCCCCTATTCTCCTCCAAGTAGAAGATGAGCATCGAAGAATCTCCAGTGGGAGATGATTGAATTAGTCGCAA
The DNA here is from genome assembly GCA_907164525.1 of Lophiomys imhausi. Classification (NCBI taxonomy): domain Eukaryota; kingdom Metazoa; phylum Chordata; class Mammalia; order Rodentia; family Muridae; genus Lophiomys; species Lophiomys imhausi. The sequence continues at coordinate 8,552,630 of CAJQZJ010004750.1, read as the reverse complement.
GCCTATCTCTTGGTAGGAAAAGCCCCTTGCCCCAACTGTAGACAGAATGCTGTCCAAAAAGCACAAAACCTGGAAGCAGGTAAGTCGACAGCCTAGCTCTGCCAAGACAGGGTAGGTAAGTCCTTCATAACCCCTGCTCTACAATCAATGTCTGTCAGAGAAACGGGGCCAAATGACTAAAGATCGATGCTGTATTGTATGGAGAGAAAATGGGAACTGTCCAGGCAGCCACAGGTATGTCATTTCTTAGTTTGGGAAGCTGCAGGCCCTGTACTTCCTATAAAATCAGATCTGTTTATCCTTCTCAGGTCTCTGATGTGGTTGAAGAACAGATAGCTAGAGTCTCATAATTTAATTTTGAGTTGTTTAGGAGTCAAGAGAGTGTTATAGATCTAAGAAGATACTTTTAAAATTGTGTTGCAAGTTAGTATGAATGTTGAGTCAGAAATAGACCTTTAAACTCATGGAGATGTTTAGATAGTAGAACGTTAAAGTCAGGTACCAAATACATATGGACTGGTCATTGGGAATGTACGTTAAGCCATATAACCCTCATAACTGTGGCCTAATTACCTCTGTTGTACTGTATTGTTTTTGTTATTATAAGAGAAAGAGCCATTTGTTGGACTGAAAGGGGAAACTGTAGGGGGAAATAAGATATACCTTAAACTTAAAAGAAAAAAAAAAAGGGAAGAGGATGGGGGGTTGAGGGTGGGAGGGTGGGAATAGGGAGGGGACTGCTATTGAGATGTAACTTGAAGAAATAAAAAATAAAGGAAAAAAAAACAAAACCCAGAAAAAAAATGAAGAAGCATGTCTATATATGATAAATTTGCATATATTCTTAAATCCTATAAATTATATGTATATATACATGTACACACACATACATATATAAATACACTCCTCTCATATATACTATATTTTGCTTTTCTAACATAAAAACATGCTTGGAAGAAATTCATTTTGACCTGCATCAGAGGAAATTTAAAGAAGGAAATGGAGTGCTGGAATACTCTACAATCAATTTATCTCAGACATAGTTAAGAGCAGAATCAGGATGGAGACCTATGTTTCCTGACTTCAAACACATTCTCCACAGCATTCCCTGAAATAAGAGCTCCAAAAAACATTTCAAAGGGAGTGAAGAGGGAAATTTTTTTTCCTCCAGGAAATACTAAAAAATCACTATTTCTCTATAAAAGTTCTTGTTTTAATGCATCATATATATGTGCATATATATGTACACACACACACACACACACACACACACACACACACATATATCTTCATTTGGCATTATCTACACAAATTTGGCCACAGAACATTTCTTCCATTTTTTCATATAAAATAAAACTTTTAGTAATGCAAAATTAAAACGTAAAATATAGAGACTAAAAGTTAGAGAAATACCCTAAGCAAATTACAGAGAACTTTGAAAGCCAGTGGACAAAGGAGAACCCATGAAAATGAAAATGTTACAAGTACATGGGAGTCACTAGCCAAAATTTCGGAAAGGTGCCATTAAGAAAACTCTGTGTTGCCTATTATAGTTATTTTCTAAGCTAATCAGAAATAAAGCTGCTAAGAGACAAGCAACATCTGCTTACCCTAATATAAGAGATAGATAGGGCCTCTTCAAAAACCTCAAGAGATCTGCAGAATATGGCATTCAAAGATGTTTTCGTAACTTTAGATTTTTTTATATCGAGACATATCAACTCCTGACAGCACCCCCTATTCTATCCCAAGAAAAAGATGAGCATCGAAGAATCTCCAGTGGGAGATGACTGAATTAGTCACAAGCCTATCTCTTGGTAGGAAAAACCCCTTGCTCCAACTGTAGACAGAATGCTGTCCAAAAAGGACAAAACCTGGAAGCAGGTAAGTCGACAGCCTAGCTCTGCCAAGACAGGGTAGGCAAATCCTTCATAACCCCTGCTCTACAATCAATGTCTGTCAGAGAAACGGGGCCAAATGACTGAAGATCGATGCTGTAATGTATGGAGAGAAAATGGGAACTGTCCAGGCACCCACTGGTATGTCATTTCTTAGTTTTGGAAGCTGCAGGCACTGTACTTCCTACAAAATCAGATATATTTATCCCTCTCAGGTCTCTGAGGTGGTTGAAGAACAGATAGCTAGAGTCTCATAGTTAAATTTTGAGTTGTTTAGGAGTCAAGAGAGTGTTATAGATCTAAGAAGATGCTTTTAAAATTGTGTTGCAAGTTAGTATGAATGTTGAATTAGATATAGAACTTTAAACTCATGGAGATGTTTAGATAGTAGAATGTTAAAGTCAGGTGCCAAATACATATGGACTGGACATTGGGAATGTACGCTAAGCCATATAACCCTCATAACTGTGGCCTAATTACCTCTGTTGTTTTGTATTGTATTTGTTATTATAAGAGAAAGAGCCATTTGTTGGACTGAAAAGGGAAACTGTAGGGGGAAATAAGATATACCTTAAACTTTAAAAAAAAAAAAGGGAAGAGGATGGGGGGTTGAGGGTGGGAGGGTGGGACTGGAGGGGGGAATAGGGAGGGGACTGCAATTGAGATGTAACTTGAAAAAATAAAAAATAAAGAAAAAAGAAACAAATAACAACAAAATCAAAAATCAAACAAACAAAATAAAAATGAGTTAGCAGCCAAAAAAAAAAAAAAGAAAACTCTGTGTTGACATCCAGTAGACTCATTTATCACCTTGCACAAAACTTAAGTCCAAGTGGATGAGAGACCTTAACCTAAAACTGGGCACACTAAATCTAATCGAAGAGAAAGTGGGGAAAAGCGTCGAACTCATTGGAACAGGTGACAACTTTCTGAACAGAACACCAATAGTCAGCCTCTAAGACCAGCAATCAATAAATGGGACCTTATGAAACTGACAAGCTTCTGTAAGGCAAAGGGCACTGTCATTCCAACCAAACGGCAGCATTCAGATTGGAAAAAGATCTTTACCAACCCCACATCCAACAGAGGGATAATATCCATAATTTATAAAGAACTCAAGAAATTAAACAGCAAGAAACCAAATAACCCAATCAAAAAATGGGGAACAGAGCTAAACAGGAATTCACAAAGGAAGAATCTCTAATGGCAGTGAGAAACTTGAAGAAATGCTCAACATCCTTAATCATCAGAGAAAAGCAACTCAGGATGACTCTGAGATTCCATCTCATGTCAGAATGGCTAAGATCAAAAACTCAAATGACAGCACATGCTGGAGAGGGTGTGGAGAAATTTCCCTCCTCCATTGCTGGTGGGAGTGCAAAGTTATACAAGCACTATGGAAATCAATCAGTCTGCCGATATCTTAGAAAATTTGGAAACGCTCTACCTCAAGACCCAGCCATACCACTCCTGGGTTCCTCACCAAACCACAAAGACATCTCCTTAACTATGTTCACAGCAGCTCTATTTGTAATAGCTAGAAACTGGAAACAACCCAGATGTCCCTCAACAGATGAATGGATTAAAAAAGCTGTGGTACGTTTACACAATGGAATACTACTCAGTCATCAGAAACAACGAAATCATGCAATTTGCTGCCAAATGGATGGAACTAGAAAAACTCATCCTGAGTGAGCTAACCCAGAATCAGAAAGAGGCATATGGCATTTCTTCACTTACAACTAGCTTTTAGTCATATAGTACAGGATAAGTATCCTACAACCAACAGACTGAAAGGAACAGGAACATAGACTTTATTACGTGTTAGTGGGACACTTTGTCCTAGTGGAACTGCCATGTAGGCCTCCAGTGCAAGAGGACACCCTTAGCCCTCATACGGCTGCTGAACTGACGGGAGCTGATATGTAGGGCACCCCACACCAGAAGAGTAGGATAGGTAGGAGAAGGGGGAGAAGATGGAAGGGTGAGAGGGTGGGCCCAGGAGGGATGGAGGGAGGGGAATGTGATGGAGATGTAAATAGAAGTAATAAATAAGCATAGAAAGAAAGGTTAAAAAAAAAGAAAATTCTGTGTGCCGGGCATGGTGTCACACACCTTTAATCCCAACACTTGGGAGGCAGAGGCAGGCAGATTTCTGTGAGTTCAAGGCCAGCCTGGTCTACAGAGTGAGTTCCAGGACAGCCAGGGCTGTTACACAGAGAAACCCTGTCTCCGAAAAACAAAAACAAAACAAAATACAAGAAAAAAGAAAAAAAAAGAAAACCCTGTGTGAAGTAGCATGGCTAGGAGGGTGGGACTCTAATCAGGCTTTAGGTAATATATAAAAGTAAATAAGTAACTAGATTAAGACAGAAGAGCAAAGCTGGAAAGGGAAAGAGCAGAGCAGGGGTTTCACCAGTGGTGTAAGAGGCTTCCCAAGATTTGTAGGCGGATCAGAAAGAAGAAAAAAGAGAACCTTCCCACCACCACCACCACCACCACCACCACCCCCACGGCCCAAGACAGGGCCTCTTAAAAAAGCCTTGGCTGTCCTGGAAGTCACTATATAGACCAGGCGAGCCTGGGACTCACAGAGGTCTGCTAGTACCAGGATTAAGTGTACATGACTATATTTTCCTACATAGCCTACCAGTAATTATAAGGAAAGACATGAAACTTAAATTTTTACAAAATATGCATTGACTATATCAATTTAGGACAAAGAATACATTGAGTTTGTCTTTGAATCCATAGTCTTCCCTGTGTCTACTCTTTACAGTAGGAATAAGACTGCTTCCCACGTTGGTAAATAGACAGCAGCATATTTAATACAGAAGACAGAGGTGAGCAACCTAGATTCACATATGTTCCTGTGACAATTCATCACTTGTCCAGATAAACCATACTATAACTTAAGTGACAGATCTTTCCTCAATTGAAACTCCTCAGTTCTGTCCCACCACCTATACTGAAATCTACTCAAATGTTTTTACCTCAGCCCAAGGCTGTTGCAGGTTTCTTTCCTGACATAATTATCCATGAACTTCAAAGGTAACACATATGCTGAGAACCACTGGGTTAGAGTTCCAAGAAAGACAAAAGACCTGGTTGCCTCTTACAGAGATAGGAATTAAAAATGTGATAACAAAAGACAAAGACTCTATCTAGGAAAATTCTAATTAAAAAGAAAAAAATGAAATCAAAACAAATAAGAGAATGTTAGTTATCTAAAAGGTGGCAAAAAGAGAACCCTGAATACAGAGGCCTAGAAGAAGCTGTAGTAGAAAGAAAAACCCAAGACCTACTAAACAAAGAATCAAGATGAGGCCTTGACTGGATGTTATCACGTGTTGAGCAGGACATAGACAGGAAGGACAAACCAACAGCAAGGTAAGAAGTTGTCAGATTCCTGCCGAGAACTTCCAAAAAGTCTTGGCTGCAAAGACACTTAACAGCAAAGAACCCCGAGTTGTTGTATTCAGACAGCTGGACTGTACCGTGTCCAATAAAATAACAACATCTCACAAACCAAGAACCAGCTCTGTTCCATGGTAACTTCTTTTCCCATTCAGCTTTGTGCTTGAAAAGAAATGAAGCTTCTTTCCTTCCTTCCTTCTTTCTTTATTGAAGCACTTTATTCAAATTTAACTGAACTAATCCAATTTGTTACAATGTTTGAAAATTTTCAAATCATATTATTAACACCCTTCAAAATGCAATCTCTGACTCAGGAATATCTTCTTTACAGCTGCTTTCACAAACTCAGGGTCATCATTCATTCATATGAGTCATTTTATGTAATAGGTGAAATAAATGTTCCTAAAGATCATTCTGCAGAGGTAAACCTTATAATGGAAAGTCAGCTGATTTCAATGGAGAAATCCATACCATCCTCCCTGAGTGAGGTAACAATTTAAGAATTAAGTATTTCACTATATTTTAAGCATAATGAAAATGTTATCAGTTATGTAACTAGGAATGTATTCGTTTCCCCGAATGCACCTGAAACAACGGCAAACACATCCTTCAGACACTTTCAGTAACAAGTAGGTTGCCGGGAAGGAAGAGTGAGCTTCACACACGGGCCAATTCTGGGAGACAACGTTGGTTCGTCTTCCTGGGTGGTACTAGTTACAGTTTCTCTGGTATGAACTATATGAACGCACAGACGGAGTCACTAAAAACTTTCCAGAATGGTCAACTGCCTTTGTTAACTTACCTAATCTTTCCAGCATTTGCCCCTTCCCACCTCCTGTCTCATGTCTCCACCTCATCTAGAAAGCCAAAATACCTGTGGCTACCTCTCTACCCTGCACAAATACTTTCCTGTTGAGAGTGCCAAGCCTCTCGTTTACACCTGGAAAAAACAGCCATCTCTCTAGTAAAATTGCTCTTAAGCTCCACCTCCTTAAACAACCAGTCCTGAAGAGGGCTGCTCTCCTTTAAAGATAAACAGCTAGGCTACAGTAGAGTGTTTGCCTAGTATGTGCCTGAGTTTGATGGCCAGTATGAAAACCAAAAATAGAAAGAAGAAAGGAAAAAAGAAAAGAAAGGAGAGACAGAAAGAATCTTTTTATAGGAAAATGGACAGAACTGTAGAGAATAATGTTAAGTAAAATAAGAAACAAGACTGAGATAGACAAATAGGCAAATATTACATGTTTTCTCTCATAGGAGAAATTCAGATTAAAAATAACTAAGACATGAAACCACACAGGGAGCTCCTTGGAACACTACTAGGGAGGGAAGGATTGAAGCAAGAGAAGGTATTGGAAGACTGTGGATACGAGCAATGGACCTGGCATATGTATATATGAAAATGTCATAATGACACTCACTTTATTTGTACAACCAAAAAAACACACAGTAGAACCAGTTAGTTCCCTTTATTAGCAAATGATATTCTCAAAGACAATCCAAGCAATAGAAAAAGAAATTTACAGGTTAAATCAATTTTCCTTTTCAGATATTGCAGGAAAATTAAATGAAGTCAAACAAGTCTCACTTTCATGAGAAAGCATTGCACCACTCAGTGAGTAAGTCAAATTTTTTTCATGTATTAGTTTCTAATGAATGGGAGAAAGTCATGTTTGTACAGCTAGTACTATAGTGAACCCTATACCCAAACAGGTCAGACTGGCAGACTGGCTTGGGTACCTTACTGAACCATAAACTTTTCTTATACCAAGGTCATTTGACAGCAGCTTTTCACACAAAAACTGTAAAGGTAGTCATTTCACTGGTGAACATAAGAAAATCACAAAGAGATCTTTTTAATATTTTGTGTTTATGTGGCTGAATTAAAGTCTATTGTTATTCCTGTTAAAGATCCAAGAATTGTTCACAGCAGTTTTTAACAGTGCTAAGACAGTTACATTTCTACAAGGGGAAAACTAAATAGCAGAGTCTCCCTGCTTTCACACAAAAGACTCATTAAATTTCAGTCTACTGTCAAGGATTAGAAGAAAAAGCAATAAAGTGCCATGGCGCATAGGTTCAAATTAGGATAGAGGACAGAGGTAATAACTTGACAGAAAAGAACTTGCCTGAACTCTCAAGTGACTCTTACAGTACTTCTCTAGTCAGTTCTCAGGAAAAGACATGAAACTGTGCTCAGTTTGTACAGAGAATGCAATGGCTGAGGGACCATAGGAGGTCTCATCTATAGCTCTAATGTCTTTCCACTCTCACATTACACATTTAAAAGGCACTTTTACCACTTAGGCACTCACAAGTTCAAGTATGTTAGTCACACCCTGATTTGTAGTTTATGTTCTGCTGAAGGACACAGATACACTGCAGAATTCATCCAATATGTACTTTTATCTCTCCTTCTCAACAGAAGGCTAGGGAATGCATGCTCCAGTGTGCTGAGACTTCACAAAGCCACTCCTGAGTGGACCTTCTGCCTGAGTCCTCACACACCTGGGCTCTGAGTGCCTGAAGTATATGGGAAATGTAGCTCATGTCTTCTGATCTACTCTAAGGACGAAGGAATTGAAGCTCCATGGACATATAATCAGAAAAGCATGGGATGGAAGGAATTTTTCTATCTTCTCAGGTCTATGCTGTTTGCATTATTCTAGAAATGCCTGAAACAGTTCTCTCAGCAGTGAGGTGGGAGGTCAGGCTACAGGGGAGAGTGTTGCCTCAGGTGTTGGCACAGATGTCACAGAGGAAGTTTTAACTAAGATGCATCTTGAGGGGAGATTTCCAAAACTGAACCCAGTCTTGCAATGTTTCCAATGGTAACACATTGAGGCTGACAAGGCACGTTCAGGGTAGAGCAACTAGGTAAACATCGGCTATAAAGGCGGAAAAAGAAGTGTGAGTCCTAATGCCAAAGACCCAGAGAGGGACAGAAAGGGATTCTATTTGACACTCGTAAATTAAATAAGAAACAAAGGGCATCAGCATCAACAAGGTGACGGCTGGGCGATAAGGACATCCACAGATAAGTGCTACTGTTGGCTCTGATCAAAGCAGCCTAAAGATAGCAACTCATAACCCATCACGTGCTGAGAACAAGTGCCTACTGAGTGCCCAGCCATAAACTAAGTATGTCAAGAGCGGTGACTGGGACGGAGTGCTGGGGGTCACCGTGTTCCAGGTGTGGCAGTCCTGTATAAGACTGGGTGTGTTCAACGTTCCATTGTAGAAGGGTGAGGAGCCACATAGCCCTGCTCCCCCCTGAAAGGTTGCTAAGGAGGAGGCGCTCACAAGACCCCCACCTCTCCTTGAGGATGTATAGTCAGTCAGTGGTTGCTGCAGTAGAGAGGTAGGTTTGTTCTGTGGCGTAGCCACTGGTAAGTGACTCATGCTCTTGTAAATGACACTAATTAAACTCACTGGTTTACCAAGACAAAAGTCAGTATAAACAGAATGCAAGCTGGGAAGAAGGAACAACAGAGGGTCATAAGGGGGAACTGAGGAAAGTACATTATACACATATGTGAAAATGGCATAATGCAAATAGTAAGTATAGTTAATATATGCTAATAAAAACTATCACTGGTCTTTTAAAAGGCACAAGCTTTTGATATTTATGTACTTTTACTTGAAAGAACATGATTTGATATACTTTCATGTTTAATGTGATAAGAAAAACAAATTAAGTACACAGAAGTCAGAGATTAAAGCTTATATAATAGCTAGCCGGGTTTATCAAAATTTGTAGTTTTTAATAAAGAAATTAATTTTGTTAACACAAATGAATAACATATTTTAAAGAATCTATCAAAATTAAATTTTAATTGAGTTTTAATATTTAACAATTAAGTTCGCAGCGTTTTTTTAATGTACTACTTTGAGATAAATAAAGAGGCCTGACATGTGAGCCTCAGGTTTAATTTCCAATAACACAAGACCTCAAAAAAGAAAAAAAGATTTGCAAGTAAAGTCTGATCTTTGTGGTCGAAAATATCCATGTTGGAATAGCTTTGCCTCAGGACCCAGCCATACCACTACTGGGTATACATCCAAATGACTCCTCATGGAATCATAAGGAAGTTTCCTCATCTATGTTCATAGCAGCTTTATTTGTAATAGCTAGAAACTGGAAACAACCCAGATGTCCCTCAACCGAAGAATGGGTTAAAAAACTGTGGTACATCTACACAATGGAATACTACTCAGCTATCAGAAACAAGGAAATTATGCAATTTGCAGCCAAATGGATGGAACTAGAAAAGCTCATCTTGAGTGAGCTAACCCAGACTCGGAAGGATGCACACGGCATCTATTCACTTATAGTAGGATTTTAGCCATATAGTACAGGATAACTATACTACAACCAATGCACCAAAAGGAACATGAACATAGACTTTTTATTTTTTATTTATTCATTTTTGTTGTTTTTTTGTTGGTCTGTTTTTTAGTTTTCCCTCCCTAGCAATGAGACACTTTTCACTAGTGGTACTGCCTTGTAGGCCCCCAGTGTATGAAGAGGCTATTGGCCCTCATATGACTGCTGAACTGGGGCGGGGACTGTTATGTAGGGACACTCCACTCCAGAGGAGCAGGATGGAAGGGATAGGGGGTAGAGGATGGGAGGGCGGAGCTGGGAAGGGGGGAAAGAGGACAATATGATGGAGATGTAACCTGAAGCAACAAATAAATAAATTTATTTAAAAAAAAAAAAGAAAATATCCATGTTAATGCTCAGTTAGTCAAAATGAGTTCTCCGAAGGCTGCTCTAACCACAGGACTCTTGTTCTTTGGCCACTATGTTAATCATGTATCATCTCCTATGGTTGCAACCACCTAAATCTGTAAGTTACAAATTTCATTCGAATTAATCAATATCAGGTTCATTCCTAACAATAACCATTCTGAAATGGTGCTGGAGAATTCTATGTAAGAGTTTAAAAGTTCAGACTTAACTCATCCCCAGGCCATGATGGCTAAAGATACATTTTCATTAAATAACTAAGAGAAGCTAATGGCCGCTTTCATCCCTAAGTTCTATTTGAAAGGCCAGGGGAGCGCTGGTGAGAGCTAAGGGGTGAAAATCTGTGTCCATTGGGGAAGAAATGAAGGCAGCTCCACATCAACTTGCTACAGTTAGTGGTCACTGTACGTTGTCAGGAAACAATGTACTGACATGTAATTTAAGGTAACAAAGATGGAACATGTTCATACATCACATATTGAAATTTCTGGAGAAAACAACTACATTTTGGGAATATATATTATAAGGATAACCAGATGATTTCTCAGGCCTAGGATGAACTATGAAGCAGCAATATAAAAACATATTTACAAGATAGAAGTGTGCAGCTAAACTGGAGATGAGATTAAGGAGAAGATCTCAGTACAAGGCGTGGGTCAGATAGAGCTAGCTATGCTCACGTGGAACGCCACCCTTAAGTTGATGCTGCTGGGACAGAGGCTGCAATTATGATCAGCATCTGACCCTAATTCAAACAGATATCTCGCTTTGTGAACACTTACATGAAGTGATGGCACAACCCCATGGACCTCTGTCTCTCTACCCTCAATGGAAAATGAATCAATGCCAACTGTCATCTAATGACTTTCTGTGTACTCGTTTTATGAAATCATAGCCTTACTAGCGAAGTTACACTAAGAAGTCTTTTAATCTCCTACTGAAAAGAATTTACTGCATTGCATTTAAGTTCAAGTTCAAGGGTATTAAAATGTACACAGGAGAGTGAAGGTGCAAGGTTATAGATTTTAACTTCCTCACTAGAAAACTGACTCAAAATAGATTTTCTAATTTACAATGAATCAAAAGAGAAAACATTAGACCATAGCAAAAGTGGCACAAATGTATCAAAAGCCAAATGAATAAACATTTGAGGAGATTTATTATTAGAAATTGTAATAAATTTTGGAATGATGAATTGATTTTAGTTAAAAGGTATAACTGACAATTTATTGGGCGGGAAGATGCATTATTTTCCAATTGTTATCCATCTACAGTAAAACTGATTTGTGTCCTATTGTATTTTATGGAAAAGGAGAGTGCAACTTTCAGTGATTTAGATTAAATGTATTAATCATAACCAAGCACTGTGACCTATATATCTACTATTAAAGAAGATTTTTGACATTTAATTCTGTAGCAATATTTTGGCTCTGTACCACTCTTCCTAAATCCAATTCCTGCTACAGTTGGCAGATTTCTCCCTTTTAATTTTATGAGGCTGAAAGTAGCATTTAAGCACCCATGCGGTAAATAATGCAGGATTAGAAATATTTAGTGTTTTGTTTCCCTTTCAAGAGTGGTAATCCATCAAATCCAAAAATGTTCTCTAAAATTTTTCTATATTTTTGGCAATCTCTAATATATGGTATCATAAAAACTATAAAGTTAAATAAAATGCATTACATAGAAGAGATGTGCTTTTCTGCAACAACCTAGGGGTGCAGGTAAAATGGACTTAATCAGAAAAGTGCAATCTGTACTGGAAAACCAAACACAACTTTAAAAATGACCATTCAAACATGACAGTAGATAAGGAATTTTTAATTTTAGTCCTTTGCTTATAGAATCTTAGTAAGTTTACAAAGGTTTTCCAAGCAATTTAACTACTTATCATCCATAAGTCATCCAGTACTGTTGAAGTGTTAGACTAAGTAGGAGAATAATTATCAAACATTTCAATGCTCTTTGGATGTGATTAAAGGATCTATAAACAATAAAGATGAATCTTAAACCTAAGAGACATCAGTGTAATGCATAAATTAATTCCTTGCTTTTTAAGTGAAATGCAGGTATAAATTACATTCATGCTTCTTTATACAGAGGCTATTATTTCTAGTTTGACTTTAGAGTAGTTAGATTTTCATGTTTCATATGTAAGCATAAAAATCACTAAAACCTTCAATTTTAAAAATACATTATTAAGCCAAAAATCAGTACAACTGACTTTAAAGAAAACCAAATTCCAACTTTCAAATCTGAATTTATATAAAATGATAATTTTGATTATTAATGAATCAAATTATTACAATAATCACCCCATAACTGCACATGGTACTCTGAGATATATCAAAGTAATAAAATAACCTGTCAAATGAGTAATTATCTGCATTTAATCTATATATAAAACAAATGGCCCAGAAATGAGTAAAGTCTGTAATTCACTCAAGACACTGGGATGCCATATATTCATGGTTACAACATCTAATTTCTTCATACATATTCATGTCTTAATTCATTTTAATGAAATTCCTAATTACAAATTATTGTGAAAACAAGTTTATATTCTCTTAGTGATGAAATAAAACCAACAATTACCTACCAGAAATGAGACAATGTAAAGAGTGTAAGTGTGTGTATGAAGAAGCTACCTTTACCTTTTCCACTGTCTGCAGTGCCCTTCTTGCCCTTCACAGAGTTACACTGTGAAGTGGGAGTTAAATACTGGCAGAGACTGGAAGGGAATTCACCTTGGCGAGGCAGCCTGTACCTTTAAGGGTATTCCAATGGAAAATAAAGGCATCTCAATAACAGACATGTCACAAGAATTAGTTAAGGAAAGACTGTGACAAGACTGTCTTCAAGGGAAGAATGAGGAAGACTAACTGGTGTAGAACAATGGATTCTAAAAGCTGGGCAGCTACTTACCGCTTTCGTTTGTCATTGCGTTTTTGTTTATCTGTTTGTTGGTTGACCGCATGGCTTTTTGAGGTGGACTCACCTAGCCTGGACTAATCATGAACTCCTGCTGCTTTAGTGCTGGGATTATGGGAGTACATCCATGCATTCCCCGCAATAATGCCGAGCATGTGACTACAGACAAACTATTTATTTCTATAAAATTTGCAACAATTTCAAAAGATAAATTAAGCTTTCAACAATAAAATTTCCTGCATCCATCTTCAGAATGAATACCCAGTTAGATTTTAATAAAGTAACTTTGTGCAAGCTGACAATAAATTTAAGCTTCATTCTGGTGGCATGTCAAAAGTGAACCTATAAGCAAGAGCACTGTAACCAGAAGGAAGGAGCACAAGGTGATTCCTGAAAGCTAAATCTGTTAAAATGTGGGACTCAGCAGCGCAAACTCAGATCCTCCTTTGTTATCTGTGCATCTAAAAGGCGTGACCACACTACTAATGAAAGTCCGGCTACTACAAGGTACACGATCATCACCAACCTCTTAGAACAGAAAAATACACAGCAACACAACTAACTTTCTCAAGAATTTGAAAAAGATTAAAATTCCAATGATGATCTAAAAGGTTAAACCAAGAAGATCTCTGAGTAGAGGAAGGAAAAGCTGCGGGAAAGGGGTGGAAGTATAATCACAGAATGAAAATATAGCACCTTCAAAAATATAACATTAAGTTTGATCAATGAAATATAAAATTTATACAAAATAATGATTTTTCCCAATACATTAAATTGGCCAAAATAGCTAAAATGTATTATTTTTAAGATTTATTGTGTCCATCCAAGATTTATGAAATGAACTGGACATACAAGCATACTATTTGTCATGAAGTTGAACAAGTTTGGTTATCTAGTGTGATGTGTGTGTCCATGAGTAGGTCTGAGAAGACCAGAAAGGACATCAGGAATCTCTGCCCTGTTCTTTTGAGACAGGGTCTCGGTGAGCTGATGGTTGATGTGTCCTTCCCATGTGTGACCCATCCTGCAGGGAGGCTGGCTAGCAAGTCCCAGAGATCCTCTCCCCACCTGCCTCTGGAGTTAGAGTGCCCAGTCATACCCAGCTGGAATCCTCATGCTTGCATAGCAACATGGTGAGCCCTCTTAGTCACTGAGACAGGTTTCTAGACCCCAGGTAAACCATCTGTCCCTAGTTTCCTGGTATACAAAATAGAAAAAACAGTAATATCTACCTCCTTAGACTCTTTGTAGTAAATGAAAGACATTCACAAAGAAATTGAAGCACTAGTCAACAACAAGATAATAAATACTGTGAGACACTATTGTAGCAATAAATAACTTTTATTAAAGTATTTACATTAAAAACTGACATAAAAGTAAATTATTTAATAATTTGAAATATGCTAGTAAACAAATGGAAATCTAAGTATAGCTGGCGATCTCTCAGACAGTTCATGAACACAAGCTGCACAGTGACGGACACTGTCAGAGCAGGACTACTGTGGAAGGAATGACACAGAGAAGGGCACTGTACTCTACGCTTATCCTCTAGACCTTCAAGCCCTATCTATTACTTTTTAAAATAATCAAACTTAAAGACACTACGTAGGACTCCACAGTAAGTATAACACAGTGATCATGCAATTAATATATTGTGATTTTCTCCCAAAATCTGACTAAAAAGCTAATAGAAGGTCGAAAAGGTTCAACTCCACAAGGACAAAGAAAACAGCAACAAAGATGGAAAATCAAAAGCTGCAAGGGTGCGAGGCTGCTGTTCTCCTTTCCAGCAAGGAAATGGCAGTCAAAAGCACGCTGGGTGAAGCACCAGACTCCAGAAAGGTTTGGGAACTAGAGGTGCATCATGACTTACAAAGGTACCAGTGACGTTCCCCTACCCACCCACCCCCACCCCCATATGGGTGTTTTTGCCTATATGTATGTCTATGCACTACACAGGTGCCTGGTACCCACAGAGGACCAAAGAGGGCATCGGATCCCTTGAATCGAAATTACAGAAGATTGTGAACCATGGTGTAGGTGCTGGACTCAAATCTGAGCACTCAGCAAGAGCAGCAAGTGGCCTTAACCACTGAGCCATTTCTCCAGCACTGCAACATGTGATTCTAAAACACCGATTCTGGATCCTACTCCTTGGCCCACACACTCACATCAACACTCCTGTGCTCTCAACACAAGTTCAAAGTTTATCACATGAAGATCCAAATTGGAAAGGAGCTGGATCCTATAGTACTCCCAGTAGTTTACTGCTACAGTCAGAGAGATTCAGTGGAAGTCTGTGCCCTGAATGCTCCCTCGAGCTGGTGGACTCCTGTTATCCTTTCCCCTCCTAACCTGTGGGGAAACCCTACAGGCAGAATAGCTAAGGGTCTCCCGGTCACACAATCAACAAGCTCTGTGTCTGTCACAAGGCATCCAATTAACTTGTTAGCACAGGCTCAAACATAATCTCCTATGCTATTTGTTATGGGATACATGCATAGTTGGCCAGATTATAAACACTAAAGAACTTAGACACAATACTGGTTGGAAATGATGTTACTGGCATCTCAACTAGTTAATTGTAGAAAGCATCCTTTAAAATGAGACAGACACAGTTAATCATGATTAATGCTGGAAAAAATATTAAGCACAAGCTCTGTGCTGAGTATTGGACTATCAAGTGTAACATTCAACAAAGGATATAATACCAAAGCAAGCAGATGACAAATAGTATTAAACCATAGGTTACCCATAGAAGGATGGACAGGTAGGTAGAGACAGATGGAGAGATAATGACCCAAGAGGGTGCCATTTCAGATGAGAGTTTTGAAGACAGGGTATAGAACTTTAGCTACTCTTAATAAATCTAAAAGGAAGAGTGTGGACAACAAATGGTATGGTTGAATACTGAAAGGCCTGACCAGGGCAGGGTCTCAAAAGTCAGACGACCATCTGGAAAGGAGAGAACTGTCAAAAATCACAGGTAAGTGGTGAAAGCAGAAAGAAAAATCCTGGATTTTATTACAGAGGAATGAAAGTTGTTTTGTTTCAAGAGTGTTTTACAAACTGGAGTTATAGGTTATAAAGATTAGAAGACAGAAAAATCAAGAGACAAGGAAAAGTAATGAGGAAACATTGTGAGTGATAAGAGAGGGGACTGCAGAGAGGGGTAGGTGTGTCGGACAGAAAAATAGTGAAGATAGCTGTCCAGTCAGATGAAGACAAAGTGCAACTTAGGTACTTAAGGACTAAGATATACATGTCTTACTGATGATGTCTAACCTAAAGCATTACAAAACAAAAATATCCGAAGCTTTCATAGTGCACGAAACTGAATCAAGGAATGTGTGAGTAAAGCCACAAGTCGGATACAACACGTTTCTGCATCAGATATACTTACTAATATGACAAGTGCTGTCAAGCATATCCACCACAATATTTTTGTGAATCAAACAGTAAGAAGGGCTTTCGGGCTGTACTCACACCTGCTCAGAGGGCTGAGACAGGAGGATGTTCTTGGAATATAGAGGCCAGCTTAGGCAGCTTTACAAGATCCTGTTTCAAAATTAAAACAAAACAAAGTAAAACAAAACAAAACAAAAAAAAAAAAACAAAGAGAGCTAGGAATGTAGCTCACTGGTATAGGGTTTGTGTGCATGCAGGAGGTCTGGGTTCAATCCCCAGTACTAAAAGTAGAAAAGAATTAGCTTACCAAAGATACATGGAAATGAAATTACATGAGGTATTAATCTGAGTTTAAAGGCTAGTATCTGGACTAAGCATTACAAATCCAGGCTAATATGAAATCTTTACAATTCCGAGACGTACTTTTAAGTGTTACTATAACATATTGTAACTGAAAAACAAACCCCTACAGGTTCAGAATTACACTGACCTGAAACACTTTCACAGTAAACCATCTCCAGTCAATTTCCTGATCCATACATGAAACTCTAGGAGGAAGGTGAAACACTTAAACAGAATAAAAATTTCATCCAACTTTCAGTTTATTCCCTAAGTAAGGATGATTGTCAAACAATTTCTTCAACAACAGAAACATTACAAATTTTGTTGGTTTAAAATCTAGGTACACTGCTGGGATCTACTTCTGGGTTATCAGAATCATATTTCTTAGATAGCAGGCAACAAATGCCTGATTGGCACATATTAACTCTCCCATCTAAATAATTTCTTCAGGAATCTTCAGTTTTGCAAATTGACCTTCAGTTGGAGGATGTACAGGTGATTTCAGTACAAAAAGAAAAAAAAGCTTACTAAATATTATTTGCAAGTGTTCTACCCATCATTGATTTTGGAACCTTTCTGATAGTAGATATCTGGCATACCTAAAGGCAAATTAGAAAGCTGAGTTTTATAGACCATCAGAATAATTTTATCAGCAACATAAAAAGCAGAAAACCAGAGGTGAACAAGCCTTGGAAAAAGTAAAATGTGTGCAGTGTTTCTATCTCCCTGGTTTTGGTTTAAAAGAGAAAGAAAATAGGTCCTCTGGCAATGTTACCAGCATTGTAAAGGGCAACCAAGAAAAGGCAGGAATGTCACCACCATTGTAAAGGGCAACAAAGAAAAGGCAGGAATGGGTATGTCCCTCTGTGGAATCACTTGGCCACCAATCATCGGCAATCAATCTTTTTACACAGAGAAAAGGAGCAGCTTTGAGACTTGCTCAATAGCCCTGGCTGGCCTAGCCTCACTATGTAGACAAGGCTGACTAAACTTTCTGTGATTCGCCTGCTTCTGCTCTAGAACTCTAGGATTATAGATGTGTGCCACCACGTCCAGGCTTAATTTCTTAAAAACAAAAAGAATTCAGAATATATTTAAAGGTTTCTTAGGATGCAAAGTGCAAAGTGTTGAGATAGCTAAAATCTAAAATGTATTTTAAGCCTTTAAAGCCAGACATGGTAGAGTACATCTATATCCACAGCACTAATGCATTCTGAGGAAGATCAAGTGGAGGCAAGCCCAGTGCTACACAGAGAGCTCATGTCAGCCTGGGATACCCAAAGAATCTCTATAAACAGAAACATAGTCACCTCCTACAATTTTAAGAGCCACTTTTTAAAGATTCATCAGGGTTTCAGTCCTGTATGGAGTCCTAGTAAGGTGTGGAGAAGCGGGCTTCTGATGTAGCATTTGAAAGGTGGACACCATCCTTGGTTCCACTGGGCTACATGAGATTATGTTTTAAAAACAAAAGTCTACAGATTCCTAAACAATATTAATCTGAAGCCATTTCACTAAGAGTGACCTAAGAATGTGCATTGCTGCAATAAAATGTTTTTAAATGCAGAAGGTGTGGCATCTGAGTAGCCACAGGACAGCAGAGAACATACACGGTTACACATTAAGTTTTGGTGAAATCACTATGATTACATATTAAATAAGACGGTCTAAGTCCAATATCAAGTTACCTTTTACAAAGTTTATTGATCCTGACCTGAATGAACAGGTGTGAGGAATGTACATGCTTTCTTCTTTCCCCCAGAATAATGGTTAGGATAAGAGTGACCCGAGTAATGGCACTTGGGTTGGGTTAAAGTTAAAAATCATTGTAGTCTACAATTTTTATGCAATAACCTTCATTTCCTACAATTACCCTACTGCCTTTCTAATTATGTAACATTGCCTCCCCACACTACTTTTATCTGTTTACTCTTCCTCCACCAAGAATACTTTCATTCATTAAAACAGAAGCTGCAGGTGACCATGCCAGTCTCATTCACAGCTGTAGCACCCCAGGTCTACAGCCATATGTAGTAATGGCATTGTTCAATTTAGTGTAGGCAGTACTGACCAATCTTCACTGAATATTAAGGTAGAAGATTCAAATGGTAAACTAAGGTTCAGCCCATCCTCTGGCTCATACCTAATGGATAGCTAGGATGAAACTTCTGCTTCTAATATAATCTTAGCGTAAAATTACCTAATTATGTTCAATAGAGCTATCAGTATGGCTAGGAATGACATGGCTTCACAAGGTTACTATGGACTATCTAAACTGTTCGATTCAACCTATCTAGTCCATGAGGTGTCAAACTAAAGCTTACTATGCCTTCATGTTTGCCATTTCCTAACCTACATGAGTTAGTGAGCTCTAACTCATTCCTTAGGTATCATATCAGCTAATGCATTCTGAATAGATCTCTGAATTTTACCAAGGGGACTTCAAAAAATATTTTTCCCCTCTCAAAAAATAGACTATATCATAGTTGAATGAATATAGCAACATGATAAAAGACGTGTTTCCATGAAGGGAAAGAAAAGAGAGTAAATTAATATGGAGAGCATAAAAATTGACCAGAAGACTCTAGAACTGGACAATATTACATTAGTAAAGTAGTACCAGGAATGAATTATTAATCCAATGGAAGCCATAAATACTTTGTAATTATTACAGCTCTTGATTGTGGCTGCCATTCCAGACAGTGAAGACTGAAATGGGTATCTCAGCATAACTCACTCTTGAATGTGTTAAACAGAAATGAAGACTACTTTAGAAAGAGAGTTCATTTGTATTTATTAGCAATATGACAGCAATATGAAGAAACTTTCAAATGATATTAATTTTGGTTTACCAAAGGAAAAACAGAGATGTAAAACCTACATTATAGAAATGTTAATTGTATTCATTTAAGTATATAAACAGTACACAGAAAGAATCTAGCACATACTAAGCACTGTTGTGTTTCTCATGGCACATTTCCACCATTTTGAAGATCACAAACCCAAATTCCAACATATGAAGCTACACCTATACTAAGTCATGAGAGAGACAAGTACAAATATTTTAATCTATGGAAAAGTATATGTGGTCAAATTTTGTACCATTAAACATCACGATTAACTGTATATGCTTCTTAAAAGTTTTTAAGAATATGGAAAACATAAATATTCAATGCAATTAAGTGAATAAATTACATGGTATAATATATCATTAAACATATAAGTATATATGCATATATATATGCTTTACATTTAATAAAATATAATCTAAGAATATCAGTATTAAAATTGATCCTATTCAATGAGATGGTATAAAATGTTATGGCTTTTACATTTTCAATTATCAGTTCTGGTTATTAAATATTTACAATACAAAATATAAAGTAACATCAATATAAAAATTTAAAACAGACACTACTAGATTTCTTATAAGAAATGCTATCACTATTAATTTGTATTTTTCTATAACACAGAACCAATTTTATCTAAAAAATTTCTAAGATTAAAATATCTTGAAATCTAGATCTTACGCTGATATTGTGAAGAAAATGAAATTAACATATACTGGGCCATTTAACTCTCATAAATGTGGCATATTTATATCTGTTGTTTTGTATAGTATTTACTGTTATAAGAGAAGGAACCATCTGTTGGACTGAAAGGGGAAACTTCTGGGGGGAAGAGGGTGGAAGGGCGGGATAGGAAGGGGGAATAGGGAGGGGTTTGTGACTGAGATGTAACTTGAAGAAAAAAAAATAAAGTATTTTAAAAAAAAACAAGTGTGCTTAGAATATAACTTTCTAAACAGACATTCTCCAAAGTTTCCTAAAATGCTCTAGGAATATAAATTTCCAGGGAGAAAGATAATAATAAAGGATTCAGCTGCTGAATTCCACTAACCTAATAATCAAAATATAGTTGCAGACACAGGCTATGTGTTATTTTACATTATTTTGGATTTACTTTCTGTCGTGAACTCTTTTCTCTTTGACTAGTCTAAGAAAATAGGTTACTTAAATCTCTTGTTCAAACCAATTCTATTTAAAATGAGCCTTCTCAGTAAAAGGCTATAAAAGAGCCTAAACATTCCTACTCTTGGATCTAAAGAAACTGCAGCACAAACACTCAGCCAGACATATGAAGAATAGATGGTCACTTAACATAACTTCATAAAGTAAGTACCCACAACAGTCATTCATGGCCGGCTATCGAATGAACTAGCTCAAGGGCCACAAGAGAGAACATCTCCTTGCTCTGAGGGACTAAGAGCACACATGGCACTAAGTATGAACAGTGTAACAAGACAATTTATATTAAGGGTTAACATTCAAGCTTTGTTCATATATTTAAACTTGAAAACGCAGACATAAGAAATCACCTAAATCAGATTCACTTTTTGACAAAATAAACACCATCAGTACCTTACATGTTTTTATAATCACACAAAAACTTATCTTCAAGCAACTGTAAAAATTGTAAACAAAGCCCTCTCTCACCATAATGTCTTATATAATACTGAATTTCAAATATTGTGTTTTAAGATGATTCTTTTCTTCCCAATCCTTTAGTAGTTATCACAATTTGAATAACTTTAGTGAATATTAGACCTGTTGATGAAGCATTAGTTCAGAACAGAATAAAAACAGTATTCAAAAATCTCTCACTCTCAAAAAACACAGATTAACTGAAATATTTAGGAGCAGAATATACTAAGCTAGATATGGTGATGCACACCTTTAATGCCAGCACTAAGAAGAGACAGGCAGATTTCTGTGAGTTTAAAGCCTGTCTGGGTTACACAGTGAGTTCCATGCCAGCCAGGGGTACAACAGTGAGACCCTGCTGAAAAACAAAGAGTAGGCTGTTCTGGCTAAATGGGAAACTATCCTTTAGCAAGGCTACATGAATCCATGCTGTAAAGGAAGTGTCCCCAAGCTTGATTCTGGCGTCATTATTGTGTTATCATTCTGAATTGCACATAATGAAAAATATCAGGGATTCCGGATGTATCTTCTGGGTGATGACCCCAGGACATTATATGGAAGTAACAATTCTCCTAAAATTAGGCTGCAAAAGGCTGGCTAGCAGGGTACCAACAAACTGGAGTTTCTAACCAGACAACAGCAGTGATTCTCTGTTCTGTGTGTTTTGAGATCTCATATAGTACAGGCTGACCAAATCTGCTACGTTGCCAAGGATGATCCCTATCTTCTTATTCTTTGGCCTCCACCTCTCAAGTGCTGGTATTTTTAGTATGTACCACCATGCCCAGCCAAGTAGTACTTATCAACAGTAAATTCTGAGGACATGTAATCTTGCATATACATGGCACAATTATTCTTTTAAGGAATAAGATTGGACTCAAACATCATGAACAGTAAGTATAAAAGAATAGCTTAATGATTTGGGAGGGAGAGGGCATAAAGAAATGGGCTTTATAGCCTGCAGTTCAAATTGAGACTTAAGTACTTGTTAGCCAAAAATTCTTTTAGAACAATTCTTCAGACTATATTAAAGACAGAAGTCAGATCAAATGTAAGATACAAAAGAAAGCTAAAGGTCTATAAAATAAGGCACTCTATTAAGGTAATGTCAAATCATATACAAATATGAATTGAAAAGTTTAAAGTCAAATTCTACACTTGGATTCATGATAAAAAATATAAGTTGTATTACCAGCTAATGTGAATGTGTTTATTATCTGCAATAACAACAGCAATTATCACTTATTATCATATACTATGGGCCAAAGATGTTGCCAATCCTATTATGTGTACTTTATCTCATTTAAACCTGACATTTCTATGAAGTAAACAGTGTCCAAGTAGTAACATACTAAGACCCAGAGTGAACTCACAAATATATGACTTCAAGGTCTTTAATACTCTGCAACAGTGGTTCTCAACCTTCTTAATGCTTTAATACTCTGCAACAGTGGTTCTCAACCTTCTTAATGCTGCAACCCCTTAATATAGTTCTTCATGTTGTGGTGACCCTCATCCATAAAATTATTTTGTTGCTACTTCATAACCATAATTTTGCTATTGTTATGAATCATAATGTAAATATCTGACATGCAGGATATCTGATATGCAACCCCTGTGGGGGCCGAGACCCACAAGTTGAGAACCATTGCTCTACATTACCACTCTGTTTTCTACAAAAGTATAGTTAATTCTTGTTCCTCCTTGAAGATTCTGAATCTGAAAAATGATCTACTTGCTAAAATTTGCTTGCAACCTGAAAGACAAGACTTAGAACTTTTGCAGATGATTCATGGGTATGTGCACAGCAGTGAAGAATCTGAGCTGCCTGGCAAATGAGTGCTCACAGTTGAAAGGAACAAGCTCCTCCTGCAGCTGTGATACTGTAAACAAACGTCCTCTGTGTGCTCCTGGGTGCTGGTTAACTGAGACATCTGTACTTTATCTGGGATTTTGGTGCTTTCAATGCATTGCCCAAAATCAGGCTGTAAGTGGAGTCTGGCATTGTCACTAAGATGAGAAGTCATAGTGAGCCTATAGACAGAATACATGTTGGGGAAACTTTGTTCAGGCTTTGCTGGTGCTATTATCCACAAGTTCTGTGTTTGTGAATCAACAATATGCAGTAAATACCTTTTACCATAAATACACAGGGAACATTATGCAGCAGCGGACGATAAGATGGGAACCCAAAATCCACAGGAACCTAACCCTGACTTCTCCGAATAAGCCTGTGTGGAATAAGGACAATCAACTAAGAACCCCACCCCCATATTTCAGTTGGTTTCCTACTGCCATTTCTTTCCAATGCACTCCATAGATGCTTGATGGGTTGGAGGTACACATGTTGGAATTTGCCCATAAATCAATCTTTCTTAAATACACTTTGGCTTTCCAGCATGAAGGGACACTAACTGAATTTAATTTACTACAAGAAATAATGGATACCCCTTAATGACTGCCTTGGTAGGTTAAAGTTAAACACTATGTATATTTTGAGCAAAAACATATACAGGATTAAAAAATATTAGCACAAACTGAAAATCTTACCTCTCTTGCCCAAATCAGAGATTTTATTAGGAAAAAAAATTACCATTTGTAAAAATCTAAACAATTTAGGGTTGAGAAAAAGAAAACCTCAGAGTCCTCTGTTTGCAGTAAAATTTTGACCAGGAGAACATGTCATGGCCTAAGACACTCATTCCATGCTAAACACACCTACAGAACATCTCCATGAAGTGAGGCCTAATCAGCTTTTTACAATTTAGACAAAGAAGGCAGCTTTCAGTATGGTGAAGCCATGTATCATCAACACCATGATGCTAACCTATTAGTGTAATAGCTTCTATAAAATACCACAGTGAGATTGCGATAAGCCTAGAAAATGGGCTACAAATCCCAGCTCTGCTCAAGCAAGCAGTGGAGCAAAAATAAAAATAGGCAAAACTGAGCCAAGAATTAGATAGCTCTCATCTAGACTTATGATTGAGTTCATAGGCTAGGGTGCTACAGTGACTTTTCGGATCCAAAGGACAGTGACCATACAAAACAAAAGCACTTCTGTAATGCAGTGGGGAAAAAAACCACCAATTTTTGCTCTGAGACACAGTATAAAAATCCTCACTACTATTATTAAGCACATCATTGCACCTTTAAATATTGGAATGTCAGAAGGCTCAACTTGCACTGTTTCTTCTTTAACCTCTCCAATACATTCCTACTTACTTTATTTTTAAATCTTTCAGACCACAATAATCTTTATGTTTCTTTTCCAATCATATTTAATTTAGCCATTAAATGCTGACCTGACAATTAAACCATACAATATGAAAACATTAAACCACAAAGACTATCAATTATAGGAATTTTGGAAAAATATTAGTCATTTTAATATAAGCATTTTAAAGAACTCAAATGGTTTGAACTAGTCAAATGTAAGAATCATACCACTTAAGTTTTGTACAAGGTGATAAGTGTGGGTCAAATTTCATTCTTTTACATGTGGACATCCAGTTGGACCAGCACGATTTATTGAAGATGCTGTCCTTTTTCCATTGTATGGTTTTGGCTTCTTTGTCAAAAATTAAGTGACCATAGGTGTGTGGGTTCATTTTTGGGTCTTCAATTTGATTCCACTGGTCTGTTTCTATACCAGTACCATGTTGTTTATATTACTATTGCTCTGTAGTACCACTTGAAATCTGGGATGGTGATACCTCCAGATGTTTTTTTATTGTACAGGATTGATTTACCTATTCTGGGTTTTTTGTTATTCCATATGAAGCTGAGAATTGCTTTTTCCGGGTCTATAAAGAATTGTGTTGGTATTTTGATAAGAATTGCATTGAATCTGTATATTGCTTTTGACAGGATGGCCATTTTTATTATGTTGATCCTACCTATCCATGAGCACTGGAGATCTTTCCATCTTCTGATGTCCTCTTCAATTTGTTTCTTCAAGGACTTGAAGTTCTTCTCGTACAAGTCTTTCACTTGCTTGGTTAGAGTTACCCCCAGGTATTTTATATTGTTTGTGGCTATTGTGAAGTAAGTCCAAGTGGATCAAAGACCTTAACATAAGACCAGACACACTAAATCTACTAGAAGAGAAAGTGGGAAAACCCTCTGACTCATCAGCACAGGAGACAACTTCCTGAACAGAACACTAACAGCTCCGGACCTAAGACCAACAATCAATAAATGGGACCTCATGAAACTTAAAAGCTTCTATAAGGCAAAAGACACTGTCATTTGAATGAAACGGCAGCCTACAGATTGGGAAAAAAAATCTTCACCAACCCCACATCTGACAGAGGGCTAATATCCATAATTTACAAAGAACTCAAGAAATTAAATGCCAAGAAACCACATAACACAATCAAAAAAATGCGGAACAGAGCTAAGCAGAGAATTCACAAAGGAGGAATTCCTAATGGCTGAGGGACACTTGAAAAAATGCTCAGCATCCTTAATTATCAGAGAAATGCAACTCAAGACTTTTGAGATTCCATGTCACACCTCTCAGAATGGCTAAGATCAAAAACTCATATGACAGCACATGCTAGCGAGGGTGTGGAGAAAAGGGAACACTCCTCAGTTGCTGGTGGGAGTGCAGGCTTATGCAACCACTATGGAGGTCAGTCTGGCAATATCTTAGAAAACTTGGAATAGCTCTGCCTCCGGACCCAGCCATACCAGTTCTGGGTATACATCCCAATGATTCCTCACCAAATCACAAGGAAGTTTCCTCATCTATATTTATACCAGCCTTATTTGTAATAGCTAGAAATAGGAAACAACCCAGATGTCCCTCAACCAAAGAATGGATTAAAAAACTGTGGTACATCTACACAATGGAATACTACTCAGCTCTCAGAAACAACGAAATCCTGCAATTTGCAGCCAAATGGATGGAACTAGAGAAGCTCATTCTGAGTGAGCTAACCCAGACCCAAAAGGATGCATATGGCTTCTACTCACTTATAATCAGATTTTAGCCATATAGTACAGGATAACTATACTACAACCAATGCACCAAAGGGAACATGAACATAGACTTTTTTTCCTGTCAGTGAGACACTTTGCCCTAGTGGTGCTGCCTTGTAGGCCCCCAGTGTATGAGGAGGCTCTTGGCCCTCATATGACTGCTGAAATGGGACGGGGGACTGTTATGTAGGGACACTCCACTCCAGAAGAGTGGAATGGAAGGGATAGGGGGTAGAGAGTGGGAGGGCGGGACTGGGAGGGGCAGAAAGAGAGCACTGCGATGGAGATGTAGCCTGAAGTAATAAATATTTCAAAAAGTATCATACCACAAATGGAAATGTTATATTTCCCTCCTGCTTGGTGAAAATGAGCTTATGCAAGTATTTCTAAAACATGATGGCACACATGGGCTAACATGCTAAGGTTGAACCAGCATCTCGCTTCAGACAGGACAGCAAGACTCAGTCGTGTGGTATTGTTAAAGGACACAATTCGCGTGATCTCATCACACTCTCATCCTGTGAGGCAGGTGTGACTAGTTCACGGATCAGACACACACGACAGAAAACGTGACAGCAGATGATTCCCCATGCAGACCAGTTTGTCATCACCATGCTGTCTGAAAGGTAGGATGACTTTTGCAGTACAAAAACTATAACAACAGGATTACAATACAGATTATCCAACTACAAAATAAACTGAACAAAATATAAACTTGAGCAAAGGACCCTGAGTAAAAAACACAACCAGTTTAAATAATGCTGTATAGAAGACTTCTTTTGAAATGAATCATAAATGGCAATACATCTTTATTTACAACAGTCAAATATTAAAACTGAATCTTAACCAGTCATAGAAATATTAAGGAACACGAATAAGAAAAACGATGAAATATCGTTTTCAATTTTCTATCTTTTGTTAGCATTTGGCAAAGCAAGCAATACACAAATAGATCCAATTCATAAACCATATAACCATAAAAGAGAAAGAATGCAAAATACACAGTAGCTTGTGTCTACCCAGGGCCAACCTACAGTATCTCAGGGAAGCCTCCTCAGTCAGATTCACTTCTGGCTAAAAGAAAGAACACCAGGCCTGCAGCAAAAAAAGCCCCAGGTCTGCATCAAGGAGGCTCACACGTCTGTGGACCCCTCCAGGGAAGAGGACAGGAGCCGCGTTCCCACGAATGCCATTCCCCAGGTGTTCAAAATGTAACTAATTTATTAGCATTAGAAGATTTGGCTTATAGGGGAATTTCACTGGTCCAGTTTGTAGCCTACAAAAAAATGGATTATTTTTAAGTATAACATTAGAATATAAATAAAGGATGAGGATGTGGCTTTTTAATTCCATAGAAATGGAAGTATTTGCAAACATGACAATTCAGTAAAAAAGCATGCCTACCATTGAAGGCGGAGCCCCTCCAGATTTTTTAATACTCTTTGAAGGCATTCCATGAAGGCAACTGAGTCTAGCTTGGAAACCTGGGAAATCAAACAGTCAATTTAGAAGATTCTGTGGTCACTGGAGCATAAGAGAAGATCCTATCAACGGTGAGTTAAAACTAAGTTGCTGATAGTGGTGAGCACCCTGAAACTCACACTTGAAAGAAGGGAGTTCCCAGCAGGCGTTAGAAGCTCCTTCTCCACTCCACACTCCTGTTACCACCATCCCACGAGTGCAGGGAGAGAGCCAGCATTCCCACCATGTGAAAACGGGTGAACGCAGTGCTTGGATGAGGGTCCAGCACATTTCTCTACAGCATTCGGTATTTATAGTCTGCATCTGCTTTTCTCTATCTTTTATTATTTATTTCACAGTATGGTTAACATTCCAGCAGGAGCCATATGCTAGTGGGAGCCAGCATTTAGGGAGTTCTACTGACCTCTTCTGCCAGGATGTGACATAAGCGGGAAGGAACCACTTAGGATACTTTCAAACACAGGGTCAGGTAAGTCTTTGTCTAGCTGTGCAGGATCTTCCTTTTCCCACCAGGGTATAACTCCAGCAATACCACAAGCTCCTCCTGACTCCTTTTCATAGAACCAGTCGCTCTGTTCATCATCACCTGTGCAAATACAAAAAGAAAAGAAAAAAATCCCCCAAAAGACTCAGTTTATCATGGAGATATTTAAGAAACAAAAATTATTATTCACTAATGTTGACAATGGGATACCTAGGTATAACCCATGTTATAAATGATCAGTAGATACATTTAACCTCAGTGAGTATCAACATTTTGTCTTTCCCTTAAGGAATTATTAAGAGCTACAAAGAGACTTAAACCTGTAAAGATGATTAAAGTATACAATGTAGACAGCTTACAAAATTGAGACAAGTAGATTTTAAATGAGTAACTAACTCTAAGATCCCAAGGAACCAGCAGTACTGATGGTTTGTTTGGAAGAAGGTTTTCATATGTGAACTATCCTTTTCCCTTTTAAAGACTTCTTACTATAAAATTTTAAAATGGAAAAACAGCAATCATGAAAAAAATGCAAAAAAGTCTAAACTTAAGCTGAGGGTGATATATGAGAAACACATTTCATATAAATAAATAGTGAAAGTTAAAGGCAACTGTAAAATTAAAATCACAAGATTGTTTGAATTAGGGAATTAATAAAAATATTTTGTTGCCAGGCATGATGGCACACATCTTTAATCCCAGCACTCGGGAGACAGAGGCAGGTGAATCTCTATGAGTTAAAGGCCAGCCTGGTCTATAAAGTGAGTACAGGATAGCCAGGGCTACACAGAGAAACCTTGTCTTGAAAAACAAAAAAAACAACAATAACAAAAACGTAAGCCAGAACTCACACAAGACTACCTTACATCTGAATCGCCATTAATACACTAAGGTGCGCGGTACTGACACATACCTAATCCCATTACTTTACCTGGAAGGCTGAGGCACAGCTCAAGAATGTAAGGCCAGTTTTGTGCTATATAAACAGTGCCTGCCTCAAAAAGAAAAACAAACTACTCCAGAAAGATGACATCATTTGACTTCACTTGTATATGACAAGCAACATTACTCTTAACAAGTGAATTAAACAGTCACCAAAAGCTTGGACGAGGCATCAGATGGGCCAATTATAAACCCACTCTCCTATAACTGAGACCATCACTTCAGCTATTTTAGTTCCCCCATTAAAAAAAATAAAAATGGAACTCACACAGTTCATAATGAATGAAATGAAGTAAGAACAAAGTAATTAAAGGCTAGAAAATCCCTTAGCAACATGACATACAGTAAACTCACAGTAACTGTTGCTGTACCTTCCAAGGAGTGTCAGGCTTGCCAAAAATTTCCTTTTTATGAGAGTATATCATTTTTTTAAATCATATCATCAACATGTATAACCTAAGTAAGATCTGTATTTTAATAAAACCTGACTAATCACCAAGGTAGTTTAACTGACATATTTTAGATAAAGTCTCAATTTCAAAAGGCTATGGTCTTGCAAACAGTAATGTACTTATAAGTAAGTGAAAAGAATAGTCATCTAATTTGCTTTCCTTACCAAAAGGTTCAGGAGAAAGTATGGGCAATATTACTGTTGTAAAATATAATTTAAGATAACAAACATATTATTTCTTTCTGTAGACCCTACTTTCTGCTGGTGCATTCTTTTTGTTGTTTGATTTGTTTTGAGACAAAACAATGAGACAGGGTCTCATTAAGTAGCCCTGGCTGGTCTAGAACTTGCCTCTTTAAGTGTAGGATTAAGGGCACAGGCTGTCATTCCTGGTCCTAATAATGCATTCCTAAGGAAAAAAAGATACCTCTGTGTTAAATACACATATGGCTGGCTGAACTTTATAATTTGTACAAGAGTAAGGGTGACTCCTCACTCCTTCGTAATGTTTTCAAATTGTTCACAGCTTCAAAAGACTGTGATGATGAAGGTGAAAAGATTCTGGAACTTTGCAGGATAGAAAAGTCCTAAGGTGTAAGATAGTTCTGTTTAACAGTTCATAATATTGAATTAATAGAAGCCATTTAATTACTTGTAAATGGGGCAGTAGTATAAGTGTGACAAGTAAATGAAAGTGATGAATTGTTGCAAACACACTGAATTCTTACAGTTCTACACACATTTGGAATAAGGAAGAGAATAGGAATCAATGTCTGTTAATCTTGCTAAAAGGGACCAAATCACAAAGAATGAAGGTAGCAAAGCTTAGTGATATGTTCTACTTTTTAGATATAATCTATAACTGGGTTAGGAAGCCAAGACATCTTCCATGAAGTATAGAATCCAGTTACAATACTAAACACCAGTTGCAAAGTAGCATTTGTAATGTCAAGGGGATACTGGTGGCAGCTTGTATAAACAGTAAAATGCACAAATTGAAAGTGGACTGTTTAAAGAGGGGAACAGTATTTCAGTACCTTGTCTTCCTTCATCATTGGTGAACAGGCCGGCATCAGTACTGCTGAGACTGCTGGAGTCACTGTGACAAGGAAAAAAAAAAAATACCAATAGGTCAAAAGAACAACTGATCTCACATTCGAGAAATTTTAAAGAGATATGGCAGCTCAGATATGGAACTTGAGCCTAACAAAGACCTGAAATAAAATAAGATTTTTTTTTCTCAAAGCAAACTATAAATACTCTAGTTTTGGTAACTACAGAACATATTGTTTTTTACACATAAAACCTCAGGAATCTAATGGGATCTGGACAGTAAGCCAGATGTGACTGCAAGGAGGTGATGGCATGGGGATGCATTCTAATATCTGCTTCATCAGGTGAGCACCACTCCTCCTGATGCTGTGCTGTGCAATGCAGCCTCAGCCTGAAACACCAGTGCCCACAAAGACGGGAAAGTCTCGATCAGAAGCAGAGACTTCCTTCAGCACAGAAACACAAGGGCCTGAGTGAAATGACTTCGATAACCACATCTGTAAATAGTCTAGAAAAGCCACTCATCAAACTTCACATGGAAAAAAGAGTTTATGGTGGTGGCAGACCATTAGCGCAAAGTCAAGCACCAAAGTGAGCTTTAAGCAATAATAAAAAGGGTTCTTGCTTTTCTGCATAACCTGGGGAGTAAGATACAAGTTCAAATTTCAAATGGAAATTCAAATAACAGATACTCCAAAAAGAACAAACCACTACTATTACTCTAATGGAAACAACACACACACATGACAGTCCAGTTAAGTGAAAATATGAGGAAAATAAGAAAAAAATCATGAAAAGCTTGGCCTCTAAGAAAACTGAGTGCTATTCTTTAAAAGCTCTTATGTACTTGCTTACTCTTAATTCTTGATTTTATCCAAATTGTCAACAGTGATTTTTTTAAAATAATCTTTTAAAAAAGCATTTATCTGTGTATGTGTATCTGTGTGTATACATGCATGTATACCAAGATGTGAAGGTATGTATGTAGAGTTTAGAGGATAATTTATAGGAGTCAGCTTGCTCCTTCCACCATGTGAGTTCTGAAAATCAAACACAGGGCATCAGGCACTTTACTCTCCATCCCTACATAAAAAATATTCTATCCATTAATATATAAAGCAATATAGCCTAGGTTTTTAAACATCAGGCACATTATGCTGTGTTGAGGTAGTGTTAAGCATTCTAAATGTTAATTAATTGGTCCTGCTTGCTGTCTGTTACTTACAGTGAATCTGATTGGTTAAATAAAGTGCCGAGGCCTGAGATTGGGCAAAGACAGAGAAAGGTGGGACTTCCTGGGATTAGAGCAGGAAGTCTCCACTTTAGACAGAGGA
This sequence comes from Lophiomys imhausi, assembly GCA_907164525.1. Taxonomy (NCBI): domain Eukaryota; kingdom Metazoa; phylum Chordata; class Mammalia; order Rodentia; family Muridae; genus Lophiomys; species Lophiomys imhausi. The sequence goes on along the minus strand of CAJQZJ010004750.1, from coordinate 8,520,665 downwards.
TTAATGCATTTCCAGCCAGAAGCAGGAAGAAGGAGGCACACACCATGGGTTAGAAAAATATAAAAAAATTACAATGAAAATCATTATTAAGACCTAAATCTACATACTTTTTTGCATATAAAACATCAGTTTTCATTTGCTTTTCAAAAATAAACTTATGAAAAGTGTAAGAATTTGTCAAGAGACCTATCTTTTTTCTAGAAGCTCTAGTTACCAGCTTTGTTTTTTAACTTTTTTCAAGTTGACTGTATAAAGCTTCCTATACAATAATATGCAATACTATTCCTAAGGTCCTGTAGTCACACCATCCTATTTACAAACACAAATGATCTTGTATGTGAATGATAACTCCCTCACAAGTCTGACCTCCCTGCTAGGTAAGAGTGCTCCAGAGACATTACTGCTTTCCCTGCTTCCCTCACAGTCCTTGAACACACCTCAGACACAATTCCTTTTCTGAAACTCCCAAGAAACAAATGTGCTTACAATTCAGAATCCCTCAAATTCCACTAAGGCATACTCTCTATATAATGCTCCGGAAGTCTAGTGTATCTGATCAAACAGTCTAATTTTTCAATTAGACCGTTGGCTTATTAAATACAAGCCAGGTTAAGTCTGACCACATTGAGCAAGTATTTTACAGCCTGCAAATTGTGAGTCAATTCACTTTTTTTTTTTTTCAGTCATAGTCTTCTTGGTTCAGATTTACCATCTCTAATCTATTCTATATAGAGCCAGGTTTACCTTTTCACAATACATCTGGCTATAAACATGATACCCTGAAACAAAAAAAGCCATTTAAATAAAACCAATGGTAATTTTATTAAAATATCAACTTAAAAACACATTTGCATTCATTAGATGTGGTAGAGGTCCCACAGTAATATAAAATATTAATAGTAAAAGGAAATGGAATGGAGTATGGGAATGTGAAAGACAAGAACTCTGCAAACTCTCTCTGCAATGTTTTTGTAAACTTACTTTTTAAAATTACTTTTTGGACTGGACATTGGGAATGTATGCTAAGCCATATAACTCTCATAATTGTGGCCTATTTATTTCTGTTGTTTTGTATTGTATTTATAGTTATAAGAGAAAGAACCATTTGTTGGACTGAAAGGGAGAGCTGTTGGGGGAAAAAAGAAATACCTTAAACTAAAAAAAAAAAAGGGTAGAGGATGGGGGGTTGAGGGGGAAGAGGGTGGAAGGGTGGGACTGGAGGGGGGAGTAGAGAGGAGATTGTGATTGAGATGCAACTTAAAGAAATAAAAAATTATTTTAAAAAATTACTTTTATATTTTTGGTTGTGAGCCTAGACTTTAACGGCTGAGCCATCTGTCCAGGCAGTCATTGGTATGTTCTTAGTTTTGGAAGCTGCAGGCCCTGCACTTCCTATATAAGCAGATATATTTATCCCTCTCAGGTCTCTGAGGTGGTTGAAGAATAGACAGCTAGAGTCTCATAGTTAAATTTTGAACTGTTTAGGAATCAAGAGGGTGTTATAGATCTAAGAAGATACTCTTAAAAGTGTGTTGCAAGTTAGTATGAATGTTGAGTCACATATAGACCTTTAAACTCATGGAGATGGTTAGATAGTAGAATGTTAAAGTCAGGGGCCAAATATGTATAAACTGGACATTGGGAAGGTATACTGGGCCATTTAACTCTCATAAATGTGGCATATTTATATCTGTTGTTTTGTATAATACTTACTGTTATAAGAGAAGGAACCATCTGTTGGACTGAAAGGGGAAACTTCTGGGGGGGAAGAGGGTGGAAGGGCGGGATAGGAAGGGGGAATAGGGAGGGGTTTGTTACTGAGATGTAACTTGAAGAAAAAAAATAAAGTATTTAAAAAAAATTACTTTTAAAAAGCTCAGAAAATATATTCATTCATACATATACCACCTAAGATGATAGCTTTCGATGTAAGAAATAAAAATAATTAGTTTATACTTGTAGAATTAAATTTAACTTCAAGGTTTCTACGGGTGGGTTTTCTTATGAATTCCTTCCATTCTTCTGTCTGGTAGTCTTGCTTATTATACTCTTCCTCCAAGAACCAAGTGTCCACAAACTGACAGATCTCAAGACATGCAGAAATCGAGATTCTGCAAGACCAGTCCTTAATAATCCGTGCTCTATCCTGACGTAGTTTTTATGGACAGATAAAATAAATCTGGTCTGTTGCTGACACCTGGATACTTCCCTGTTGCGATGGCTCATTAAATAAGGAGAACTTGACAAGAAAAGCTTTTCATCTGCAGCAGCTAGTGGTCATGACAATTCACCTACAAGGGTACAGGATCTCTTCTCCTTTTTGGGAATGATTTTTCTAACTATTGTTCAGATAAGAATGTATTCCAAGAGTAAATGTATATACATTAATATTAATCCCTTCTTCACTTTGGTTCATTCTTTTTATAATGAATAAAAACCAGGCACCATCTGAGAGCACCACCTTCCAATACAACCTCTCGGTGAGCTCTTCAGCACCCTCCCGTTCTCTCTCAGCCAGCACAGACATCCTTTATCTTCCAATGTGCGGACTGAGGTCAGTCAAGGGTAAATCTAATTCTACTGCCAAGATTATGTTGTGCTAAATTTCTTCAATGCCAAAACTTTCCATTGCCTATATGATGAAACTGAACTAGCACAACACACAGAGCTTCCAGAGATGCTGCTGCTGGAACCTCTGCTCCTCTCTATCTCCGTGTAATAATGAGCTGCAGGCGCTTCACCCTCCACTGATCTGTCAGGCATGCCATGTCCTTCCTGAATCTCTGTTTCTCCCTTTTCTGAACAAGCTCTTGCTTTGAAACAGGGCTCCTCTGTTTGTATGCCTAATCCAGCCTAGCAGCGTGTCAGTCTGTTATTAGTCTTGGGGACACCAGTGCAAAATGCAGTAGTTAATCAGATGTTTGTCACACACATACACACTCACATGCACATACACACTCACATTCGCACACACACTCACATACACACTCACATGCGCATGCACACTCACACACACTCACGTACACACTTAATGAACACACACAGACTTTTCTTAATTATAATTCAAAACACACACACACTTTTCTTAATTATAATTCAAAACCAAGAAAATATAAACCTTCATAAAATGGCAAACTTTGGAAACAGAAGAAACCGTCTAGTAATCCTTCCACTGAAGAACTGCACTGAGCCCTTAAGTGGAAGCAGAAAACTGGTATTAAAGAAAAAGTTTAAAATTCAGGGGAAAATATAGTTAACTTTGTTTGATTTAAAACATAGTAAACTATGTTCTTGAGATGTGAACAATGGGAAACCTGATATACCAACTTGTTATTGATTTTTTAGTTGAACAATGAGAAGAAATAAATTAGAGAGGATTTTCCCTCAATATAGTTCCAGGGTGGAAAGAGTAAGAAGTAGATGAATAAAACCGAAGGCATGGAAACAAAAAGGAGGAGCTTCCGAAGTCAACCAGAAAAACAGATGATCTGTATATGGGCCGGAACTGAGACTATTACATCACTGCCACACTCACCCAGCAATGAGCAACAGAGCTAACTGCTTTGACTGAGGTGTCCTCAGTCATGACTCAATACTAGAATGCAATCAACCCTGTTCCTATACGAAAATAATAATTTTCTTGAAAGAAACAAACTTTCAAAACCTTCTTCAAAAACTTCTTTAGTTTTACTTTTTAAGAAAAATCTATGGAAATAATAAACTGTCTAATATAAATATCCTCTGTTGACTCTAACCAGGTCCTCAGTGTAGCTGCAATCACATCTATAAACACACACATACACACAAAAATCCAAACCCTACAATCACCAAGGTTAAAATGAGGCCAATGCTACAAATTAAAACTCAGACACTTTCCCCAGGGCCATTTTCTTTTGGCTTAAGCATGTATGCCAGACACATGAGCAACTGCTCTTACAAGCAGCAGCAACTGAAGAATGGCAAAGGTTCACACCTCTGTGACACGCAAAGAACATGGCAGTTAGAACAGAGGTAGTCTGCTTCCTGAGATGGACAGACAGTCCAACTGGCACAGGAATGCTACAACTTCCATTTTCCTAAGGACCAAAGTCAATTGCTTCTCTACCATAAATCAGCAATCTTTATATTTCATAAGTGGCCAGAATTCCCTAGCAAGCTATAGATCAGCACACCAAGCCCCACACTTCAGAGTAAGAACTCTGAACATCACGAATCAGAATAATGAAAATGCACCCTAAAATGTTCCAAAGACTCTATAATTACACAAACAATGAGATATCCTAAAGCCCTGTTATTCAAAAATATATCCTCTCTCACAGAAAAGCCATTTTTTTCTTTGTTGGTTGTAACACAACCAACACTTTGCATAAATCAAATAGGCAATTTTGCTTTGTGTGAAAACGCTATGAATTATATAGAAATACAAACCTAGTTGCAAAGTAATGTCACTATCATTGTGCAATTTATAATTATCTTAAAACAAAATTGAAATATAAAACACACTCAGCCCCAAGCACGCAAACATGCCTATTGGCAGAGAGTAAGAAAGTCACCTCTCACTCATGAGTTCATCAGAGACTTTCTGTTCTTCATACTCCATTTTGTCCTTATTGGTGTGGCTTCTTTCTTCACTTTCTAGAACAACTCCTTCCTCCTGGGTTTTTGGTCCTGGTCTGATCCCTTTCAGTTTCCTTTTTTTAACTTTATTCCGGGTAAACTCTGGACACTGGTGTGCTCTATCGTTGTCCATGTCCTGGTCTCTACAGCCTTCAGGCAGCTGGGTCATTGTCCTTTTGGTGGAGATGTCCTGAGGGAGATCCACTGCCATGCGCTTTACCTTCCTCCTCCGACGGAGAGTTCTGTTCCCGAGGCTGTCCACCGCAAAGTCAGACTCATGCCACAGAAGTCTTTTACCTCGGACACTGTTATTTAAGTTTGAAGATGGCCGACGCTTCACCACTAACATTTGGTCATCCGAGTCACTGTGGTCTTTTTTATTATTGTTGTGATTCTCTCTATAGTCCTTACTTGGTTCTTCTAAACTAGAATCAGAGCCTTCACTTAAGCAGTGGCCAGTCTCCCATGGGTGGTGAACATTATAGGATCTCCGCTTCCTCCCTCTCCTTTTCCTGGCCTGGCGTTTCAGAGGGCAAGAGAGATTTCGAGAATGATCTCCTGTTTCAGCAAATCCACCTCGGGCTTGCTCAGAGCTCTCTTCCAGCGCAGAGACAAGATCGTGAACGAGTTCTTCCATTGTTCGACTGAAATGCCTATATGTTTTAGAGAACAAAAATATAAAGTCACTCAGTGCTAACCTAGTTAGTTTTCCACACAAGCAATTCACTCTAAACATGACTATAATTAATATTCTTTACAAGATGTCTGAAAGGAATATTACTGCCCTATTCAAAGTATTACAGTTTCGATCTGATTCCTTAACACATTTCTTGTATAAGTTTTGTTTTTTGTTTTTGTTTTTTTTTTTAATTAAACGTAGGAATGTCTGGGTATGAAAGTACACACCTGTCTCTAATCCTAGCACTCAGGAAGCTGAGACACAAATATTAAGTTTAAGTTTGAGGTCAGACTGGAATACAAAACAGACCGGAATACAAAACAGACCCTGTCTTGAAAAATAAATTCCTAACACTGGAATCACTTCAAGACAGGTTAAGTACAGTATCAGTTGGGGGTAGGGTGGGAGCCCAGTAGGTTAAGCTCTTGCTGCACAAGCATGAGGTTCTACATGTAAAAGCTGGACATGGGGGTGCACACCACACCTGTAACCCCAGCAAACAGGTACAGACAGGAGTATCCAGTGGGCTCAATGGTAGAGATCACGGCTGAATGACACTGAATGAGAGACTGTCCATAAAAGAATAAGATAATGAAATGACTGAGGAAGACCTTCAGGTGTCAACCTCTGGCATCCACATACAACCACATTGGTGAACATAGCCAACACACACACACACACACACACACACACACACACACACACACACACA
>CAJQZJ010004750.1:8494365-8514647 GCA_907164525.1 Lophiomys imhausi | reverse complement strand
ACACACACACACACACACACACACACACACACACACACACACACACACACAAGATCTCAGTATTTTTCTATGATTATTATGTAATGATGGAAAACATTTTTTACATAAATTACTGTTCCTCAGTCCATACCTGCCACTTTTCTAAAATCATTTACCTTAAAACTTTCTCAGTCCCTTCCCAGCCCACTAACTGTTGAGTAAAGGAGGCATAAAACCTCTACTTCCCAATCACTTTACCTCATCACTGCCATATCAGAGGTAATGTCTATCAAACATAAGAAGAAAGTTTAGCCAAACAGTGGCCATATCTTCAACACTAATAAGCAAGTGATGCAGAAACTGTATTCGGTTCCAAAGTGGAGCCTCAGGTTCTGTAGGGCCATCATGAACACATTCTGAAGCAATCTACTAAGTCTTTTTGGTCAGCAAGCATCAGAACAGTGATATTTTGGAGCTTTAATAAATTATGTGGTTCTTTCCAAATTCAGTTCCCAATGATGTTAAATTAGTTGGTGTAACAATTTTAAATGTTCCAGACACTTCAGATATGTATCTATCTTATGAAAATCATGGCCCATCACTTCTCAAATTAATTTCGACAGGCACCCAGGGTAACAAAATATTCCCAACAGTCTTCTAGGGACCAATAAAGCTTCCAGAGTTTATAAGAGGGGTAAACACACCTTATTTGCACAGGTTTAGGTTACAAATATTTTTAGGTTGTATAGGCCAGTCTCTTATCACTCCACTCTCATATTAATGTAAAAGTAGCCATAAACAAAGAGTCCCACAAGATGGTTTTCTTTCATTCTGAATAAAATCAAGTGGTATTCAAGGAGTTTTCCAACCCTTGGTCTATGTAACCTCTAGTTACATACAATCTCTATCATCTACCTATTTTAGACTTTAGCAAGTTTCCTGTAATAGCTTGTAACTTTTTATTTTCATTTTTAAAACCTAAAGATTTAATGCCCAACAGTTGAATATTTAGTATATGCCAATATTTACTAAGTATATTGCCTCATTTCATTCTCACACAAGAACGCTGGGGCGACAAGCAAATAGAACCAGCAAGAGACCTGTCCATGTGTCCTGTTCAAGTGTTAGATACGAGTCAGGCATAAGATTCCAGAGCCCTGTGCTTCTCAACGCAGTGGAGAACAGTGGCCATGATGGTAGCAGCCACTCCTTACAGCTCTGTCCACGACAGGCTTAATGCGTAACAGTTTAAAAGCCAAAAGCTCATGGCTAGTTATGTGACATATTGTATCAACAGAAAGAAAGCTCTAGAAAACCTAAATGAACACTGGATACAGAGAACATGGCTGCTGAGGATGAAATGAGTCCAGGGAAATCATCTAGGGATGGCAAAACAAAATGTGGGCAATGGAATTAACACACCGCTGCCTTCCAGCTACCCTGAGGTTGTGTGCTCCAGACCTAGCTCTCTCCAAATCTGAGCACGTGATGTATGAACAAAAATAGTCACAACAGTTTTCAGACACACATCCAAAAACATATTTTAAAGAAATTCTCGAAATCATCTGAGATTACTTTCTTCCTTCAAAAGGCTTCAGACAGCAGCATGGAGACCTACACTTCTCATCTGAACTGGATATCATGCCAGCAAGGGCTGTAACAGGCTGGTTGATAAGCAGACGGGTCTTTTATCTATTACCTGTGGGTTAGTAACCGCCTGTTTACTTTCTTAGTGCAATGAATGACTTGCTCTTTTCCTTTAAAACTAGTTCTCAGAAGAAATGTGATCTGAAAAGCCCATTATCTCTGAATATAACAGTGCACCTTTAAACAAAATTCAGCTAAAGACAGCTTTATATGCATTAAAATTGGGATCCTTTCTCTAAACAGTTCTATCACTGGTTCAGGAACAACTGCTTTTTGAAGACAAGAATGTTCTTATCATTAAGTGAACAGATAGTTCAAATTTTCATGTTAAGACATGAAATTAATGAATAAGTAAGTCTCCAAGTAAAATAACGGTTTATTTTAAAGGTGGTTTGGTGTCTCACCTCAGACATCTGGTGGTGGCCTGTTTCTTTGTTTCCTGTGTAGCCCCACTAGAGCCTGAACGGAGCCTTCCTCAGCAAGAATGCTAGGTCACAGGCTCACTCTACTCCGCCTGGGTTAGTCAACGTTCTTAATGTTGGAGTAGGATGCTAATGCACCCACTCACCCACCAAAATGATACTCTGAAATTGACTTTTCAAAATTTATTTCTATGTATGTGTTTTGCCTACATTACGTGTATGAACTTCAAAAAATGTAGAAGAAAGTCAGAAGGAGCTGGGTGGGGTTTCCTCCGGGATCAGAGTTAGATGGTTGTGAGCTGCCATGTGGGTGGCCTGGGCATTGAACCTGTGTCCTCTGGAAGAGTCTCCAGTGCTCTTAACTGCTGAGCCATACCTCCAGCTCTTCATCAACTAATTGTTATTGAAAAATGATTTCTATAACTAATAAGGCTTAACAAAATATAAACCACATATGAATGAAAGCAATTTTTCTTAGAATCTCATTAACATTAAGCTAGCATTACTCAATTTCCATTGTTTCTCTTGAAAAAATAAAATATTTTAATCAGAAGAATCCAATGAATTCTGTGGTATCTTTCAAGAATAAACTGAATTAAAATTGTTTTAGAGGATTCTTTCAAAGCTGCAGAAACACAAAAAAATATATTTAATATAATTTTAATTCAGTCATTTTTCATCCCATTTGCTCTGATTTCTCCACAACTCAATTCTAAGAAAAATCCCTGTAGATGAGCCAACAATATTAGTCAATTAATATCATATTGTTTCACTTACATCTTCCAGGTAAAAGGGCAGAGAACTAAAACCATAACAGACCATGTCACCATCAGCTCTTGTATCTCCTTTGTTTGGGCAGGAGAATGAAGCATCATTAGACTGATGTACTAAAACACTTTATCTTAAACATATTCATTTTCTTATACAAGACCTTACCTTATGGAGGAGAAATGAGGCAACGTAAGACTTTTCTGTACAAAGACAGACTTGCCAAACAGCCAGGATTTTAATCTGAATTAACATAAACTTAGTGAATATACCACTTGACTTGAGATGTTTTTATTCATATGTGAAATGTGAATAGGCTTCATTTAAAGCCTATTTACAATGAAATCTTGGGAAACAGCACTGGATAAAATGTCTAAAACATCAGCTCAGTAATGGCTTGATAGTACTACTATATAGATTTTATCAAGGAAATAAGTGTCTATGTCAGGCAGAATTTGGTTATGCTGAGAAATATTAAATGTATTTGTTCCAAGATTTGATGAGCCAGTTACTTTTAAAAGGCAGGGCCTCAAATCAGGTTTGCTTTCATGTCCCTTTTAGGTACTATTAATAAACTGCCATCTTTGAGTCCCTTACCATTATTTCCAAAAAAGGTTTTCCTAAAAAAAAAAAAAAAAAAATGTATGTCATATAGGAAGATGGATTAAAGGAATAAATCATGGCATGAAGAGGCTTTTTTTCTACCCAAAGATTTATGTCATATGAGAGAACCAGGAAGCTGCTCTTAGTCCTAACTTCCTGCTTGTATCTTCCCAGAAGGACTAAATACTGACTGACAGCCTGGAGCACTGCCTCCCTATTCCTGCTTTTTGGAGACTGGTCTGGATACATAAGCCAGGCTAGTCTTTAACTTACAATCTTCCTTCCTCATTCTCCTAAGGGTACTGTAATTACAGGTATGAATCACCATTCCTAGACCCAAGGGCTCTTGCATGGCACTTAAATACATGTAAGGAGAGTAAGAATAAAGAAAGCCCAGAAAACAGATACACCTAACTCAATTAACTATTTTATTAATAACTATTACTTTCGATACCTCTATTTCTAGCAACTCCCAGTCTTAAGAGGCAGGCAGAGACAATTTTTTTAGGAATATTATTTTTGTCCTGGATACTGGTAAAATTGTCAATGTAACAAGAGAATACTTAAATGTATATCTACTGAATGAATCCACCAGTTAATTAAAAAACAAAACCCTTCCAAATTGAATTTGGCAGTTTCAGTTATTAAATAATGGGGAAAGTTTCAGTTATGAAATATTTGAAAAGGGAAAAACAAAATCAAATACAACTTATCACCTAGTACATAATCATATTCCCACTGTGATTTGTCTAAGACACAGAGTCTTCCTTCTGCTAAGTTAAACTACTTTCTTAATGGCAACTAAATGTAAAATATTCTTGCTAAGTTCAACCACCATTGGCCTTCAAAAATTTAAGGGAGGAAAAACATTTCTCTCTTTGAGTGTACCTCAGTGGTTCTCAACCTTCCTAATGCTGCGACCCTTTAATACAGTCCCTCATGTTGTGGTGACCCCCAATCATAAAATTATTTTTGTTGCTACTTCATAACTGTAATTTTGCTACTGTTATGAATCATAATGTAAACATTTGATATGCAGGATATCTTATATGTGGCCCCTGTGAAAGGGTCATTTGACCCCCAAAAGGGATTCGACCCACAGATTGAGAACCGCTGGTCTACATAAACATAACTTCAGAGTGTACATAGTTAGTCAAGAGCTATGCTTATGAATGTACGATACAGTATGGCTGACTACTCACAAACAAGAAAACAGTGGTGGAGTTACATACTTCTATATCATGTTAATTATTGCATTTGATTTTTTAAAAAGCTGTTTAGGAAAAGCTATTTGGCCATGTAAGTATACAGCAAATAGCCAAAAAGTTCAGATGAAGATGAATACATGCTATTAACATAGATTATGGCAATGGGTAAATAAGCATAAATAGCAAAAGATGCCACACCAAGGGTAAGGGCTACACTTTAAGACTAATCAAACAAAATATTATCCATAAGATTTGTTTTAAATGTTGAAAATTTATGATGCTCATTGGAATTTAAAATTTTCCTTCCTTAATTATACTGTTAAATTTATCAAAATGAGTCTATCTCAAGCTGGAACAGTAGGTGTGTGGCTCAGTGGTAAAATATTTACCTAGCATACTCAAAGTTCTGTGTTCCCTAAACCACCACAACAACAAACAAACGGATCTTTCTTTCATTGTCCTAGCCGTTTACTAAGAGGCTACATGGTAGGAGGTGAGGGTAGCTCAGCAGCCTTTAAGAACCCTTACTGCTCCACCAGAGGACCCGAGTTTGGTGTCCAGCTCTCAGGTGCACACCACCTAAATCTCCAGCTCGGTAGGTAAAGTGGGCAGAGGATCCTATGATCTTGGCTGACCTCCTTGGCCTACACACAGGAATGGCTCAGCAGTTAAGAGCACTGGCTGCTCTTCCAAAGGACCAGAGCTCAAATCCCAGCACCCACATGACAGTTCAAAACTGCCTGTAATGGCTGGGTGTGGTGGTGCACCCCTTTAATCCTAGCACTTCAGAGGCAGAGGCAGGCAGATCTCGGGTCTCTGTTGAGTTCAAGGCCAGCCAGGTCTACAGAATGAGTTCCAGGACAGCCAGGGCTGTTACACAGAGAAACTCTTTCCGGAAAAACCTAAATAAAAAACAAAACAAACAAAAACCCCTAGATTTTTAAAATGAAAAGAAATACTATGTCTTATGGCTTGGTGTAGTGGATCTTGCCTATAATCTCAGCACTTAAGGAGGAGAGGCAGAATTCCCTCAAATGTTGAGACTACCCTGGGTACACAGTTGAGACTCTGTCTTCAATGCATCTGATTCCTGCTTTAATATACAGATATGAATAAGAAGACAGTTAAAGACTCTTTCTTCTCCAGTTAAGAATCATGATGTTAGCCGGGCGGTGGTGGCGCACGCCTTTAATCCCAGCACTTGGGAGGCAGAGGCAGGCGGATCTTTGTGAGTTCGAGGCCAGCCTGGTCTACAAAGTGAGTCCAGGACAGCCAAGGATACACAGAGAAACCCTGTCTCGAAAAAACCAAAAAAAAAAAAAAAAAAAAAAAAAAAAGAATCATGATGTTCTCTAACAAACAGAAGAATCCATTCCTTCTGAGAGTACCAAAGCTCCACTGACTGCATTCGGTGGCAGAGTCTGCTGGACGCTACAGCTCTGTCACTTTGTCACCAGAGACATCTGAGGAAACTACTTCCTTTCCTCTTTACCCTAGAAAACTTTTAATAATTTAATTGGCTGACCTTTAAGTTAAATAAGAAAAAGTAAGGTCTAACTGTCTTTCAGCTAATGATTTGCTGACACAGCTCATTAAGCAAACTTGGAAGCCATTTGTTTATTCTCTGCTACTTCATTTAATAACTGACTTCAAGAGTCATCCACACTTTTTTCACTGCTTCTAACTGCTTTCAAAAACTTAAATTACTCATTTTTTAAAAATGACTAAATGAAATGCAGTCAGAATCTAAGTCAAACAAGACCAAAAAAACTGAATTTAAAAAGTAATTCATCTGTCAACAAGCTTTGGTAGGGTAAGAACTGTCTTTTATTGCTTATACATTGCTTTAACAACACAGTAAACACAGACTGATTTCCATAGTACAACCACTATAGAAATCAGTCTGGTGATACCTTAGAAAACTTGGAATAGCTCTACCTCAAGACCCAGCCATACCACTTCTGGGTATACATCCAAATGACTCCTCACCAATCCACAGGGACATCTTCTCAACTATGTTCATAGCAGCTTTATTTGTAATAGCTAGAAACTGCAAACAACCCAGATGTCCTTCAACTGAAGAATGGATAAAAAAAAAACTGTGATGCATTTACACAATGAAATACTACTCAGCTATCAGAAACAAGGAAATCATGCAATTTGCAACCAAATGGATATAACTAGAAAAAGCTCATCATGAGTGAGCTCAGACTCAGAAAGATACACATGGCCTATGTTAACTTATAACTGGATTTTAGCCCTTATAGTATAAGATAACCATCCTACAATCAATATACCCAAAAGAGCAGGAACAGGGACTTGGTTACCTGTCAGTGGAACACCCCACCCTAGTGGAACTGCCATGTATGCCTCCTGTACAAGAGGAAGCTTAGACCTCACGTGACTTATGAACTGAGGGGGGCTGATACACCGAGACAACCCACACCGGAAGGATGGGTGGGAGATGGGGTAGAGGGTAGGAGGGAGGGGACGGCAATGAAGATGTAATGAAGAAATAAACAAACATGTAAAAAAAAAAGAAATACCAAAACCTGGGCAACGCAGCATGTGCCTATAAGTCCAGTGCTTGGGAGGCTGAGACAGGGGGACCACTTGGGGGAAGTCAGCTGGGCTACAGAGCAAAACTCCACTCAAACAGGTAAAGAGAGCAGAAAGGAAGAGAGGAGAGCCATGATAAAAGGAGGGAAGCCAGGCGGGGAAGTCTGCATAGTTGGACAGTTGTGAATTCAAACTACAAAATAAAGGTTCCAGTTTTGTGGAACCCATCTCTTCTGTCAATCAAGACGAATTTTAAAAATTTCTTTCAAAAACACGAATTGGTGGGTGCTAATAACACCATCAAGTAAAAACAGTACTGCAAGTAAATTGTGACTGGAGCAATAGTCCATCATCAGGCAACAGATGAGCAATGCACAGGGTTCGTGACTGGAGCAATAGTCCATCATCAGGCAACAGATGAGCAATGCACAGGGTTCCTCGGCATGATAGGGAATGGAAAGTAGAAGAATGAGTAAACAGGGTCGCAGTTGTGTTTTGTTTTAATTTGTCAACTAGCACACAGTCTTTCCTCTCTAGTAAGACCAGACCAATCTGAACACATTCCACCTCCCTTCCTTACTGACACACGAAATAGTGAAACACTAAGAAAAGTACACTTTAGAGGAAACACTAGGATGTTCGGAAGTTCCTTTATCTTGTTTTGTGTGGGGTACAACTGCCAAATGTAATAAAAACTAAGACAATAAAAACTAAACTAATGCCTCGATTTCCAAGCCGTTCACACCAATTAAAATGGCTCACTTAAAAAGCATTCCCTATTTTTCTAACTGGAAATTGCGATAACTTAAAAGTCACAGGAGAATCGGCACTCATTTAAAAATGAACTATAAGGTGAGAAGATTCAAATAAAGTATCTGGCCTAAGATGGTCTTTTAACTCTTCAGTTATAGGTGATGCAAAAGAATCAGACAACATAGCCCATTGACATGGACTTTAAAATCACACTTCTTGACTTACTGGTCAGATTTTTGTGTTTCAAGATTGTCGGCGGAATATCTAGTTTCTTGTTTCACTACATTTATCGGAAGGGGGGGGGGGCCTTGGAATAAACGGGGGTGAGGTGACCAGGGTTTTCAGCCAGAAAATCCAAAACCTACCTACTATTTCTGGTACTCACCGGCACAGAGAAACTTTGCCTCTTCAACTTTCTGTGCCTGTGGTAGTCTCATATCACAGGTATGGCATCAGGATAAAGTACGATTTGCGAGAGCAGTTTGAAAACTTACAGCAATAGGTAATGACACACTAAAGACAAATTCGAACTCCAAACATAAGGCTGTTGGACAACACCCATCTCCACGGGAACTGGGACAGAACCTCCTAAGTGGTGGAAAACTTCTAGATTTGACACAAGCCGAGCTGAGCGCAAGGAGTACGGTACGGGAGCCTGATGTCTCTTCCACTAGGAAACTTCCAGAGCTGCGGATTTCTACAATCCCATTAACTATGGTACCTGGCACAATGTGACCAGTTTAGAAGGGGCGACGGGATCGAGGCCTGAAGGAACTCAATGCTTGGCTGAGCCCATCCAGGAGCCCCTCCGGGTTGCCCGCCTGTGCCCGCCCTGTCCTCGGCGGCCCGCCGGTCTCACCAGCTCTTCCCGGCGGCGGCGGCGGCTCCGATCGCTGGGCGCCCGGCGGCCCCGAACATCAACGACACCCGGGAGCGCGGCCTCGAGGCTCAGGCCCGAGGACCGACTCCAACTCCCTTGCCCCCGGGCACTTCCACACAGTCCTTCAGCATTTTGAGTGGAACTTCCGGAAGCTGGCTGGAGGAGGAAACAGGAAGTCGGAAGCAACCATTCGCTCCCCTTGGTTTGGTGGTCCTTTCCTGTCAGCTCCTCTAGCAATCCAGGAGGAGAAAGGAACGAGTCGGCTGAGGTCGGGTCTCACGTGAAAAAATCTGAATTCTCTCTCCAGTTACTTGAAACTGAAAAAGAGTGAGAGTAAATGGGAATGAGTCGGAAGTGCCTTGGTTCAGCCCAGTTACCATGGAGACTAATAGTAACAACCTTGGTAAACCCCAGGCCTGCAAGCCATGGCTACTTTAGCCAAGCTGCAGGCTCGGTCGTCGTTTCTAGAATCTCAGTACTACTATAGGAACAGGTAAGTAGTGAAGAGAGGGGTCGAAGAAAAAGTTTACTGTTAACATGTTAACAAATTATTTAATTCAGGAAATAGCCTTCCTTTTCTCCCCTATGGTGGGTGACTCAAACATGATCAGAAGTTAATTTTTTAAAAAGTACTACATAAGTAGATTACATATATATAACTAGAGAGAGAAATCATTCACAGTTTGATGTGCTCTAAGGAGAAGCCCAGCATAGATAATATTATAAAGTGCAGCCAGAGGTGAAATAAACCCTCGCTGGGGAAACTGAGGCAGGAGGATCACTGTGAGTCCAGTCCAGCCTGAGCTACATAGAGAATTCACGGCTGCCCTGGGCTACATTTGGGAGTCTTCCTTCTCAAAATACTGTTTGTTTTGTTTTGTTCGGTATGTTTTGTTTGTTTTGTTCAATATTTTAAAATAATCATTGAGCAGTTTGGCTTGGTGAAACCCATTTTCCATATTAAAGGTTTAGTGGCCTATTGATGTTACTCAGACTACCCAGTTAGTTCCATAAGCTCAGAATGTTCTTGTCCAGAAAGGAACTTTAGCTTCTCTTATCTCACAAACATCATGGGATTCCATTGTTCTGTGATTCATTTGCCTTAAAATAAAGTTTCTAAACCATTGTGACAAGATAACTAGTACCAGTAAATGGACAAGTGCTAAGGCAGCGTTCTCCATTCTCCCACACCTAAATTTCCTGTCTATAAGAAAGGTCATGTAAATTAGAAGCAATGACCCAGTAGTTTTTCTAATTTAGAAGAAACCACAAAAAAGTGCATTACAGTGTAGCAGACCAATGGTAAACATTTCAATGTGAGAAATTTCCCTGAGCTATTCTTATCCTAACTACATATCACCTATGGTTTTGTTATTTCATCATGTACTTCTAGCAACTAACAAGGATAATAAATAAATATTTTAATTTTTGTGGACAGTATGGATCTTTTTGGTGCTACAAGTAGGACAGGGTTGCTTTTTCTTTCTTTTTTAAAACCATTATGTCAGTCTTTAGTGTCTTTCCTACTTCCTGAAATTTAATAACCACAGTAATTATTTCCTGAATAATTACATTAGTGAAACTTCCAATCAATCATCTTTAAATAAGCATAAAGTAGTGGAATTATTATACTTAACATTCAGAAATTATTTAGCATTCATTTAGAGTTATGTGACAGGCTTGTATTTGTTTATGACGTTGATATATAATTGAAACTAATTCCATCCTTTATGCTGTTGACAACCCATTGTTTAACAGAGTCTTTTAAAAAGGTATTGTGATGAACTCTTAAGTCAAAACTGAGGTTTCTTCTTTGCTAGCTAGCATTCATAATGCCAGAATATGCTATGCAGGCTGTTTAAGGAAAGAAGTCATCATGGATCACACGCAGATGTAGATCCTGTTTACTTAAATACTGAACTGCTTGGAAAAATATGTCCAGTGGTACAATAGTGGCATAGATATTCTGAAGGTAATCAAGCACTTCTTGGTTGGATTAGAGAATCAAAAGGCATACATTTCTGCAAGTGTTGAACTGGCCAAGCCTTGGCTAGGAAAGCCACAGGCAAAAAGTAATCATATAAAATATAAATAAGGGCTGGAGAGACTGCTGAGTAGATAAGTGCACATGCTGCCAAACCCTATAACCTGAGTTTGGTCCCCAAGATCCACATGATAGAAAGAGAAAACAGATTTCTGCAAGGTGTCCTCTGACCTCTTCAAACATGTATGTATTTGTTAAAAATAATATGTAATCAGAATTTTAATTAATATATTGAAAATTAAAGAGGGAAATTCCTTGAGAAATTGGTGTCATTCCCCAATGGTTGTTGAGTACATTAGTTCTTGTGAACTTTGATGTGCTCTAGAGTCACCTGGGAAATTTGTTAAATGTGTTGACTCTGATCCACTGTGTCTCAGAACCAGGAAATCTGCATCACAGACAGAAATTCCCTGTGGGGCTCTATTTTACATTTTAAAAGGAGACTGTAGGTGAAAAGTTGTGTTGTGTTTTATCTGCAGTTCTTCAGCATTCTTCTAAGTTATATATTTATTCCCTAATCCTACAAGGAAAGAAAAATGAGAATCAGTTAGTTTGGATACTTTGTACAAGGTCACATAGCACTGCACACTTCCACTGGACAAAATTCTCTTTCCAGTAAAGTGATATGGGTGAAGTAGGAAGAAACACCAAGCTGTGCCAGTCCAAATGGCTTGAGTGAATTGTTACTGCAAATCCATTTGCCAGAAGGAAATAGCCTTATTTTAATGCCATTCTTCATCGTCCCTGACAAGGCATCAGCTAAAGCATCTCTACCTCATTACTGGTACTGGAATAATGCTGAAGAAGAAAGATGATTTTGTTGAGAAAATATATCACTAAGTCACAAGTGTGATTTTCACATGTTAAATTTTTCTTTAAAATTCTGTTTGTAATATTAATATTGATCCTGTCAGGCATTTTGGCTCAGTCTTGTAACCCCAGCACTTGTGCTAAATAATGTGTTCAAAGTCAACCTGAACTATTGGGTTTTATTTATCCTATTTTTTTTTTTTTTGGTTTTTTTCAAGACAGGGTTTCTCTGAATATCTCTGGCTGTCCTGGACTCGCTTTGTAGACCAGGTGGCCTCGAACTCACAAAGATCCGCCTGCCTCTGCCTCCCAAGTGCTGGGATTAAAGGCGTGCGCCACCACCGCCCGGCCTATCCTATGTTTTTTATTTTAAGGAATTCTTCTTTATCTCAGAGAAATTAATCATATAATTCTCATATGTCTCATTACTGAAGCATATTTGAATGCTTTAAATCAAAGCTAAAGAAATACATAACAGGTTAAGTTAATAGCTTCCTATTCATTATTGTGATTATCAAATGGACATTTAACATGTTGAACTGTTTTAAGCTAATTTAAATTTCCTATTTTTCATAACTTCCTACATATGACATATTTATCTTGAATTTTTAATAAACTTAATTTTTCATTCTTACCAGAACTTTATATTAACAAGCTTCTCAGTACTGTAGAATAGTCACTGACTACTTGCCCCTAAAGGCATTGCAGATGTGACTGCTATGTTACATGTGTTCAGGAGGTCTCAGAGAGGAGAGAGGCTGTATCTATATTCAGTGTTCTGACCTGTGAACATATGAATGAATAGTAGCTTAACATTCCTGGAAAAAAAAAAAAAAAGCAAGCCGGATACCAGCACCACTTTGGCATGGAGTATCCTGAGATGACTACAAGACCAGTACCAGACAAGTGCCAGATGGACTCCCAGGACAAAAAACAAACCAGAAACTAGAACAACTCTGCCTGGTCCTGGATATGGGAGTTGTGGGTGAGCCAGTCCTGAGGGAGTGAGTGTGGGAGAGTCAGCCCTGCCTTAGGTCTGCTATGTGGTGGTGTTGGCTAGGGAGAGAAATCCTCCCCTCCCTTTTGCCATTACCACCAATGGCCAACAGGAGATCTGGCCCAGATGGGGTCACACGAGCAGGAGAGCTGTCCCTGCCCCTCACATGCTGCAGCACTTGGGAGAGCAGGCCCTGCACCTTTCCATAGTAGAACTTGCCTTGCAAGTAGGAATTGCAGGTCCAGAACCAGGGCTTTGAGTTGGCCCACCACAACATCTACCCCATGGATGAACTGCTGGAGTGCAAGATGAGTTCTGCAACCCACGACTGCAAGATCTCCATGACACAGGACAGTTACTGCATATTTGAGAGGAGTTCCAGTGAGGTCCCAGTATTGACAAACGTAGCAGAAAACAGAGGCCTCATACCAGACCAAGGAGTCACTTTAATAAACATTTGCAAGCAAAATGTGTGGACAAAGGGGAATATTGTGAGACACTGCAGCTTCCACAATGAGCTGTTATTTTTTTATGCTGGGACAGATTGTAAGGGTGGAGGGTGGGTCTAACAGGAGGTGGGAGATGAGAAGGAACAGGGTGCGTGATGTGAAATTCACATAATAAAAATTTTTCAATTAAAAAATAAAAATAAAAGAGTAAAAGGAAAAGAAAAAATGATAGTTTAGAAGATTGATATTAAGATATCGGAACAAGTAACAATTATGAGGTTGGAACTAATAATATCAGCTTTAATAAAAGTATACAAATAATATAATAATTAGAAGAGGAATACTATAATCAATTTTTAAACCTTTTTAAAATTTATATAGTAATAGATGAATTTAAAAATAGAATTGTTGTTACTGAAAAGTAATTTTTTTAGGAAAGCAAATGAGGGTAATATCCATAAATAGACATGACTACAAATAGTGTGTGATAAGAATTATATGTCAGACATACCAGTGTATGTAATGAATGATAGTCACTGAAGAACTTAGAGTATGAATTGAAAAGATATCTACTAATGAAAAGAAAAATTAGAAGTAAAATTTACGTTACCAAAGAAGAATGTAGCTCTTAATGGGTCCTACATAAAATTTCTTTAAAAGACATACTGTCTTAGTTACTTTGCTAAGCAATTCATAGAAGAAACACTGGCAGGGTTCCATAGTGTGAATCCATGATCATCATGGTGGGGAGCATAGCAGAAAGCAGGCAGGCATGGTGCTGGAGCAATGGCTGAGATTTTACATCTTAATTCAGAACTACAAGGCCAAGAGAGTATGACATGAAATGATATGAGTCTTTTGAAATCTCAAAGCCCAACCTCCAGTGACAGAGCTTCTGTAACAAGGCCACATTTTGTAAATCTCCCCCAAACAGTTTCACCAACAAAAAACTCAAATATTCAAATATATGAGTTTATGAGGACTAGTGTCATGGGAGTCATTACATTCCACTCCGTGGCCCCCTAGGTTCATGGCCATATCAGAGTGCAAATTGTATGTAGTCCAACTTCAAAAGTTCCCATAGTTTCTTATAGTCTCAACACAGTTTAAAACATCATATCTGATGTCAAAGGATTTAATGGAGGAATTACTTTTTGGCCACTTGGTTTCAAACGACTCAGTCTGTGGTCACTTGGCTTTATGCACCTGGGCAGCATGAACATGTGGCAGGTGAGTTGTCCCACTTCATGGGGGCAGGAAGCAGAAAGCATGAGAAGAAGAAAGGATTATAGCATGAATGGGTCCCCATGACCAGTACCCCTCAAGCTAGATCCTATCTCCTGAAGTTTTCACAAACTCCCCAAATAACAGCATCCTAAGCACTCAGATCATTAGCAAATAAGGACATTTCATATTCAACCCCTGCCATTGGTTCTTTTTCCAGTCTCTACTGGCAGTTTCCTTCTGACTGCTTCAGCCTACATGAGTGTTCTCTCTATATCTTCTCAGAACTTCAGACCCTCCTTGTTGCCCAGTCCTAAAGCAGCACCAAATAGTTGGATGATTTGATTTTAATATAGTGATACAGTTTGTTATTTTCTTTTTTCAGTTACTGTTTTTATGTTTAGTTTTAAGGTGGTGCTGGGAACGTGTGGGGAAGCACTCAAATGTTATACCTCCTCGCCTTGTTTCAGTTTTAGGTAGTCAAACTAGTGAATATGTTGTTCTCACTTTACAGTCTTTCCCAGCCAACAATTATAAAATAACTCTCTTCATTTGCTTCTAATCTAATTAAAGTTTTACATTATTTTTGCCTTGTTTTGTGAATACAGTTATGTGTATGTGTTGTTTGAGATGGATCAAAATAAATACCTGAATAACATTTAATAAATAGTCTGCTCTTTCCTTAATAGTTATTAAATATTTCAAAATAGTAAAATAAAAGCATTAAAGTTGCAAGGGAAGGCACATAAAGTGGTTCACATCTAAAATGTCTTTACTTACGAAGAAGTAGTGAGATTATCTGTTTACTGATAATACCCAAAAGCACTCAGAAAGAGACATGGAAATGCAAAGTGAGACCAGGATTGGTGACACACCTGTAACCCAGCAGTGGGAAGACAGAAGTGGGATGATAAGGACCCAAAGGCTATTCTCAGCTAGGAATAGAGTTTGAAGCTAGCATCGGTTAAATGACAACCCCCCCAAAAGAAATAATAAATGAATAGTATTGTAGAATACAGAGAAATGCACAGTTAGGCAATATAAATTATAATTTGAAAATACAACTACTGTTTTTCATAACATCAAAATGCTTGTAATTTGACTCAAAATTTTCACTTTTTCTATTGTCCATATAGAAATGAACTCACATATATGCAACTTGTGTTCAATATGGTTTTATGTAAAATGTTTTCATGCAAAAGCATTCATTAAAATTATTTTTATAAGAAAAAACTGGGATCAATTTGCATCTCTTTATTAGGATAGTATATGCACAGCAGTTTCAAAAACAGATTTGGCCTGGCAAGATGTCTCAGCTGATGAAGGCACCCACTTCTAAACATGATCTGAGTTTGACCCCCAGGACGCACCCACATGGAGGACATGACGAAATGACTCCTGTGAGTTGTCCTCTGCTTTCCACATCGTTTTCAGGATTTGGAACGTGGGTGAAAATGGTGCAGCACACACACCCATAGACACACCACAGACCCACACAAATATTCGTTTTCAAAAACATCCAAAGGAATAAATTTTGCACATCATGACATAAAAAAAAATCAAGCTAATTAAGATAAAAATGTAGTTAGTCAGTTTCAGAATTTAGGAATTTAAAGATTCTTAAATGTGGATCTGGGAATAAGCAAAGTGTTCTATACAGTTTTAGATTTTGAAAATTGGAGGATCAGGGAGGGTAGAGTCTTGGTTATTTCTGTATTTTTCTGTCTTAGTTACATATTGAGCTTTATGTAATTGTGAACTATTTATGAAATAAACAAATCAACAAGAAAAATATGTTCTAAGACAAAAATTTTGCTTTGGAACCAAGATTAAAGTGTGCATAAAGATATTATTAATAGAAAACTTGGTCCTAACCTTGAAAAACTGGATGAAGTAAAAAAATTTTTCAATGAATTTTAGGCCCAGTACAATATCCAATGTAGGACTTGATTTCAAAGAAGCAAACAAGTGAGATTAGCCGGACCGTTTTCCTAGTTGTTTGTTTTGTTTGTTTTTGTCTGGAGGTGATTTATGGTCAAATTCTAACCTCTTCAAAATGGAGCATGTGTAATTATCTGGCATCTATTCATTAAGTGCTGGTGGGAGGGAAAATGTCGCAAACTCTGACCTATAACCAGTAGTGAAAAAATTCTATCAGTAGAAGCAAACCCAGAATATAAAATTACAATTAGAGAAGGCTTTTAAAGTTACTTTTACAATGTTGAAGCATCAAGAGGAAAGCATGACTGTAACAAAAACTTGATTAAAAAAGAAAGAGAAATGAAACTTTTAGAAATTAAAAACCATATTTGAAATTGAAATTTTCTGGAAGCACACACACACATTTATACACACAAGCACACACATGTGCATGTACATACACACACACAGTACTCAGAAGAATATCAAACTTGAAAGGTAAAAAGTTGCAAGTCCATACATTACAGCATCAATCTTCAGTAATGTATGGAGAGAAAATGGGAGCTGTCCAGGCAGCCACTGGTA
Organism: Lophiomys imhausi; assembly: GCA_907164525.1. Taxonomy (NCBI): domain Eukaryota; kingdom Metazoa; phylum Chordata; class Mammalia; order Rodentia; family Muridae; genus Lophiomys; species Lophiomys imhausi. The sequence goes on along the minus strand of CAJQZJ010004750.1, from coordinate 8,497,799 downwards.
TGTCATTTCTTAGTTTTGGAAGCTGCAGCCCTGCACTTCCTATATAATCAGATATATTTGTCCCTCTCAGGTCTCTGAGGTGGTTGAAGAATAGATAGCTAGAGTCTTATAGTTAAATTTTGAGTTGTTTGGGAATCAAGAGGGTGTTCTAAGAAGATGCTTTTTAAATTGTGATGAAAGTTGAGTTAGATATAGAACTTTAAACTCATGGAGATAGGTCGACAGTAGAATGTTGAAGTCAGGTGCCAAATACATATAGACTGGACATTGGGATTGTATGCCAAGCCATATAACTCTCATAATTTTGGCCTAATTACCTCTGTTGTTTTGTATTGTATTTATTATTATAAGAGTAAGAGCCATTTGTTGGACTGAAAGGGGGAGCTGTTGGGGGGAAAAGATATATCTTAAACTTAAAAAAAAAAGGAAGGGGATGGGTGGGTTGAGGCGGAAGAGGGTGGGAGGGCGGGACTGGAGACGGGGTAGGGAGGGGATTTCAATTGAGATGTAACTTGAAGAAATAAAAAATAAAGTAAAAAAAAAAAAAAAAGTTGCAAGTCCTTCCTGCTGGCGCATCACTGTGCTCATTTTTCACATGTCAGACTGTTCACTATATGACCATAATCCAAGCAGCAACATCAGGAAGTGAGTCCTGGTTTATTCTTCTGTTTCACAGTGAATCTCCAAGTTTTGCCAGCATTATTAGTAACTCTTGGAAGATTTATGCAACCCAAAACAAAAGTATTTCCTCCCAATCTTTTTAGCTAAAGGATCCTATGTGTCCATTCCTCCAGAAGGACTACTGGTTTTTAACAGTTACTGTGGGAGGTGGTACCATTTTCTTCCTTGGTATATCCACTGGTAAATTACCCATGCTCTAGTAAATAATCCTACCCATGATCATGCAAGCCACCTTAAGTAAACTCAGTATTGTGTTGTTGTTGTTGTTGTTGTTGTTTTAACTGGTAAAGGACTGTTTGAAAAGAAGGGTATCTATGAGAAAGGGAAGGGAATGAGAGAAGATAATGGGAAATGAAAAGGTCAGAATTAATTTTATACATGTATAAATTGTCAAAGGAAAAAAAAGTTAAAGGATCGTATTTGTCCTGTCTTTCTTAGATATCTTTCTCTCTTTTTTAATGTTTATTTATTACTTCAAATTACATCTCCATCACAGTGCCCTCTTTCCACCTCTCCTGGTTCCACCCTCCAACTCTCTCCTCCCTCTCCCTCCCATCCCACTCCTCTGGAGTGGGCTATCTCTACATATTGCCCCCCCTCAGTGCAGCAGTCATATGAGGGCTAAGAGCTTCCTCTTGCACTGGGGACCTACATGGCCGCATACCTAGGGAAAATTGTCCCACTAACAGGTAACAAAGTCTATGTTCCTGTTTCTTTTGGTGTGTTGGTTGTAAGATAGTTATCCTGTACTATATAGCTAAAATTGGTAATTCTTGGAAGATTTATATATGAGATGTCAGGTGCATCTTTCTGACTCTGGGTTAGCTCACTCAGGATGAGCTTTTCTAGTTCCATCCATTTGGCTGGGAATTGCATGATCTCCTTGTTTCTGATGGCTGAGTAGTATTCCATTGTGTAGATGTACCACAGTTTTTTTTTTTAATCCATTCATCTGTTGAGGGACATCTGGGTTGTTTCCAGTTTCTAGCTATTACTAATAAGGCTGCTATAGATGAGGATATGTCCTTGTGGTTTGGTGAGGAATGGTTTGGGTGGATACCCAGAAGTAGTATGGCTGGGTCTTGAGGTAGGGCTTTTTCAAGTTTTCTAAGATAATCATTGCCAGACTTATTGCCATAGTGGTTGTACAAACATGCACTCCCACCAGCAATGGAGGAGTGTTCCCCTTTCTTCACAACCTCGCCAGCATGTGCTGTCATTTGAGTTTTTGATCTTAGCCATTCTGACTTTCTTAGATATCTTGAGTGTGGAGTATTTTATCTTTTTTTTTTTTAATGACGTTTGATTCTTTTGAAGACTTCAGGTTAGTTGTCTTGTAGAATTTGTCTAGGTTTTCCCCCTTGAATACAGGGCACATACTTTGGAAGGATAGGCTTAAGAGTAACACTACTGTTCCCTGTACTAACTAGACTCTATATGGTCCTGAATTGTTCTGTCACTGGCAGTATTCATTCATATCAGCCATTTGACAAAGGTGAAGACAAAGAGACTTCTCCACTAGAATATTCTCTTTCTCTTTTAATTAAAGGCTGTGTTTTAAAGAAGGTACTTGAAAACTGTATTTTTCTATTCCTCACCTCACTGTAAATTTACTTACTATCATTGTGGGCTCATACTTTCCTATTCTAGTCTGTGAGCTAAAGTCCCTGTTTCTCTCCTTATTTTAATGCTAACATTTGACCAAATAGAACCATGTGAAGGCATATTTTTATACTATTTATTTGTTGGTATCTTAATGTCTCTACCTCCCTTCCACCCATCAACACGAGGTAGGGGAGAAATAATGTGAGTAGGGACAGGGGGTGTAGTACTCTCTAGACACTTCCTGGCGCGACTCCACTCCTTGTCACCAGGACTCCAGCAGTCCAGCCAAACAATATACACAGGAGGAGGTACCAGCAGCATCTGGGAAGAAACACCAGTCAGCACTAAGGGTGGGAGCAGCAACCATAGCCTGGGTGGGAGCAGCCACCACACCCATGCTCGGGGAATCTGCACTCAGACCTGGGCTGTGATCCCAGCAAGGACAGCAGGAAACTGCATTCTCTGAATACTTCTTGCTAGGAATGTCTAGAAGGGAAATGAAGTGATGAGAAATAAAGCCAAGCAAAAGTGGGCCCTCTCTGATTTGGGGGCTTCTAGTTATATGTACTATCCTCTTGCAGAATGCACACAAGGGTGTTTTCCAGTTGGCAAAAGCCATGGCCCCTGCACAAGGCAGTCTCTAGCCTACAAAACATCATGCGCTCTCTCATCAGGATGTTTTTCAGCTTACAACTATCATATCCCTCTCAAGAATCTGTTTTTTAGCCATGGATAAAGCATTTCCACATCCTACACTTGGTACCGAAACAAAAACACATTCACATGTCACAACCGAGTTTTTAAAGAAATTAAAACTTCTACAGCCTTATACTTTCTGTTGTGTCCTGATCACCATAAAACATCCCTGTTTTCTGACAAAAGAAAATTTTCTGTTCTTCCCACCATCTATATCTCCAAAGAACCTTTGTTTCTTTTAGGAAGTTCACCTTGTCATTGGGGTATTTCTGGGGATGGTTACTTTTAACGGAGAAAGCTAGGGACTGTGTATATACATGCATTATGAGATTTTACATGTGTGTTGATTTCTGTGTCAGTCAGTTTGGATATTAAAAGCCATGAGTTCATTTTGAAAATTGTGTTTCATATTCAGCACCCTAAGTTTTATTCTATATTGCTGTTTTCTTAAG
>CAJQZJ010004750.1:8433860-8456926 GCA_907164525.1 Lophiomys imhausi | reverse complement strand
AAAATGGCAACTTAACAAACAGACATGCACTAGCCGGGGGTCTTTCAATCCTTCTGGCTAACTTCCAAAACCTGTCAGAATGTCTTTTAAAAAACCTCTGGTTTCCACCAAGCAAAGGCTAAGGATACATCAGAAGATCGGAAGCCCATGGTTAGTATTTGCCTGCTTCGCTGTGACCTACCTACATGATGGACCCACTGGAATATTCTACAAGTGCCTTGCCTTGTGACTTTCTCTGTTCTGTAACTCCTAACTCTTCAATGTTACTGTGTTACCATGTTGGAACATGGAATTGGAGGTAAACTAAATTTGTACTCCTGAGTTAGGGTTAATCATATTTGTCTCCAGGATAAACTATCTCTTTCCTTTGAGGTGAGACTTGTGTTTTTGTGTTAAGAATATCATGTTGGAAAAAAATATATGAATGTTTTAAGTGATTATTTTACTGTGGTGAGCTCTGTGAGTTTTTTTTATTTTTAATTAAAAGACAGCAGAGATAGGGAAATTTAGTTCAAGACAGTACTTCCATTAGAATAACAAACATCATTATATGCTTCTTTATTATCCATAGATTTGGGTATTAGTAGATAGAGTGTCTTTCTTAGAGACTAAGGGTTTAGGAGATCTTCACTCTATCAAGGGATTTGCTGTAACGTGATATCATTATATTTGTGACTTTATGGAGGTAAGATGAATACTAAATGAAACAAAATTCCCAAGGCTGATTCAGGAAGCAGCTAAGCACATAGCATCTCACATAGATGGTTGGAAGGCACAATTTTGCCCCATCACTGGATCCGTATCCTTGAATGGTTTCGACTGAAGACAGCATTTCTTTGAATTTTTCATTAAACCCGACATCTTGAAATATGAATTCCTTTTATGTTCCTGTGAGTTTTGGCTAAAAGAACCCCAGTGAATAAATCATACAATACGACATGTCACCAGCACTTGTGAATATTTCTGCTTTGTTATTCTATTCTCAGTAGAGCACCATTGATTATCAAACTCAGCGGAGAGCATTTTATGATCATATATCTCCATTAGCTCTGAGTTTGACTACCATAGATTTTTCTGGTTAAGCTTGCATTATGTATTAGGAAGCCTATCTCTTCAATACAAAGTTTGATTTCATTTTCTAAGCTCAGAACTCTTATTATGTATTATGTATAAAGATTCCTAGCCTTTATATGTAAAAATAGGCTGCACTATCTTTGTATAACTGAAATCTGTGCCATCTTTTTTTTCTTGATTCATAGGCAGCGTATTATGATATGAAGATGAAGCTCTACAATGAAATGGCTGTCAGGGTAAATATTTCTTCACTTGTTAAACAGATGAAAAGTCAATTGTGCCCTGAATTCTTTTTTAATAAGATGAGCAAAGCACAGTAATGCAAATCTGATTGGTACGCTACTGGAAAGGAAGGGAAAGAACACTAGTTAAAAAGTTAGCTGTGCTAAACACTGGCAGAATTGGAAATCAGAGTAAAATGTAAGCTACATAGTTACAGATGCCTGTGCTTTACAGCCTCGGGGATCTCTGAACCATAGCTAGAAAAAGACCTCAAATATTAATGAAGTAATGCATAAGTGTCCATATGTCATGATATGAAGATATCATGATAAATAGATGAACATGGCTCTGAGATCTAAGAATCCTACCTCATATAATGCAATTCAAATTATTCATATGATTTAACAATAATAAAGTTTATTTCTGTTTTTCCATGTTCCTATTTCTATGCTAATTTTCTAATAAAAAAGTGATGATATGACTTCAGTGGTAAAATGCTTGGCTTGCATGCCTCAGGAACTGAGTTCTCATCCCCAGAACTCCTGTGAAAAGCTACACGTGTTGGTGCGCTACTTTCCCAGTACTGGCAGGATGGAGACTGGTGGGTCCCTAAAGCTCATTAGGCAGCCAACGTAGCCAAACTGATGAGCTTCAGGTTCACTGAGAGACTGTCTCAAAAAAAGAGATCTGGAGAAAGATTAATGAAGACCCACCATGTACTTATGGCTGCCATGTGATGCAGACCTTCACACCTGCATTAACAGGAACACACTTATACACACAGACATACACATGCATACACATTCACACACATACCACACTCACAGGCATGCACAAAACATGTATACACACACACACACACACACACACACACACACACACAAGCTCACATCTTCTACAAGAAGTTTAATTAGTTCCTTCATCTGCTTGCAATGAGCTAACTTTGTCGCACACAGAGTGGGAAGAAGGCTGGCTTGTGGAAAGGCTGTAAATGATCCTCTAACAAAGATTGATTTTTAAGATTAGCAGATCACAGTGATCAGTGCTCAGAACTGAACTTACTTATAAGTGGATTTTCTATTAGGTGGTAATTTAAATCTTTGCTAACATGACAAACATCTTTCAGTAGCCAGAGGCTAGTGGAGTAGAGCCGTTGTAAAAACTTATTTGCAGCCAGTGCTAAGTAATTGTTCATAGGTTTCTAATGAAGAACAAAGTATGTGAATGTGCTTTTGTTTTTATAATAGATATTAACATTTGAACTTGCTGTATTTTTTAAAGGGTCACCTTTTCTCTGCAAGATTTATGATTCCTCTTTCCCTGTAGAGTCAATCACTCTGAATTTTTATTTCTTGACTTCATCATAGACATGTTTTTTTTTTCTATTAAAACTGGTAACATTTTATTATTCTTACTAATTTATATGCCAGCCCTCACCACAGCTATGTTGGAAGTCCCTGGAGGCCCAGAGATGGACTCTTTAGTCTTTAGTTTCTAGCACTTGACTTATGCAAGGTGATTAAATAAATAAATAGCTCAGAGCTACCAGTCAGCGCCATACCGCCCTGTTATTCTTCCCTGTGTATGAAAGGCCTTTGACATAAGTAATTTTTCTCTACATCACTAATGACTGAGCACCCTTGTTAGAAGAAATCACTTTTGCTTTGCTGGGGATGTTCAAGCTGTCTACATTCCCTGAGCAGGCACATGGTAAGGATGGACTGGACTACAGGTGTAATTGGTTGTCTTCTGGGGATCCCTTGTGTCCTAGAGCACTTGCAGTGATGTCTCAATCAGGTGTCATTACTCAGTAAAGTGACTAGGACTGAGAGGAGGCCAGCAGACTCTTATTTTGAGTGATTTGTCTTGATTTTAGCATCACAATCACTTCAGTTCAGATTGAAGTGTTCGCTTTATGGTAAATAAAAACCGTACAAACAAGTACACTAAAAATGACTTAAAACAAATTTTCAAAGTGCTATAGCTTTAATGACTCTCTTACCCTTACAACAATGAATTAATATAAATCGCAATATCAAATTATCATTTCTTTTGTTTCTTTCATGTCTAAAACATGAAGAGTGTAGGAAAAATTTATATAATGACTCTACTTAAAAGTAGCGAAATATGTCACATATAAAGTTTCATCTCAGTTCTTTGGACTACTTATAATTCTATTTGTATTTATTGTGCCATTCAGTAAGCAGTATTTACAGTAACAACTTTGGTGGTTTGTTCGACACACACTGGTAAATTGTTTTAGAAAGAGGATACCGGAGGATCCAAGATGGCGGCAGCCGGCACGGATGTATTTTGATTTTGGGGTCAACAGTCACAAGGCGGCAAGTGTTCCAGGACGCTGTACAAAGGGCACAACCGCTTCTAAATCTCACCCAGCTACACAGGGACCACGGAAGATGCCTGGGCAGGACGCCCCTTCCAACTCTAGGACATGCTAGGAAGCCTCTGGACCCGGGAATCAGGATCACCCATCCCCCAAAAGGAGAGACCCACAGTAAGTTCCAACCTAATACCCAGGGGCAGATTCAGAAACCACGCAGAGATAATCCCCACCTTGCTGAGCACTCCCAGATCTCACACAGATGATCCAATTATCAGGCGAAAGATTGCGACCCTTGGAAGTGAGCTGAGATCCGCTGCAAAGTGCCTTCAGACCACAGATCGCAGTCTGTGACATCACTGGCCAGTTTCCAAGCCGCGGGAGCGGCAAGGCTACTGGAGTTGAACTGCAGATTTACCCGCTACAGGAACCAACCCTGGGCAAACTACGAGATATTTGAAACAGTCCTATATCAGACTTATGTACTAGTACCGGCCCTTCCGGCAAGGCTACTGGAGCTGAACTGCAGATTTACCCGCTACAGGAACCAACCCCGGGCAAACTGCGAGATATTTGAAACTGTCCTATATCAGACTTATGTACTAGTACCGGCCCTTCTGGCAGGGAACCAGAACTTACTTGTACACAGCTCTGCCACTTGAATTAATTAGGTCTCCACCTGGGAGGCGGGACTGAATGGACTCTACTTATAGGGGTGGAGTAAGGCAACTCGAATCCTACGCCACAGTGCCCCCTTTGGACCCAAGTCCAGAAGACAGCAAAAAAAAAAAAAAAAAAAAAAAAAAAAAAAAAAAAAAAAAAATCCACACGGCCAGAGGCCCCGGACCAAAAAAAAAAAACAAAAACAAAAAAAAAAACAGAGCGAAATGTCTCTAACAAAAGAAAGCAGCGCTATTCCGTCCAGCCCGAACCACCTCACCACAACTGAAACACATGAAAACGATGACAATTCTACATTATGGAAAGTGATAAAGTCCCTTCAAGAAGAACTTAAAACTATGAAGGAATTCAAAGAAGCCACAATTTTACAAGTCAAAACAATGAATAACATCATTAAAGAGCTCCAAGCCAAGGTGACCCAGCTTGAACAGGAAAAGGATAAAGCAATGAGAGATCTCCAGACAAAAATAAGCAAACTGGAGAAGGAAATGTACAAAACGAACACTACCATTCAAGACATGAAAATAGAAATGGAAACAATAAAGAAAACACAGTCAGAGTTAAAAGAGGAAATGGAGAATCAAGGGAAGAGAACAGGAACTACGGATGTGAGTATGAAAAATAGGATGCAAGAGATAGAAGACAGGATCTCAGGCATGGAAGATTCGATGGAAGAAATCAGTACAACATCCAAAGAAAATGAGAAAGCTAAAAAATCTCTCACCCACAACATCCAAGAAATCAAGGACTCAATGAAAAGACGGAACCTAAGTATTATAGGCATAGAGGAAAGAGAAGACTCCCAACTCCATGGCCCAGGAAATATCTTCAACAAAATCATAGAAGAAAACTTCCCAAACCTAAAGAAAGAGATGCCAGTAAAAATCCAAGAGGCTTACAGAAGACCAAACAGATTAGATCAGAAAAGAAACTCCTCTCACCACATAATAATAGAAACTCCAAATGTAGAGAACAAAGAAAGGATATTAAAAGCTGTAAGAGAAAAAGGACAAGTCACATACAATGGCAGACCCATCAGAATCATACCTGACTTCTACTCAGAAACTTTAAAAGCTAGAAGGGCCTGGACAGATGTCCTACAAGCCCTGAGAGAACATAGGTGCCCAGCCAGACTACTATACCCAGCAAAACTCTCTATCAACATAGAAGGAGAAAACAAGATATTCCATGACAAAATCAAATTCAAACAATATCTCCTCACAAACCCAGCCCTACAGAAGATCCTAGAAGGAAAATTCCAACCCAGAGAAGATAACTACACCCAAGAAAACAGAGGAAATAGAAACCTCCACAGCAACTAAACAAAAGAGAAACACAAGACAGCCAGCTATACCAAAATAATGGGAAATAACAACCCCTGGTCACTAATATCCATCAACATCAATGGACTCAACTCGCCAAGAAAAAGACACAGACTTACAGACTAGATCCGTAAACAAGACCCATCTTTTTGCTGTATACAAGAAACACACCTCACTATTGAAGATAAACACTAACTCAGAGTAAAGGGCTGGGAAAAGATTTTCCAAGCAAATGGACCCAGGAAACAAGCTGGAGTAGCCACCCTAATATCAAACAAAATAGACTTCCAATTGAAGTTAATACAAAAAGACAGAGAAGGGCATTACATTCTCATTAAAGGAAATATCCACCAAGAGGTCATCTCAATATTGAACATCTATGCCCCAAATACAAAGGCACCTACATTTATAAAAGAAACACTTCTAAAACTTAAATCGCACATTGATCCAAACACTTTAATAGTGGGAGACTTCAACACACCACTCACAACTATGGACAGATCATCAAGACAGAAGCCAAACAGAGAAATAATGAGTCTAAAAGAGATCATGAACCAAATGGACCTAACAGATATCTACAGAACGTTTCACCCAAACACAAAATAATACACCTTCTTCTCAGCACCTCACGGAACCTTCTCCAAAATCGACCATATAGTTGGACACAAAGATAGCTTCAACAGATACAAGAAAATTGAAATAACCCCTTGTATCTTATCAGACCACCATGGAATAAAGCTGGACTTCAATAGCAAAAGAATCAACATAAAGTCTGCACTCACATGGAAACTGAACAACTCTTTACTAGAGGATCACTGGGTGAGGGAAGAAATAAAGAAGGAAATCAAAGCCTTCTTAAAATCCAACGAAAATGAAGACACAACATACCCAAACTTATGGGACACAATGAAAGCTGTGCTACGAGGAAAGTTCATAGCACTAAGTGCCTCCAAAAAGAAAATTGTGACAGCTCATATTAGCAAATTAACAGCTAAACTGGGTGAATTGGAAAAAAAAAAAGAAGTGAACACTCACAAAAGGAGCAGAAGGCAAGAGATCATCAAACTTAGGGCTGAAATCAACAACTTAGAAACAAAAAGAACTATACAAAGAATCAATGAAACCAAGAGTTGGTTCTTCAAGAAAATCAACAAAATAGACAGACCCTTAGCCAAATTAACTAAAAGACAGAGGGAGAAAACACAAATCAACAAAATCAGATATGAAAAGGGAGAAATAACAACAGACATTGAGGAAATCCAGAGAATATTTGGATCCTACTTTAAAAATCTATACTCCACCAAATTTGAAAACTTAAGTGAAATGGACAATTTTCTTGATAGATTCCACCTACCGAAGCTAAATCAAGATCAGATAAACAGATTAAACAGTCCTATAGTCCCTAAGGAAATAGAAACAGTCATTAAAAATCTCCCAACCAAAAAAAGCCCAGGGCCAGATGGCTTTAGCACGGAATTCTACTGGACCTTCAAAGAGGAGCTAACACCAATACTTTTCAAACTCTTTCACAAAATAGAATCTGAAAGAACATTGCCAAACTCATTCTACGAGGCCACAATCACCCTGATGCCTAAACCACACAAAGACCCAACAAAGAAAGAGAACTTCAGACCAATCTCCCTCATGAACATAGATGCAAAAATACTTAATAAAATACTAGCAAACCAAATTCAAGAACACATCAAAAGTATCATACACCATGATCAAGTAGGCTTCATTCCAGGGATGCAGGGATGGTTCAACATACGAAAGTCTATCAACGTCATTCACCATATAAGCAAGATGAAAGAAAAAAACCACATGATAATCTCGATAGATGCAGAAAAAGCATTTGACAATATCCAACACTCCTTCATGCTAAAAGTTCTGGAGAGAATGGGCATACAAGGGCCGTACCTAGAAATAATAAAGGCAATATACAGCAGGCCAGTGGCCAACATCAAAATAAATGGAGAGAAATTTGAAGCATTTCCTCTAAACTCAGGGACAAGACAAGGATGTCCACTTTCACCATATCTCTACAATATAATACTTGAAATTCTTGCTAGAGCAATAAGACAACTAAAGGACATCAAGGGATAAACATCGGAAACGAAGAAGTCAAATTATCCCTATTTGCAGATGATATGATAGTATACATAAGCGACCCCAAAAATTCCACCAGAGAACTCTTACAGCTGATAAACACCTTCAGCAAAGTGGCTGGATACAAAATTAATTCAAAAAAATGAGAAGCCCTTCTTTATACAACAAACAAATGGGCTGAGAAAGAAATAAGGGAAACAACCCCCTTCACAATAGCCACAAACAACATAAAATACCTGGGGGTAACTCTAACCAAGCAAGTAAAGGACCTGTACAACAAGAACTTCAAGCCCTTGAAGAAAGAAATGGAAGAGGCCTTTAGAAGATGGAAAGATCTCCCATGCTCATGGATAGGTAGGATCAACATAATAAAAATGGCCATCCTACAAAAAGCAATATATAGATTCAATGCAATTCCTATCAAAATACCAACACAATTTTTTATAAACTTGGAAAGAGCTAGCCTCAATTTCATATGGAACAACAAAAAGCCCAGAATAGCTAAATCAATCCTGTACAATAGAAAAACATCTGGAGGTATTACCATCCCAGATTTCAAGCTGTACTACAGAGCAATAGTTGTAAAAACAGCATGGTATTGGTATAGAAACAGACCAGTAGATCAATGGAATCGAATTGAAGATCCAAAAATAGACCCACACACTTATGGCCACCTAATTTTTGACAAAGAAGCCAAAACGGCACAATGGAAGAAGGACAGCATCTTCAACAAATGGTGCTGGTCCAACTGGATGTCCATTTGTAAAAGAATGAAGTTAGACCCATACTTATCACCTGTACAAAACTTAAGTCCAAGTGGATCAAAGACCTTAACATAAGGCCGGTCACACTAAATCTTCTAGAAGAAAAAGTGGGAGAAACCCTCGAACTAATTGGCACAGGCAACAACTTCCTGAACAGAACACCAACAGCTCAGGACTTGAGATCAACAATCAATAAATGGGACCCCATGAAACTGAAAAGCTTCTGTAAGGCAAAGGACACTGTCATTTGAACAAAACGGCAGTCCACAGACTGGGAGAAAATCTTCACCAACCCCACATCTGACAGAGGGCTAATATCCAAAATCTACAAAGAACTCAAGAAATTAAATGCCAAGAAACCAAATAATCCAATCAAAAAATGGGGGACGGAGCTAAATAGAGAATTCACAAAGGAGGAATCCCTAATGGCTGAGAGGCACTTGAAGAAATGCTCAACATCCTTAATCATCAGAGAAATGCAATTCAAGATGACTCTGAGATTCCATCTCAAACCTGTCAGAATGGCTAGGATCAAAAACTCAAATGACAGCACATGCTGGCGAGGGTGTGGAGAAAGGGGTACCCTACTCCATTGCTGGTGGGAATGCAGGCTTGCGCAACCACCATGGAGGTCAGTCTGGTGATATCTTAGAAAACTTGGAATAGCTCTGCCTCAGGACCCAGTCATACCACTTCTGGGTATACACCCAAATGCCTCCTCACAGAATCATAAGGAAGTTTCCTCATCTATGTTTATAGCAGCCTTATTTGTAATAGCTAGAAACTGGAAACAACCCAGATGTCCCTCAACCGAAGAATAGGTTAAAAAACTGTGGTACATCTACACAGTGGAATATTATTCAGCTATCAGGAACAATGAAATTATGCAATTTGCAGCCAAATGGATGGAACTAGAGAAGCTCATCCTGAGTGAACTAACCCAGACTCAGAAGGACACATATGGCATCTATTCACTTATAGTAGGATTTTAGCTATATAGTAGAAGGTATCGATACTGCAACTAACACACCAAAGGGAACTTGGACTTAGACTTCTTATTTTTAATTTTTATTCTTTATTTATTTTTTATATATTAGTTATTTCTTTTTCTATTTTTTAGTCTTTTTATTTATTGTATGTTTATTGGTTTGTTTGTTTAGTAGTTCTCTCTCCCAGGCAACGAGACACTTTTTACTGATGGTACTGCTTCATAGATCCCCAATGAATGAGGAGGCTCTTGGCCCTCATACGACCTCTCAACTGAGCTGAGGGACTGTTATATAAGGACACCCCACCCCAGAGAAATGGGATGGAAGGGTTAGGAGGTAAAGAAAAAAATGAAATGTGATGTTTCGGCCTTTTACTACTAACTGTCATAAGCTGTTTAGGATAATTAAGAAATGCAAACTAATGGTTATGCAAGCCGGTCATTCTGTTAGGTACTATGACAGCCTATTATAGTTACTTGCTAAGCTAATCAGAAATAAACCTGCTAAGAGACAAGCAATATCTGCTTACCCTAATATAAGAGATAGATAGGGACTCTTCAAAAACCTCAAGAGATCTGCAGAATATGGCATTCAAAGATGTTTTCGTAACTTTAGATTTTTTTATATCAAGACATATCAACTCCTGACAGCATCCCCTATTCTCCTCCAAGTAGAAAGATGAGCATCAAAGAATCTCCAGTGGGAGATGATTGAATTAGTCGCAAGCCTATCTCTTGGTAGGAAAAGCCCCTTGCTCCAACTCTAGACAGAATGCTGTCCAAAAAGGAAGCAGGTAAGTCGACAGCCTAGCTCTGCCAAGACAGGGTAGGTAAGTCCTTCATAAACCCTGCTCTGCAATCAATGTCTGTCAGAGAAACGGGGCCAAATGACTGAAGATCGATGCTGTAATATATGGAGAGAAAATGGGAACTGTCCAGGCAGCCACTGGTATGTCATTTCTTAATTTTGGAAGCTGCAGGCCCTGTCCTTCCTATAAAATCAGATATATTTATCCCTCTCAGGTCTCTGAGGTGGTTGAAGAACAGATAGCTAGAGTCTCATAATTAAATTTTGAGTTGTTTAGGAGTCAAGAGAGTGTTATAGATCTAAAAAGATACTTTTAAAATTGTGTTGCAATTAGTATGAATGTTGAGTCAGATATAGAACTTTAAACTCATGGAAATGTTTAGATAGTAGAATGTTAAAGTCAGGTACCAAATACATATGGACTGGTCATTGGGAATGTATGTTAAGCCATGTAACCCTCATAACTGTGGCCTAATTATCTCTGTTGTACTGTATTGTATTTGTTATTATAAGAGAAAGAGCCATTTGTTGGACTGAAAGGGGAAACTGTAGGGGGAAATAAGATATACCTTAAACTTAAAAGAAAAAAAAAAGGGAAGAGGATGGGGGGTTGAGGGTGGGAGGGTGGGAATGGAGGGGGAATAGGTAGGGGACTGTGATTGAGATGGAACTTGAAGAAATAAAAAATGAAGGAAGAAAAAAGAAAGAGGATACCGAAGGTCTCTTAGACTGGAGATGGTGTTAAAGCTCTGTGGCTGAAGAATGAAGAGCATTGGTGTCAGTCACATGAGACAGGGTCTCCCACACAGTGTTGGTGAGAAGACAGGAAGGGCCCCTGTAGACAAAGCCAAGTGTATATCTCATGATGCTTCCTTTGCCTTATGTGCAAATTAGTGTCTCTTCACTCCTCCTGTTACTACAATCACACATGCAAAGTACTTAGAGCAATTCATAGTGAAAACAAATGTAAGCAGATGAACGAGTGCTACCATGTTCTCAAGGTTCATACCACGGCATGGACACTGGGTAGGACATTGTCAGCGGCTTTGCTTCCAGTCTTCCTTCACTTTTATTTTAGGAAAAAAGACTTTTGTTTCTCTTCCAATGACATTCAGATTACTATAGATTTTGGAGAATAAAGATAAACGCAGTGCAGGAAAATCTTTTCTGTGAGCAGATGGCTTTTGATATACCAAGGTTTTACCATTTGTCTCAGTGCTTAAACTAAACATTATTTATAAGACCACTTACAATGTGGTGTTACTTAATGAGGAATATGCATCACTGATCTGACTGGCTTAAGAGGTCATTTAGAACTTGCTGGTTAACAAGATGTAATCTGCTGAGCACACAATGACTTTGTTTAAAATTATCTATTTAGAGCTGATCAATGACAATAATTGTTTTATTCCAATCACTTCTCAAAGTTACTAATTACGTTGAAGGGCATGAATACTGGCCATTTTTTTTTTGTTTTTTGTTTTTAAGTTGTAACCCATTCACCTTGAAACTAAGAAAAGCGGTGTCATAAAAATTTATTCTGACTCTTGAATAATGCTTTTTAAAAATGTCCAAATATCAACAGGAAATATGCAAAAATGACCCATATCATTTGTTCCAGTACAGGAAGGATAGCAGCATCCTACATACATGACCTCTCTATAGTAACTGGCAACCATTATACTAGCCTGCCTACACTGTAAGAAATAGATCTTTAAAATTATAGACACTCCTTTCTCCTTATAATGTGTACATAAGAACATAAGACAATAGTGCAAAAAGTATGAACTTCAGAGCAAGACAGACATGGACTTGTGTCTTGACTCTGCCATTTGCTTTGTAATGAATAGATGAGCTTGAATAAACCACTCCACCTCAGTTCCTTCATGTTTAACATGAGACCATGCCTTGTTCACGAGGAGTATGAAAATGGAATTTATTAGTGTTCACTTGGAAATGCATGAAGCACAATGAGTTTCAGCCCCTTCACATCCCTGACAGCTGTGGTCTTTGCTCACCCAAGGCTCAGTTCTTTGTAGCTCCTTCTATACCCCCATTTTACACAAAGTCATTTAAGATATTATAATGGCTAGTTTAATGTCAACTTGACAATGTCAACTTGACACAGGCTACAGTTATTGGAGAAAGGGGGGATAACAATTGAGAAAATGCCTCCGTCAGATGAGGCTGCAGGCAAGCCTGTAGAGCATTTTCTTAATTAGTGATTGTTGGGGGAAGGTCCCATCCACTGTGGGTGGGGCCACCCCGAGGCTGTTGGTCCTGGATTCTATAAGAAACCAAGCCAAACAAGCCTTGAAGAGCCAAGCCAGTGAGCAGCACCCTCCAGGGCCTCTACGTCAGCTCATCAGCTCCTGCCTCTATATTCTTACCTTGTTTGTGTTCTGTCTGACTTCCTTCAGGACTACAATGTGGAAGTATGAACCAAATAAAGTCTTTCCTCCCTAACTTGCATTTGGTGGCAGTGTTTCACCATAGCAATAGTAACCCTAAATATACTTTAGTATAGATAAATTTTAATTTTTACCTTAACTATCACTTACTTACTTATTCTGACCTTTATTTTTTTATATTTATATTTATATTTTTTAATTAATTTATTTTTTATTTCTTCAAGTTACATATCAATCATAATCCCCTCCCTACTCCCCCCTCAGTCCCACCTTTCCACCCTCCTCCCCCTCAACCCTCCATCCTCTTCCCTTTTTTTAAGTTTAAGGTATTTCTTTCCCCCCCAAAAGCTCTCCCTTTCAATCCAACAAATGGTTCTTTCTCTTATAACAGTAAATACTATACAAAACAACAGAAGTAAATATGCCACATTTATGAGAGTTATTTGGCTTAGCATACATTCCCAATGTCCAGTCCATATGTATTTGGCACCTGACTTTAACATTCTACTATCTAACCATCTCCATGAGTTTAAAGTTCTATATCTAACTCAGCTTTCATACTAACTTGCCTCACAATTTTAAAAATATCTTCTTAGATCCAGAACACCCTCTTGATTCCTAAACAACTCAAAATTTAACTATGAGACTCTAGCTATCTATTCTTCAACCACCTCAGAGACCTGAGAGGGATAAATATATCTGATTATATAGGAAGTGCAGGGCCTGCAGCTTCCAAAACTAAAAAATGACATACCAGTGGCTGCCTGGACAGTTCCCATTTTCTCTCCATACATTCCTGCATCAGTCTTCAGCCATTTGGCCCCGTTTCTCTGACAGACATTGACTGTAGAGCAGGACTTATGAAGGACTTACCTACCCTGTCTTGGCAGAGCTAGGCTGTCGACTTACCTGCTTCCAAGTTTTGTCCTTTTTGGACAGCAGTCTGTCTACAGTTGAAGGGGTTTTTCTTGCCAAGAGAAAGGCTTACCACCAATTCAATCATCTCCCACTGAAGATTCTTCGATGCTCATCTTCTACTTGGAGTATACTAGGGGGTGCTGTCAGGAGCTGATATGTCTCGATATCAAAAAATCTTAAGTTAAGAAAACATCTTTGAATGCCATATTCTGCAGATCTCTTGAGGTTTTTTAAGATGCCCTATCTATCTTTTATATTTAGATAAGCAAATATTGCTTGTCTCTTAGCAACTTGATTTCTGAGTAGCTTAGAAAATAACTGTGATAGACTGTCATAGTAACTAACAAAATGACACGTTTGCATGACTATTAGTTTCCATTTCTTAATTATCCTAAACAGTTTATGATGGTTGGTAGCAAGAGGCCAAAACTTTACATTTCCTTTTTAAGCATTACTAGGAACAATACCTTTAAGAAGCGTTACTCTTAGTTTTGTATCAATATACAAAGATCAATATCAATGTGGCCAAATATAATCTTAGTTTTGTATCAATATACAAAGATCAATACCGATGTAGCCCAATACAATCTTAATTTTGCATCAATATACAAGGGTCAATACCATTGTGGCCAAATATAATCTTAATTTTGTATCAATATACAAAGATCAATACTGATGTAGCCCAATACAATCTTAATTTTGCATTAGTATACAATGATCAATACCAATTTAGCCAAATATAATATTAATTTTGTATCAATATACAAAGGTATAAGGCCATATTCAACAATCTGTCCTTTTTTCTTGATTTTTCCTATACTATGTCTATGTCCCATTTTTCTCAAGTCTGTTCACTCCTACATAGGAGAGAAAGAAGGATACAGAAAAGAAAAAGAGAGAAGTCCCTGGGTCTAACCTCCAAAACCCATTTAACAAGACCATTTAACAGCTTGTAGTCTTTTCCTCTAAATAACAAAATTTTCTATTATCCATCAAATAACCAAAGGGGGGGAGAACACCCTCCCCACCTTCTGGGGATAGGACGTTGTTCTCTTAAAATGACTTTCTGCTAGTTTGGGACGTAGTAAACCTGTTTGGGGCCCAAATAAGAATGGAAAAATGGTTTAAAATGTTAATAGAATCATTTGATGTTCAGTCCTTTTGTGCTCAGCTATTTAGATGTCCTAAGAAGTTCATAGACAAAAGCTGATCTTCAGAGCTTTACTGAAGTTCTGGCTGGAGCAGTCTGTGGAGCTGAACGATCTTAGTGATTTTGAGTTGTTGTGGTTGTAGACTTTTGAATAAAGGATTTGCCAAATGTAGTAGCTGCCAAGAATATCAGGATCTCAGAAGATTCCATTTGATCCTGTGTGGATGAGATTGCTACTGTTTCGAGTACTTGGCAGAGTTGGAAAAGGAAGGAGCCCAGGCCACTGGTGTCATGTGTCCCCTCCCTCCACCTCTACTCCCTTCACCTACTACCCCTTCCACCCAACACCTCACCATTTCAAGAATCCCTTTCAGTGTTAGCACAGGTGATTCGGCCAGTTTGTGTTCGTCCTCACAGGCTGCTTTTCTCAAAATTGGCCTCAGTCTCTGTTCTGCCACACACAGACCCTCAGCCACCATGCTCACTCCCCTGACACATCTCCATCTGCTGAAATCTTAATTTTATTTGAATTTAGTAATATTTTCAGGCATGAGCTGTCCTCAGTGCCATCACTGAGTCACTTCTGTTACTGAGGATGCATTTTCTGCAGCACCTATCTGCAAGTGCCCTCTTGTGGCACCGTTGCTATATAAATAGGTAAGAGTGCTGAGACATCTGAAGCCATCAGCCACCCATGTGACCTTAGGCAATCATTTGACCTCACTAACATCAATTTTCTCTTCTTTCAAATGAGGCTAATAATCTGTTCTTCAGCATGAAGTTAGAACATTCAATTAGATGAAACAAGAAAATGCTGTCTTATTTCCATGTATTATTTATATGTGTGTACTCTGATTTGTTTCTCTGTTTCATTAGAAAGTGGTTTGTACCAATTCCTCAATATTGTCAGACATTATATGATTTTGGTTAAATTATAGAAAATTTCTAAATCAAATATTATAGCAATCTTTTTTAATTTAAAAAACTGATCTCTAAAATGAGGAGCTTAAGAGACTACTCAGTGGCTTACAGCTGTCTTTGTGCTTCCATGGGAAGCTTGGCTCTGAGTAACCACCCACATCAAGTAGCTAACACCTGCAGATAACTCCTCCTCCAGGGGATCTGATACCTTCTGGCTTCTACAGTTGCAGCTCTCTCATAGTTAAAATAATTAGCTAAATTTTAAAAAGTAAATTATGATAACTTGAGAAACATTTATTAGCAAGCGTTCAATGTAGTTACATCTGGTTGCTAGAATTCATATCTCTAGTTCAATACACTCATTGTTATTTTGGCTGTCTTTGTTTTGTTTTGTTATTTTAGTTATATTTTTTCCATCCTGAAAGGCTGGCTAAAATATTAAAATCCACACAGATATCAGACTGTAAAATGATTGTGAAATGCTTTTAAATGATTTTTTAAATAAGAAAAACACTTTCAGCCAGTGCTGCTATTTATTTAGTATTAATTCAATATTTCACTTATATGTATCTTAAGCTAAAATATCATTTTGATAGAAAACAAAGCAAAAACAGTGTTGGGGAAAAACCTCCATGAACTAGGGACTAGACTCTCCTGTTGAATATGAAACTACATTTAGAGAAGACAGACACCCTTGTAGCCTTGAAACGGTGCTAAATTTGGAAAGACTGTCTCCTGTAGGAAGCTGTTTGCACATGGGTCGTTCCTATAGATGCGCAAAGTGAGCACAGTTAAACCTATAGGGAGACTGACTGTCAATGTCATCTTCTAGTCTTTTTAAATAAGTTCAGACTTGTTTTTGCCCACAAAATTGATATCTTTTTTTTATAAGTACTTTATGTTTTTTCAAGTTACATCTCAGTTGCAAACCCTTCCCTATTTCACCTTCCTGTCCCACCCTTCCACCCTCTTCCCCCCCCCAACAGCTTCTCTTTTCATTCCAACAAATGGTTCTTTCTCTTATAACAGTAAATTCTATACAAAACAGCAGAATTAAATATGCCACATTTATGAGAGTTAAATGGCCCAGTATACCTTCCCAATGTCCAGTTCATACATATTTGGCCCTGACTTTAACCTTCTACCTTCTAACCATCTCCATGAGTTTAAAGTTCTATAACTGACTTAGTTTTCATACTAACTTGCATCACTATTATCAAAATTGATATCTTACTTTACATTTTATTCTGAATTATCACAAGAACTGGTGAATATAGGACCAAAGGAGAAGGAGTCTGAAGATGACTGGGAGTTTATGAGACAGGTTGGAGCTTACCTAAGCTTACAACCCAGCACTCCCCTCTGCTTGGAAAAATGTAGTTATGTCTTTTGGTAGAACTAAAACTGTTTGGATTTCTGTGGGTGATATAAAAAGAAAATAACTTCAAAAGAAGTTTCACTGGTTCAAAATTGGACTTCATTTATTTTTCAATTTTGTTTGTAATGACTAGGAACTAATTTGTCACTGTTCCAGCTCAATGACTAGATACATCTGATACCTGACTTATTATAAGAAAATTATCTAAGCTGTTTTCCTTTCTATGATGAGATGAAGATAATATTTTGCACATAGAAATGTTCCCAAGAAAAAGCCTAGAAGTAAAATGTTTAGGATCTCAACTGACACATGAGAAACCAGCAAGTAACAGTGTTGTTAACACTGTTAAACACCATTAACATTCAGGGTCAGCATGCAATATAGTACCAGGCAGGGGTGCAGGACCTGTCAACCTACCACTTGGAAAACCAAGACAAGATTGTAATTCAAAGATAGTCTGGCTTCCATGGTGAGTCCCAAGCCAGCCTGGGCTACTAGAGCGGCACTATTCAAAGTGAAAAATAAGTAAAAACTACATTAGCTGTCAGGATTTTTTCCCCTTTTTGTGGTACTAGAGATTTGAACCAAAGCCCTTGTGAATATATATAACAACAATTTAAGAAAAAGAAACCATGATTTTGAAAGAGAACAGAGTTTGGAGAGAGGGAAGGGAGGGGGAAAATAACATAACACCCAAAAATAAAAACATTAAAGTTAAAAAAACAAAAGAAGAAAAATAATGTTTTATTTAAAGACAGGATCATTTAAGAATTTGCTTCAATTAGACTTAATAAAACCTGCAATGAAGTTAGGCGTTGCATTAGTTTTTCTTTCTGTTGCTTTAACCAAATACTTGAGAGAGTAACTCCACGACCAGAACGATGATTCACTGGATAAAGAGCTTCCATAGAAGCATGAAGACGGGGCTTTGGATTCCCAGTATCTATAGAAGGGCAGTGGGAATAGTGGCCTATGCTTAGAACCCCAGTGCTTGAGAGGGAGAGACAAGGTATGGGGAAAGCTGGCTGGTTAGACTTATTGAACCAGCAAGATCTGGCTGTAGCTAGAGAAGCTGCCTAAGTAAACAACGCAGACAGATCAAGAAAATATCTGACTTCAACCTCTGGCCTTCACATGTTTCTATCCACACATGCACCCACACACATAAGAACATGCTATTGCATGGGAGTACACAAACACACACACACACACACACACACACACACACAGACACACCACCAACAACAACCACACACAAATTATAATAGCAGATTAATTTTTATCTTTGTGTTTTTATTTATTCTTTGAGAATTTCTATTATTTCAAAAAAAAACTTAGGCAATATATTTTGATCATATGTTTTCCTTTCCCCAATTCCTCTCAAATCCTACTTATCTCAAAAAAAATCAAAGCAGACAAAATTTTAAAAAGAAAATCAGTAAGACAAATGATAAAATACCAAAACAAACAGAAAACATGGAATCTATTTTATATTGGCCAGCTAACCCTGGTCACGGGGCCTGCCCTGGAGTGTGGTTGACATACGCAGTGACACTCCACTGGAGAAAATGACTTTCCCTCTCCCAGCAGTCATCAATTGCAGATAGGTAGGGACGGGACTTTGTGTCCACTTCCCATTCTAAATGCTGATATTTTGTCTGCTTTGACCCTGTTCAGATTTTGTGCATGTTGTCACAGTTCTGTGAGTTCATACGTGTATCAGTCGTATTTTGTCTAGGAGCGACTGTTTCTTTGAAGTAATATACCACCTCTGCCTCTTTGAATCTTTTTACCTCCTCTTTCACCTAGATTTCTGAACCTTGGGGAAAGGGGTTTGATAAAGACGTCCCATTAGAGGTCAAATGCATCACAGTCTGTCACTCATTACACATTATCTAGTTGTGAATCTCTGCATTAATTTCCATCTACTACAAGAAGGTTCTTTGATGAAAGTTGAGTGAGGCACTGATCTACGGGAATAAAAGTGGTCATTAGGAATAATTCTATTGTTAGGTTCCTTTAGCAGAATAATAGTAATAGGTTTCCCCCTAGGGCTCATGACCTATATAGTCTCAGGTTCTTTGCCACTTTAGCAGTGTGGGATATGGGTTCCATCTCATGGACTGAGACTTAAATCCAATCAAGAGAGTTGGTTCCTCCTATTACATTTGTACCACTGCCACACCAGTATATATTGCAGGCATGTCTCTGTAACAAATAGCAAGGTTTGTAGAAGGGTGATATGGATGATTATTTTTCTCCTATGATAATGTACAGCTTACCTTCTGGCATCATTAATGCTAGTCATTAGGCGTGAAGCTTTTAGTTGGACACCATCCTGACTTCTTCACTATCATGTTGAGGAAAACAACTAAATAGACTTTGCAACAGCCTGTGATGGTTGAGAAGGGTGGTCTGTGTGACCTCTTCAGCCAGTGACTCAATAATATGTAACTCAGTCCTGGCACCAGAGGCTTCACATGATGGCATAAGATGTCTAGTTGGGGCATTGTTCAAGCTTTTATTTGATAGACATTATTAGATGTAATCATCTTGAGTTTTAACCAGTATATTTTTATGAAAAAATGTTTAATGGCATATTTTATCTTTTTATTTACAATAGATCCAGAGACAATGGCGTGGCTTTAGGATCCGGAAGTACTGTTTTAACTATTATTATCTGAAAGAATATTTGAAAGCAGTTTCAGAAACCAATGATGTAATTAGGTAAGTAATATAACCACTCATGTACTAGTGAAGTTTATGTGAGCTAGTAAATATATCTTATTATTATCATACTTAGAAAGCCCCTCAAGGCTCAAGATATAGCTGTATGATTCTATTTACCTTAAACATTTATTGTCTGTATGCTAAAATATCATGTGTTATTGACTTTAAATTAGATTATTTTTTGTGTAGCTTGTGGCCCATACGAGTTTATATATATATATATATATATAAATATATATATATATATATATATAATGTGAGTATAATGAGTTAGATTTATCTGTGAAGTGATTCTGTAGATGAAGCCTTCAATAAACCTCACATGTATTTTGGGAAACATGCACAATAATGAGAATTTGCTTCTGAAGGAAGAAAATATCATGGAACATATGAAGGGGGCAGTCTGACAGCAAACAATATTTTTGAACATCAAGTAAGATAAGATCTGGTTTTAAGGTACCAGGACATCTTCTGTAGATATATATGAAGTGCAGGTGCCCACGGTGCTGTCAATTTTTCCAAAGTGCAGTGTGCTGTGCTGCAAAAGCAGTCTCCCTGGTGACATCCCACCGCAGTGACACACTCACCACATGTAAATGAGGATTAAATGGTCATTCGTGATTATTTGGCACCTGGACAGGTTTTACTTGCAAAATTTTGTTTCTTCCATAATCATTATTCTGTTTTGCTCTTAAATATGTTTGGACCAAGGATAACAAGCAATTATTTGTTTGTAAGGGTCTTACTCTTGGGTGCGTCTTCCTGAGGATGACTCTTTTTACTAATCTGTGTTTTTAAATCCTTTAAAGTGTTTTAAGCAGATCCCAATGCTGGAACCCTAAAATTACTTTCTGTAGTGTGACCAAAGGCCCAGTTTTGCCTAAGAGGAAGTTGCTAAATGGTCCCAGATCTCCTCATGCCTGGCGGCAACATGAATGTCTCCACCATTCTTACCCAGTGGCTGACAGTGCCATTTTTCTATATAATAGCTTTTTTGGAATATAATTCCTTGTTGGAGATGTAAGTGTTCCATTTTTATATATTTTAAATAGCTTTGCATTACAAAATGTGCAGGATAATGGATGGACTTCAAGGGTATATTAAGTGAGGCCACACAATATCAGAAAGAAAAAAATTTCATTCTCCCTCATATAGGAAACCTAGCCAATGATATATATGTGTGTGTGTGTGTGTGTGTGTGTGTGTGTGTGTGTGTAAACAAATATTTGTGTGGGTACAGTATAACTTGCATAAAAGAGAACAAGATAGGATAAATATCAAGAGATGAGGAAGGTCAGTACAGGTAACAGATTTAGTTCTTGTATTAATGTGGGTTTCTTTTCAGTTCTTGATAAATTTATGATTTTTGCTTTTAAGTTTTTTTAATTAAAATAACTATGGTCTAGGGAGACAGCTTAGTCAGCAAAATCTTGCTATGTAAGCTTCAAGACCAGAACTCAACCCCCAGAGCCCAGTGAAAGCTCGGCACCATGATGACCATGGAGAAGCCCTGCACTGGGGAAGGAGATGGAGGCAGGCAGACTTCTGGAGTTCTTTGAGCATCCAGTCTAGCCAATGGTGAGTTCCAGGTTCATGGAGATGTGAGATATCAGAAAACAAGGTGGAGAGTAATCAGGAAGACACCTGAAGTTGACTGGCTTCCATAGGCATATGTACATACATACACATCTGCAAATGTGTGTACATACAACACATACCCAGACACAGAAATTTAAAGTAATTTAGGCACTGCTTATTTCTATTTATCATACTACACATATTTTATATGTTTTATGAAGTGTGATGCCATCTCTTATTTCTTCTTCTCTGAGGTGGTTGAAGAATAGACAGTTTAATATTTCTCTTAAATTTACTTCTAAATTTGTAATAATACATTTAAATATATTTGGCATGAATACTGCTTTAAGTAATTTATTGTTTTTCAACTTACATATTTTCTTTTATTGGCTCTCAAAAGGCAAAGAAATGGATTTTCTATCTGTACTAAGTTGTATTTTAATTGTACAATGAAACAATTGCATTTGGTCTCTTAAATATTATATTCTCTCATCTCATTTAATGTTTCTGTTTTTTCTGTTTCCTTTAATATATAAACTATTTAATATATAAACTTTAATATATAAATTATTTGCTTATCTGGAGTTTTCTTTAAACTTTATACATTTCTAACTTAAGACTTCTCTACTTTTTGGGTTGCCATTTTTAAAGCATTTATTCTAATTTCTCTCTCTTTTTTGTGTATGTGTGTGTGTATGTGTGTATGTGTGTGTGTGTGTTTGCACATGTGCACACTCATGAGTCCAGGTGCCTGCAGAGGGCAGAGATGTCAGATCCCCTGGAGCTGGAGTTACACACAGTTGTCAGCTGCATGATATGGGTGCTGAGAATGACTTCACTTCTGCAAAGTACCAAACACTGTTAACCACTGGGCCACCTTTCTACCCCCAGTTTGCCATGTTTTAAACACAGAGTTAGGGCTCTCCTTACTCAAGTACACTTAAACTTTCCTGAAAAGCTGCTGATGCCATCTCCCCCTTGACTTTGTGTTGTCTTGTGTGTTTGCCTTTGTGTTGTGAGACCAATAGGGAAGGAGTCAGCATTGCTGCCCTCAGTAGTACTCCTTGTAGCCTTGGAGACTAACACAGATTGGAAGTAATATGAGCAGGCTAAATTCCTACCAGAGGGTGGAATAATAAAACCACAGTGTATTTTTTTTAATTTGTCAGTTAGAAGCAATTTTGAAAATATTGACTTTGTATCTTAATTATTACCTATTCCATTCGATAAACCTCAGGTCTAGTCGTTGGTTTGATTTTGAGGTACAATGATTTAAATGAGAGCTCTTATCAGTCTTCACATACACAAAGCTTATAGGAAGATATCACAAAAAGACATAGAAACAAAAGCAGAAAGCATTCATGCTCTCTATGCCAGGAAGTATGCAACATTCTTAGAATTATTACAGATTTTTATAACACAATGCCCTAAAAATTCAGCTTTCTGAGACAACCGTATCTTCTTGACAACTCCCTCTCAGTATCTTCTTAACTGGCGTTTCCTAACTTTCCTCAGTCTGATGATGTTCCTCAAATAATTGGTTCCTCTGCGTCACATACATTTCTGTGCTTTTTTTTGCTTTGCTCACTGCTTGGTCTTCCTTCGTTCCTTCCTTCCTTCCTTCCTTCCTTCCTTCCTTCCTTCCTTCCTTCCTTCCTTCCTTCCTTCCTTCCT
>CAJQZJ010004750.1:8381703-8394128 GCA_907164525.1 Lophiomys imhausi | reverse complement strand
GGAAGCTCTGGGATGTAGGGATGGAGAGTGCCGGCCAGCCCAGGAAGCTCTGGGGTTTGGATGGACCCTTGCACTGCTCCACACTGGGACAAAGGCTCTCTGAGACTGTTTCCTCTTTCGTCAACAAGTGCAGCCTTCAAGGAGATGGCAGCAAAGCTGGTTTCCCCAGTGAGGTTCATTTAGGAGCAGTCAACAGCCAGCACTCCTGGCAGCTTCAGGCTAGGGTACTTTAGTCCACTACAGGGCCCTGCCATGTGGTAAGCACCCAGCTCTGGCCATTGTGTCCACTCAGCCCCATAGTGATGCAACAGATAAGTTGATATGCTTGTCAACTTTAACCACACAGCTTTCTGCCAGGCTTGCAAGGCGAAACCTCTCCTCAAGGTGAGATGGCTCTGTGGTGTAGTATGAGAAAGAAAGAGAGCTTTATATGCATGTTTGTTTTCTCTTTTCTTTCCACTGGTGACAATTTTGCTCATGTCTCATGCCTCTCAGGAAGCCAGGTACTGTGCTCTTCAGTTGTGACATTTCAACCATACAGCATGCTGTTATCAGAAGGAATATCATCAAGGGATCTAGACACAGCATGAAAGATCTGTAGTAAATAATGTGGGTGGCCTTATCCCTAGTGTATACGATGCTGAAGAAAAGCAAAGTTCGCATAGCTACCCTCTGCATAGATTCAGCTTGTCTGATCCTCACACTAGCCTAATGAGAAAGATGGAAATATTGAAGTAGTTTTTTTCTTTCCTAGATGAAGGTATTGGAGTTCAGAGGTTAAGCAGCAAGCAAAAAGCACAATGCAGCAGGGTCATTGCAGAGTGCATTCCTAACTACTCCACTACATTGCCTCCCAGTGGCTACTTGTATTTTTATTATCATTGTGACTCTAGACTATGTAAATATTTATCACTATAAATGCCACAAGTAAAATATACTCAAATATAAATCTTTTAAATTATTTATAGTAGTTTTAATCTTTATGTTTAAAGTACTATCGCAGAACATTTCATAAACAATGAAAATGGTTCAGAAAATCTGAGCATTTTTATTACTAGAAAATAGGATTATGAGACAAAAGACATGTGGCTAATTCAGTAGAAAATATCATCTCCGTCTAATGCCTGGACAGATGATGACTGTAGCCTCATCTGCAATTAAATACCCTGCAGGTTCAGAGCGTCTCATTCCATTTCTGCCATTAATAAGTCGTTATTTGGGCTCATTTCTACATTATAGATATACTAGGATAATCGGTACCTGCACTTGGTATCTAAATTATCTCAAAGACTTGTAAAAGGAATTGCTTATTTTTTACACAAACATTTTTTACATAACAACAAAAGTAAAGATTAAAATGTATTATGCACTTACTTTTTGTGTTCCATGATTGTTATTTTTCCTGGTAAAAATTCTTATTTGCTCATATGTAACTGTCTTGAAATGTGTACCTTGAGGACAAAGAAAGGTCACCAATTCCTCTAACTCCTGGTTCTTTGTCAAAAAGTGGACACAGTTAATGGGGTTTGTTTGGTACAGAACAAATGCCCAGACACAGACAGAGATGCTTTCAATGGAAACAAATTTGTTTGGCTTTACCAGGTTACTTAGCGATTAATAATAGCCTTGAGATGCAGTCAGCGAGGTCATTGTGCCAGCTTACCAACACAATCTAAACGTGCAGCTAGCCCAGGTTGGTGGGTGCAGACACCCCAGATGCCATGAATAAAGGAAACAGGCTATTTTCTGCCTCCTTTTTTCATATTAAATAAGCAATTTTCAAGGGAAGGGTGGGAAACTGGGGGCTATGTCACTCCAAGTAATTCATTTATTTTGCAATTTAATCTTATGTTGAAAAAATTGCTCTGCTACAGTAGCCTAGCATGGTGATTTTTAAACGTCAGAGTGTTTCATAAGTAACCTTGTATTAAGTATTAGTAGCCTGTAACAGGGAATTGCAACAAAAATTGTACCAGATATTCAAGTAGCAAAGATAATCATTTTATTTTATTTTTGAACTAGCTCCTTCTAGTTTTCCCTGCTATCTTGCAGGGAAAACTAGAATATATATGTGTGTGTGTGTGTGTGTGTGTGTGTGTGTGTGTGTGTGTGTATGTGTGTGTGTATGTATGTATATGCACATATACAAATATATAAAGCAAAGGCTACGATGATTTATTTAAAATTTTACATAGAAAAGTAAACATCAAGTGTATATTTTTAAAATAAAACAGCAGTATTAAAATGCTGCTGTGACATGAGTGATAAATTTGTCCAATGAAAACAAAAAACGTAGTCTTTCTTCCTTATTCAATAATATAATGTCTTATTTGGAAGCTATTTATCACACAATATAACTTAAAGCTGATTTTTCATTTAAGTTTCTTAGACATATACATAAAAGAGGATTTTTTTCAATATTTTAGTGGAATTCTTAATGTCCTAGAAAAGAATTTAATTTAACTTAATTCTTTATTTAAATTATTTATATAACTGAATAAAATGTCAATTCTTTAGATACAGTATAATATTTATTAATTTATTGTTATTAGGTGAACTGTTAACTAAAGTAAACAGAATCAATTCAGCATGTAAAAATTCTGTACTTTAAAGAATAAAGTGAGTGGTATGCAAAATAAGTAGACACTTGGAAATGCAAATGAAAATGTAAGACATCACATCCTTCTTGGAATATTTAAATATTTCCAAAATAGCTAATCTTCAACAAAGGAAAGTGGTGATGTAGAAAGCCACTCACTTTATGTTGAATTTTGGCATTTCCTCTGCTGCTGTATTAATTATAACATCTGTGCATTTGGTGTTGAAAACTCCATCATGACAAAGTCACTTAAACGCTAACAACGGCAAAGATTTCCACACAATTCACAGGCAAGATAAATTGCACCCTTGATTTTGATGGATGTGGGTGATCATTGCCCCTCAAAAACTTGATTATCATCAGTGAAAGAATTAGGAAATCAACAGATGTCCTCGGAGTAACTGCTCATGATTTGATGCAGGGAGGCGCTGGAGGAATTCGCAGACATGAAAGAGAGAGAAGAGAGGAAGATTCGCCGGGAATGGGAAGAGAAGCAAAAAGATCAGCAAGCCCGCAAGATGCATTACCTGCTCAGCACAAATCAGGTTAGTCTACCTGTGTCTGGCAGCTCCCATGAGCCACTTGGACCCCTAGCCTGACAGAGATAAAGTAGCAGGCTGAATAGGACATGACTTGTTGAAAAGATACCACAAAGACACTACTTCGAGTTCAATTTCGTGCTTCTGTGTAGGTGTGCACAGGCACCATGATTGGTCTGAGACAGTGCTTCATAGAGGCAGCCTCTGAGCCCCTGGCAGAAAGGTCCAAGTCAGCAGAGTGATTGATACACCACAGCGATAACACAACATGAAGGGCATAACCTCGCCTTCAAAACTCATTCCAACTGGCTTATTGTTGTGTTGTGAATTGATCAAGAACTAGCAAGTTAATAAGCTGAGCTGGCTTTCAGGGTTTCTCTTTTAATTGAATGAATGTTGAGATTAAGCCCGTTCTTCACCCTTTTCTGCATTTTGATGGAAGTTGTGAGGTAAAGCTTTTCAAGAAATTGCTTCAGCAATTACAGCTTCATATGGAAAATAAATGTAGAATTTAGAATAGTTAGAAATTTCTTTTCATACTCAAGATTTTGTTACGTTGCTGAGAAAGAGTACATTGTACATAGAATATTCTACCCAGAGAAATATGGTTTTAAATGCAGGAATTAGCTGGTGAGATAGCTGAATAGGTAAAATCACTTTCCACCAAGCCTGATGACCTGAGCTCAAGCCCCAAGACCCTGATGGTCGCATGACGGAGCTGGCTCCCGTCAGTTACTTTAGTTATTAGTGAGAATTAGAGGTCTTTACAGTGAGGTCCCCGTGTTGGTGCCCCCTTCACCTTACTCTACATGGTGCCATCGATGTTAGGGCATGCCAGGTGAAATTATGTTGGCAGATCTCCTCCTGCAGAAAATAATATTTCAAAAATGTCAGATTTTATTGGCTCTGGCAATTTGGTATATGAAATTATGGTGATCTGACTATATAATTATAGGTAACAAAAGAGATGAAAGGATAACCTTTGAACCTATGGAGAAATTCCCCCCACCCCAGGCAAATGTCTTGGTGATAAAAATAGAAGAGTGATACCATCTTATTGTCCAATCTGTTCATTTGTCCATGAGATCCGATGTGCTGCCAGATGATACTGGAAAGCACATGCCTCCCCTACACTCCCACTAGATCTGTCCTGCTTCCTTTTAGTTGGTATTTGTCATCATAATGTAAAAGAGGCAGAGTTTGAAGACTGCAGAGATGTACTCCACTGTAGGACCTCTCTTTAGCCCATGACTCTGATAACGAGTGCGCATGCTCCCCTCCGTTGGGGCTGTGCTGGTGATGCAGCACTTATAAGTCCATGCTCACTCACGATGGATCCTCAGCCCTGAGGCCCACTCGGCCTCCTCTCACTCTGCTGGCACACAACCTTTTCAAGAGGAGAGAACCGCTGTCTATGGGCAGTCTCACTAAGATTAACCACCATTTTCAGTTTTGATATTTCTGATACAAGGAGTTTTGAATATTTTCCCTATATAAGAAACAAAACCACATACTTTTGTGTGAGTGTTGTTGCTCATTTGTCTTAATGACTTGGCTATTGGATGGAAATTGAACTCTGGATTTAAAAATATTCTTAGTTGTTTGGGTTAACTCTCCTAGACTGCTTACTATGGGAGGTTTCAATTTCAAAAGACCTGTGCTTTATGTCACTAGCAAGTGTAAGTTCTTTTTTGGGAGAAATGTATTCATATACAAACAGTTTTGTTGAACTACGTAAAAAAAGAATGTCTAAGATTTTTATAAGAGAACATATTTTATTGAAAGTTTCAATATTTTAGTGATAATAGTATTAATATGCAAAATAATGCTAATTTTGACATTAAATTCCTAAAACATTAGTCAGATAAGTAATGCTTTAATAGCACTGAAAAAGTTGTGCAGGGCAAAATTTTATTTGTTAATTCAGATATAGGTAATGCTATTTAATGAATTAATAACCTTAGACTGATATATTGATATTTATTAACAATTTAAACATAGTTTTAAGCCTATTTTAGTATGAATCTGATGTATATTTTAAATGGTTTCAGAAACTGTTCATAATTTTATTGTTATCTGATCTTTATTCAAGCAAACATGTTTGTGCTGCTAGGAGTCACATGAGTAAATAGCTAATATTGCAGTGAGTGAATTAATAGACCCCTCGGGGCTTTATTAATTAAAAAGTCCAAGTCATAGTAAAGCACCTTTTTATATGTTTATTTCAATCAGAAAGCTGAACACGGCAACTTATCTGCATAAATAATCAATCACCATTTACTAGTAGTAATAAGGTTAATTTGTTGCTACAGACATAACAGGATTAGTCAATTATATTTCCTAGAAAATACTATTTGTTATGCACCTGTCACCTGTAAAACAGGATTGTGTTTAACGTCTTTACTAAATAATAAATAAACACATCAAAAAATCTTTGTCCCTATAAAATTTTTTGAAAGGAAAGCTAATTTTAGTTTATTTGAATAAAGTAAAATGCAAGCAATTCCTCCATTTCTAAATTTATCTTTCTGCAAAGATTGATTATTTAATAAAGTTATTTATTTTGATTCAGTAACCAGTCAAACCAAATCTAACACATACAGGGCATATTTCCTTTGAAGAAAATCTCATTTACAGATTTGGTTTATTCCAAAGAAACTGACTTTCATTCCTTTGCCCTTGTTCTCAGTAATAAATTATACTGTCTGCTCCACCTACTGGTGGATATATGCAAAGTCCTGTTGTTGGGTTCACTAAAGGAAGTCACAGGGAAGCATGTAAAACTCAATATCCAAATGACACTCTGAGATGAACATGTAATTACCCATGCTAGTAATTAACTGGTCAGTGAGTACCCCATTTTCATGTTAATATGATCATAGAAAAGAATGTGTAAACACAATATGGACCAATCAGTATAACTGCATATTTTATTTTATGACATTGGATAGTTAACATATTCAGATGGAAGTGAAAGGTATTATAGAAATAATTTTCATTTTATCATTTATATAATTTTTTAATGCTTTTCCTTATTCTGACAATTTTCATATGGGTATAAAGGTAATTCTTATCAATTTTGTGATTTTTTAAAAAGCCCTTTGCTGCAATCATTATTGACAAACTATAATTTCATATACTTGAATATTTGAAAAAATAAAATGTTCTCAGTCATTTTTTCTCATAACCATACCAAGCTGAATTTAATAAGGAAGGAATATATTTTAACTAAAACTTAAACTTGACCTAATCATAATAAACTTGTAGTCTGTTAAATGGGAAACATGTTTAGAAGGTAAAGATTATGAAGTTAAAATTTTTAATTGGAAATATTTAATTTTCCGAATCATGCACTATCTTTCATCCTGTCTTCCAACGACAGCGAGCCTGGAGGTTCTCTGCTTGTGTACATCAAGGACTTAGTACGTGACATGTGACGTGCACTCCTGTCCTGAGATGGAGCCATGGAAAGATGGCAGTCTCTCTGTGTGCATGTGCCATTGTTCGCATGCGCAGCAGTGTGGGTGTGTCTGGGTCAGATGTCTTCTGGATTTGGACAGGCTTCTCAGTAGAAAAGTTCCTAAGACAGAATACCGTGCTGTCACAGAAGTCTCTGGAGCCATGGCGGTCATATTCGGTCGTTAGGGAGGGGGCACACTTTATGCCTACTTGCCTAGAGACTGCTTTGTTCTCAGAAACAGACTACGACTTTTGGTTACGTAGCTGCACCTTTTATCCTTGTTGCATTTTCATGATGTGCCTTTTGACTTTCTCCATCCACTGCCTCCTGTTTCATCATTCTGTGTTTCAAGATAGCTTTTCCATTCCCATCCTCTGCATTCTAAGTATTGACATATCAACAGTGTTCTCGAAAAATTACATTTAGTTATGTCTCCTGTTCATTATCCCAATGTATTTGCTAGAGTCAGAGTAATCTTTCTAAAATACTGTTATTTCATTTCTATTTGAAATTTGTAAACCTTGAAAGGTTCCATGTTCTCTGATAAAAATCCTTTTATACCCACAGATTAGCACAGCTCTCAGACCTTACCAGAGAAGTTTCTTTATGCAGTTGATGACAGTTAGTGCAGAAACTCACAAATGATGAAAGTATAGAGAACAAATATCTATGGGGTGTTCAGCCACAAATGGGACCCCTGTATCACACTCCCTTCCCGAAGGGCTCAGGGAACCTTGAAGAAGAGCCAGCCAGTCAGGGAGGACTGGAGTGAAACAGTATCTCTTGGACAGGACAGGACCATGGGGCTCCTCACAGCAACCATGTGTTGGTTGCCTGTACCACACAAGCACAAGACCATGCCAGTCAACATTCTAGTGTAGAGGGGAGAGGGGCTTACAAATGCCCACCCCTAGCTGAGGAGCTTTTGACAGCAGATGGCTGCTGGGAGGGACAATCAGTTTTAAGAGTATGGCCCCTAGTTGGTCGATCATGCTTCAGTTGGTCACCCCACAGCTATGAGTGTGTGGCTGTACGGATTGAACCTGATGGGTTATTAATTTAAAAAGAGGACAAAAGAATATAAAGATGGGAAAGGGGTTGGGGTGGATCTGGGAGGATTTGTGGAGAAGTTGGGGTGCATATAATCAAGATACATTATGTATATATGTATATATGAAATTTTCAAAGAATTAATAAAAATATTTAAAACAATCCTTCCTTTTCAGCATAAACACTGACATTGACAACCCTCCGCTATCTGCCTCCGCCCTGCCTACTCAGTCTTTTCTTCCTTTGCTCCTCAGTGTGGTCATCCCATCACAGCCTGACATTCTATTCAAGAAAAATTCACCAAAAGGATTTCCTTACATACAGATGAAGCTGATTACTTCTTACAGCTAGTGATAGTCTGGACATTCAGAGTCCTTTCACCACAAAAAAGGGTGGGGGGGCAACTTCTAACAACTTCCCACCAACACTGACCTTTCCCATTCCTTTACTGTTAAAGATGTTTCCTTCCTCCCATTAAACTACTTTATCAATGAAATATATTAACAGTTCAGCTGTCCTTATTAGTGTAGATTGGTGAAAACTGAATAATTGACTGTTAATAGCCTGCTAATAGTCCATAACTGGAAGCAGGGAGAAGTATGTGCCCAGGAGCAGGAGAACAAACTCAAGAGTATAGTGACGTGGGAGACAGTCATTGGTGGGAAGCGATCTCAGTGACAAAGTGCTTAAAGGACCCATGGACTGTCTGGGCAACAGCACAGGTACTTACGGCACTAACATGAACACGAGTCTGACACAAGAGAAATGTTACTCATTTTGGAGGGCTCACCACTACCTAGTTTCTGTTTTCTCAGCTACTGATTCTAAATTCTTCGATGGCCTGCCATTTTGTTATGGAAAGTTTCTACAGGAGTTAAAGAGGGCTTGGTGTTAAGAGACACTGATAAAGGTATAGATTGAACAGCAGCTTTTGGAGGGTTGTGGGGGACAGGATCTAACTGTATACATAGCTAGACTGTTCTGTAACTCACTATGTATCCCAGACTGATCTTGAAATTCCAACAATTCTCCTGCCTGAGCCTCCCTAAGGGCTGGAATTACAGACATCAACCATCATTCTGGGCATGGGGGTTTTATGTTTCATGTGAAGAAGCACATACTGGATTTACTAATAAGCAGGGAATGGTGTGGGATTGATAAGGCTACCTTTCCAGCCTCTTCTTCCAAAAGAAAGTTAAAAATTTAAAGATGAATGTTTGGTCATGGGTGTACTTTAGCTTGCATAAACTCCGTGATGTTGGGACATTATCAGTAGAACTCCAGCACTGGAAGCTGAGCCAGTGTATTCACCAAGTGACCCCTACATGCAAGGCACTCCATCCCCACTTCTGAGTATCCTAGATTGTTCTTGAAAGATAAGTGCTTTAGCACCAAACTCTCTGAGAAGGATGCTACAGTGCTTGTAGAAATGTGCTCAATCAGCTATGGACACTCATGGAAAAATCTAGAGCCTTTGTGCAAAAGGATAACAAAGCCACGCATAACTTAGGCAGCTATGGAAAATCCATGTAACAACTCAAACCAAGTTATCATATTTGTCTGTCTCCACATACTTATCTTCAGAGTGTTCTGTGAAACAGCAATATCTCCATAGTGACTAAAATGTTATCAGGGCGGTTTTTCCCATTCAGGTGGTTGGTCAGGTTTATTCTTTCAAGAAGACTGTGCAGCACATCAAGGCCTGTCCTCTGCCCTCTGCCCTCTGCCCTCCAGAGGCACAGTTCAAGAAGAAGGGCTATGAGCCTGGCCCTTCTCTCCGCAGCCCATTGAGCAGTCTGTTCCAGGGTACCATCCTATCTAGCAACCCTCACCTTTGTCAGTCTCTCCTCTGGAAGAGCAAAAACTGAACTAACATGAGAATTCAGCAGTAGCTTTTGTATTTATACCCTCCCTATTAATATATATATATTAATGCTATATATAATTCCTATTATTTTGTAATACATGGAAAAGAACGATTGTTATCTATCCTAAAGTCTCATTAAGTAGAAAAAATTAAGTGGGAAAAAATTGTCACCAAATTAGTCTCCATCCCTGCTCTCTTCCCTTTGTCTTGATTACCACATACATTTAAGAAATTCAGGGAAAAAAATGTGTACAGAAGCAAAAGACAATAAGAAGCCACTGAAGAAATGTAGGGGAAATGTATATTTTTTCAACTTGCAACACTAAAAACTATTTTAAATTTTTTATTATTTAAAATTATTTTTAAATGGATTCTTTAGGAAGACATCATAAAATTTTCTTTTTTGTTTTTAAAAAATGAAATCCTGCTATGGGCCTGAAGCTTGCATGATTTTGGAACCCATTTTTTAAAATATTTATTTCATTATTTTTTAAAATTATGTGTCTGTGGTGGTATGTGATGGGCACAGGAGTAATAACGCCTTTGGAGGTCAAAGACTTTAGGTCCTCTGGAGCTGCAGTTTTAGGTAATAGAATTGTAAATGCAACAAAATGAGCAGATTTTCCCTTGGGATGTAGCTCAGTGGGAAGAGCCCTCACTTCCCACTCTTTAGGCACTGCATTCGATTTGTAATAATGAAAGAGGAAAAGAGGAGGCAAGGAGTGGTGAGGAGGAAGAGGAAGGGGAAGAAAGGAAAGAGGAAGAGAAGGAAGAAGGGAGGTAGTAGAGACAGAGGAAGGAGTAAAGGAGGAAATTATTAAAATGATGTACAATTTCAAATTCATATAAAATATTAAAAGTCCAACAGTGTTCAGCCACTTGCAGTCTCAAATGTAACTACTTTGATTAACTGGTTGACCCAGATCTAGAATATTTGTTTCTTATGTTTTGACAATAATTTTGTTACACTTTCTGTAGTGACAAGACAATTCATTATCTCCTCTAGCAACATTAATCTAAATGTTTATTCCTATGGAAAGGTTGCCTGATATATTATATCTATTATACCTTGGACTCTTTCCCATCCCTCTCCTCTCCTCTCCCCACCCTCCTTTGAGAAAGGATTTCAGAGTTTCACTATGTAGCTCTGGCTGTTCTGGAATTCACTATGTGGAATCAGATTGGCCTCAAAGTTACAGAGGTCTGCCTGCTTCTGCCTCCTGAGTGCTGGGATTAAAGGGGTGCACCACCATGCACTCATTTTTTTAAAAAGGAAAGATCTCTAATTTTTAGATAGGAAATGATAAGAATCGAATTTTGTCCTTACAATTTATGTGGCTACTGGAATAATTTTCCAGAGTAGCTTTAGGCCATGTAAGTTGTAGACCATGCTTCTCTGTATGTATGCACGCACTTTCAGGACCATACCGCAGTACAGCCTATAGGGCACCTTCTCTCCTGGGTGAGTCCTCATGGTGAGTGGTATACTATTCCTGGGAGCTGCTGCTATGTGAGGATTAAAGTATATTTTGAAACAATAAAACTTATGCAAATATCACTACTAAACCCAAATTAAACATATACCTTCTTCATCCTTTTTTCAACTTAACCCCAAACAATCCCAAACTGACTGCCTCTCCCCTGCCTCAGCATATAGAATATTTATATTTATCCTTTGTTTGCTATTAAAGCATTTATACATTTATGTGCTATCAGAAAATTCTGAGTCATTAAAGTAATACATTTTACACCTGATCTTAGCTATAAGGCCAATAAGCAGTATATAACATATCTATGTTTTATATATATATATATAAACATACAGATGTGTATATGTGTGTATGTATCTCTGTATGTGTGTGTATGTATGTATGTATGTATGTATGTATGTATGTATGTATGTGTACATATCTTTCAATGCTGGAGACTGAACCTAGGGTTTCTTCCATACTACACACATGCTCAAACCCTGACAATGTCCTCAGCTTCTGTAGCTCTTACATCACAATTGAAATGACTCTGTTAATTTGAATTTTTAGTTACATAGCTATACTAAAATTAATAGCCCTGCCAATTACTGCATGAACATTCAAACTGTTGAGTTTCCCAAAATCTTTGAAGGCAAATTTCCCTTTTCCTTGATTTACACTTTAGTATAGCACTTGCCTTCATTATTAGAGCTACATCTACCTCCTTACAGTGTAGGTAAACCATAAAGGGGAACATTAAGCCTCCCCCCCCTTTTTGCTGTTTTTCAAGTCAGGGTCTCCTTGTGTGGCTCTAGCTGGCCTTGAATTTGCATTGGTCCTAATGACTCTATCTCCTGGTACATCATTCCATGTAGGTACTAACATATTTTATCTATGGCCTAGCTCTCAATCACTTTTAGATTCAACACAAGTAAAGCAGTTTTGATTTTAATCCTAACCACTCAGTATTTCTTCTTTGAATTAAAAATATAAAATAAAATAAAATTGTTTGAAATTTATGTTTGCTTTGAAAGTGATGACTATATTTGCACAAATATATTTTTGTGAGGTTTTTCAAAGTCTATTATTATTATTGTTGTTATTGTTATATTCCCAACTACAGTTTCCCCTCCCTCCTCCTCCTCCCAGTCCCTCTCCCCACCTCTCCTCTACCTACCCCCCACCCCTCCATTCCTTCTCTGCTTCTATTCAGAAAAAGACAGGTCTCCCTTGGATATCAACCAAACATGGGATATCAGGTTACTCCTTGTATTAAGGCTGGACACAGCAGCCCATATGAGGTAAAGGGTCCCAAAAGCTGTCAGTAGAGTCAGAGACAGCCCCTGCCGCCACTGTTAGGAGTCCCACAAGAAGACCAAACTACACAACCATAATATATATATATATATATATATATATATATATATATATATATATATAT
>CAJQZJ010004750.1:8360483-8378280 GCA_907164525.1 Lophiomys imhausi | reverse complement strand
GTGTGTGTGTGTGTGTGTGTGTGTGTGTGTGTGTGTGTGTGTGTGTGTGATATACATATAAATGTGCTGCATGTTGAGGTCAGAAGGCAGCCTTGGGTGTGTGCCATCACCTCCCACCATGTCTAAGAGAGGGTTTCTCTGTTCGCAAGGCTAACCTGCCTGAACCCTTCCTGGATCTGGCTCCCATCTCTCTGTGGTTTCTCTTTAAATTGTAGTTTTTGCCAGCATTTTCATGGTCTCTTTTGGGCCTTTTCCTAAGTTTGTTTTTTAAGGGAGATATGAAAATTAAGAAATTCAAATTCTCACCAATCTTTTTTTTGGCAACTGATTAATATTCTTTTTTTATAATTTATTTTTTATTTCTTCAAGTTACATCTCAATCACAATCCCCTCCCTACTCCCCCCTCCAGTCCCACCCTTCCACCCTCTTCCCCCTCAAACCCCCATCCTCTACCTTTTTTTTTTTTAGTTTAAGGTATATCTTTTTCCCTCTAACAGCTCTCCCTTTACGTCCAACAAATGGTTCTTTCTCTTATAACAATAAATACAATACAAAACAACAGAAATAAATAGGCCAAAATTATGAGTTATATGGCTTAGCATACATTCCCAATGTCCAGTCCATATGTATTTGGCACCTGACTTTAACATTCTACTATCTAACCATCTCCATGAGTTTAAAGTTCTATATCTAACTCAGTTTTCATACTAACTTGCTTCACAATTTTAAAAACATCATCTTAGATCCAGAACAATTCTCACCATTCTTTTTGGCAATAGCCTCATGCCACAATGTCCAGCTTAATGGTCCCTAACTGTTTCCCCATATCTCCCCCTCCTATGCTTCTCTTGGTCTCAATGCCTTTCTTCCATTTTTATTACAAAATTCTCCCTAGCTTTAGAACAAATTCAGATATTTTTGCCACAGAGATTCAGTTCCCAAAGCATGTTCTATAACTTTGACGACAGGCACCGAAAGATATGTACCATGAGTTAGTCATGTTACAGTGAGTCATAGAAAGTCTGTCAAATTCTAGCCTCTGTTCTAAGAATAGATGCATAGAGGTAAAAAGCATTTTCCATCTCTGTGCATACCTTACATTGAGCAAATTGGTAGGTCTTCTATATTCATTGATTTTAATTAGCATTAAAGAATATTGTTTTTAAATTTCTTCCTTCTAATCAACATTTCACAAGAAAGGTTTTAGTATATAATATTGATGAGAATAGCAGATTCAGTTCTGAAAATGTACAGTTTTTTTTCTTAGTAAAGGTGACTATTTGAAAATATTTCTCTTTGATCATATAATAATAAAATGGTACCACAGCTTGCTTTCTTCTCCTATGAGTAATACTTGAAATAAAAAATTTCCTCAGAATAAAACAGTTATAACTCATTATCTAGGGGGTGCTTCTAGGAGGGATTCTCCAGCATCTCTACCTCTCCCTGCACCAAAGCTCTGAGGACCCTAGAGGTCTTCTCCAGACATGCAAGAATCTGGGGGGTGGGGTGGGGTGCTGGGGTCTCTTCCAGATGCTCAATTGAATGGAGTTCTACTTCACCACCGAGTTCCTCAGAAGGATGGCCACCAAATGATCACAAAAACCACCTGCCAATAGTAGTGGGAAATGGCCCCTGAAGGCTGCTGTGCGAGGACTGAGGACTTCATTCCCATCAGGTCTCTATGGTGACTACTGAGATCTGCCTTATCAAGGCTCCACTCTAATTTGAATGAAAACCTTTAAAACTCTGCTTTCCTTTCCTCTCTGATCGTCCCCTTTCTTCCCTGCTCCTTTTATTGTTGTTTGGTTCTGTTCTGATGGTGGAGCTAAGGACAGAACCTAGCGCCTGGTGTGTGATAAACATGGGCTCCAGTTCAGAGCCACAGTGACAAAGCGCTACAAAAGGAGGCCTGAAAATGGTTTCAGATTTTGTCTCTTTTTGTAGCAATCTGTGACTTCTGTTTGCTGAGTGACTCAAGTGGCTTCTGTTTACAAAAGAAAAGGTAAAGTATCTGAGCTAGCCTGTTCACCTCTGTTCACTCCTGGAATAAGCATCTCCTAAGTCGGGCAGTGGCTGTTTCTTACAGCGAAGCCTCACCTTGAGCCATCAACGACTGCAGTGTGGGAATCTGAGGTGTCTGCATCCAGTTTCACAGTCCTCAGCTCACAGAAGTGTGTTCTGAGAGGGAACCTGGATAACAAAGAAAAAGTTAGACTGCAGCATATCCCAGGCACACAGGAAACAAAGGCCAGCGTGGAGGAGGAGCTGTATCACACTCATCCTGAGACTGCACAGCAGGGGCTCCGTGTAAGCAAGCACACCCTTGGCTTTCAAATCAGTTGCACCTTTACTTTCCCATCTAGGACTTACGCATAAGAATAAAAACTGAGGAGAAAGGAGCCTGCTGATAGATTGTTGGAAATATGGAATAGTTCAAAATATTAATGTAAGGCTAAGGGTGACTGGGTAACAAATGGTACATTTGCTCATTGCTCAACCTGACATAATTAATATTCTAGGTCATGCTTAAGTTCCCATGATGGACGGTCTGAAGGAGGGAATTCAGAAAAAAATATATATCTATTATATAACTCATCTCTTTTTTTTTTTTTGACCAGTCAGAATCATAGCCTTAAAAAAAAAAAAAAAAAAAAAAAAAACCAGCTTTCACACCTCATTTACCGCCTTCACCACTGGGCCACCAGTCAGCAGCCTGGCCTGTTGCAAAGAGGTCAGTAGGAAGCTATTAGCAGAATCCCCTCCTGAGAGCTCCTGGGTCTTACTGAGTTGAATGTTAGCATGACAGTACTGCAAATAACTCAGGTGTAGGCTTTTTCTTTTTCTTTCTCTTTTTTCAAACAGCTAGCACAGATTTCCCCATAGTGTTGGTCACTCTAGGAAATTATTGCTGAAAATGAAGTCCCCAAAGCTACCACGGCAGTGGCCCTTCTCGGTTGTGAAAAATGGGGAAAGTAGAAAATATGCCATAGT
The DNA here is from genome assembly GCA_907164525.1 of Lophiomys imhausi. NCBI lineage: Eukaryota > Metazoa > Chordata > Mammalia > Rodentia > Muridae > Lophiomys > Lophiomys imhausi. Next base: position 8,375,285 of record CAJQZJ010004750.1, on the reverse strand, counting down.
TCCTCAGGGGTTCCGGTGGCTTTTGTGACTCACAGCAAAACATTCTTAACCAGCTAGATCTGGAATGTGGCAGCCGAGACAATCATAAATTTTTAAGTTTTACTTAAACAGTAAGTGGCTACTATAAACAATAAACAGGGTATTTGCTTGCTGTGAAGAGTCCAGGAGGGCCTAACTGCTTTTACTGAGGTAAGTTAGCTAATATATTAATTTCTAAAATACTGACACCTTGAAGATTTTAAATGATACATTTGAAATTCAATTAAAATGTATTTTCTATCTATATTTGATTTAAATTGCAAAGAGAATACACATGAGGAGGTCTCTATATAGTTGCAAGTATAATTTAAGAAAGCTATCATGTCTCTCAGTCTATTTGCATTTCCCATCTTGCCTATATATACACGTGTGTGCAAATGCACGAGCAGATCAAGACTCCTAATGGGGCAAAGTTAATACAGATGCCAGCAGTCACTCAGGCCAGTGGAGATTTGAAATGGTAAATTACAACCTTTAACTAAGTTGTATGAATCTCACAACTTAATCTATAAGGTTGTGGAAATTTTGGCAATAAATTAAATTAACACATTTCCAATTAGCCTGTCACTGACAAAAATGGTATTCTCTTGTATCTTTTTGAGAGAACATATGATGCAGTTATTTTATGTCAAATCATCTTTTTAATCTAACATTTGTTCCTTCTAATCCTCAGTGCATTCCTGACCTAGAAAAGTTCCCTAAACACCATCCAAAAACTTACCCTTAGGTTGAGTGGCCATTAAAACTACTGTAGATGTGTGTGTTCCTTAGCTGCCATTTGCTTTTTTTCACGTATCCATCTACTTTGTGGTGTCTATACTAGCAAAAGTATGTTACCCTAAAATACATTATTTTATATACCATAAATTTTAATCCTTAATTAAAATATAGAAAAGGTTAAATTTAAGGTGACTCAAATAGGCCTAATCATAATATCTTTTAAAGTAAATGTCAACCATGTGTTAGAGAACAGGGGTCATATCTGTAAATTCCTTTGGTCTCAAATCTTTACTCACAAGCTTTCACTACTTTGAAAAGATAGAGTAAAGCAGAATTTGATGTGCTTTTCTGAATGGTGTTTGTTTTCCTTGCTGAGTGCTTAGATTCATCTATTGAGTACCTGCTGTGTACCAGGTATCCTGAGGTTTGTTTATTATCTGCTGTGTACTTGGTATCATGAGGTTCGTTCACTGGGTATCTGCTGTATACCTGGTACCCTGAGGTTGCCAGAATACCCAAAGCACTGTCCCTGCTAGCCACTTGATTGCTGTGGGAAACTAAAACACAAAGCTAACTGTGAAATTGCGACTTAGGTAATGGATAAGGGTAACAATGTGGTACCTCCAAGTTATTAGTAAGGAAGACTTGAGGACAAGGTGGGGGTGGGGTAGGATAGGGATGAGCATTTGCTGAAAGTCCTGATTAGAAATGTCAAACTTTTCTTGGACAGTTTTTCAAAGACAGCTGCCCTGGCTAATAAGACCCTAGGACTGTAATTCCTCTTAGGTAATATGTGATCAGGGACATTTATGAGTTAGTTACAGCATAAAGAAAAATTTAATATTTTTAGGAATAACAGAAAAGTTTAATACATTCTTTATATAGTTCAGTGTCTACAGAGCCACCAATCATTTCATCCTTGAAATTTTCACTTTTCCCTTCAAATGTAAATTTGCATAAAGGATATTGATACATGTACATGTATAGATCTATACATGTATTTTGCTTATCACTCAGTGGAAGTCAAATATCACCAAAATATAGTTATATCAAAGTGGATTCTATGCACTCAAGTAGCATGAGGTTTATAGAAAATGGACATCTGCTACACTTGGATTTCACATTTGTCATGCGTGCATCTGTGGAGCCTCTACAGCAAGGCAGATGCTGTGCTAAGTCTTGACTATTCTGACACACTGTGTGACAGTCAGCCTTAGAGCAGTGAGGGTAACATGTCTGCAGAAGCAGAACAACCGATGTGCCCATTAAGTGCACTGAGAGTTGGAGTGATAAATAGTATCCCATATGGGTATGGAATCAGAGTGATTATCCAAGCACAGGACTTAAAATAGATGCTATTTGCTAACATGGAGCCGGCGGCAGAAGCCAGCCAGGCCACCTTGCCCTGCCTCATGTAGGGTGGGTGCTACTACTAGGAATGAATGTGTGGTGGAGAGGTGGAAACGATGGAGGAGTGGAACTCTGTGAGCTGTGGAGAGGAGGAACTGAAGACTCCTGGTGGTAACAGGTGTGAAAGAAGGCTGAGGTCAACAGTGGAGCATGCACTGTGGGGTTAGCAGGGTGGCGTGCATTAGCCTGGAGCTCATGCAGTTCCAGACTCAGCTCCGAACACACTGCCAGGCTTGCTGCATTGTCCTGGCTCTGGGCAACGACAGAGTCCCGAGATGAGGATTGGCTCACTTTCTGAAATGGACCTGCTCGAAGGACCACCATGGCCTATGATGCCACAAGAGGCCATGCTGGGTGTCTGTGATCCATGCTGCTCCCCCAGTAGGTGATGAAGCCCAAGATCCATGTGGATGTATGCCCTCTGTGCCACTGACTGAAACCTTGATAGATAATATCCTTGGGCTTTGCTTCCTTGGGGGCCCATGTAGCTATGAGTGGCCTGTGCAGTCACCCGAGGCCACGTTGATATCCATGGTTCATGCAGCCGCTGAGGGCCATGTGTAGATCCATGGTCCTGATGCAGCAGAGAGCCATGGCCCATATCGCCACACAAGGAAATGAGGATATCCATAGTGCATGCTGCTGCGTGAAGCCATGTTATGTATGTGGGCCATGCTGCCCCAGGGGGCCATATTGAAGTGAGAGGCCCATGCAGCTACGTGGGTCCGTGCTGATGTCCACAGCCCATGTTACCACCTGAAGCCATATTGATGTGAGTGGCCTGTGAAGCCACCAGAGGCCCTGTTGATGTCCATGGTCCAGGCTGCCTCTGAGGGCTTTGTTTGGGTCTGTGGTCTCACTACAGCTAGAGGCTATGTTAGGGGTCTGTGCTGTCAACAGGAACTGTATGGAAGCCCATGATCCATGCACGCTCCCACTGACTGTAAAGGGCAAGGAAGGAAGCTACTTTTGCTGCGACACCAGTGACTGCAGATGCACAGTTGAGAAAGAGAGACATGGAAGGATTCTGTGACAGCCCCAACCCCTTCCCAACTGCCCCCCCCAATAATAGTCTAAACAGGAAACCATTGAATAGAACTCTTAAAAGTGTGGTAAGGGTGATGAAGTGTAGCTATATGCAATTGATGGCTTCTGCCGAGGGTACAGGTGGGGAAGGACACAGTTCTATTTAAGGGACAGGCCACTGAGAGTTTGACCATGCTCCAGTGAGTATATAGATAGCACAAATTAGACTTTTATTTTAATTTTTATTTTGTTGAAGAGGTTCACAAGGGCAGGACAGGGCAGACATGAAAGGATTGGGAAGTGAGTGTGATGGTGTGTTTGATGTCAAATTCCCAGAGAATCAGTAAAAATATCATATTGAAAAAAATGTCATTTGGGTGTGTAATGATCAGTAATTCAAATAATCAAGTATTTATTGATTATATAATTAATACCCTAAACTTGTTTACACATTTGCCTTCATGTAAATGAAGGTATGGCTTATTGATACAGTTTTAAACACATTCTATCTGTCAAGAATACAAAATGAATGGCTTAAGATCACTCTGTTTCCTCAAATATTATTTCAGTCTGAGTTTTTAAAACATATTTACTCTACAATCCTGATAGTTGCTAAGATTGTTGGTCTAAACTCGATATAAAGGGCCAGTATTTTTTGAAATCTCCTCTGGTAAGCTCATCACGATTAAACACCAAAGTTGTAGATTAAAGTGTTTCTCCCTTAAATAGATGAAAATATAATTTCATATGTAAATTAAAGAAATTGTGTTCTTCTCTAGATTTCAGGTGTATACAATTCACCTTTCCGAAAACAGCCTGACCCATGGGAGCTGCGGTTGCAGAAGGCAAAGCCTTTAACACACCACATGGCCAAGGCCACAAAGAACAGGCCCTACCGCAGCCTCAGTACCTGGCTGGAGTGCACCAGTGCCCGCTCCTTCCCTAGGTCCGCAAGTCTGCCGCCTATCGATAGGAAGCAGTGCAAGGTACCATGCGGATCTGCCATTCATTTTTATCCTCACTCCTCTCCTGGCCTCTTATTGTGGTAAAGTGTGTGTATGACATTTGTTAATGTCACCCAAAACACCAAGGCACTGTCCACTTTTGTAGCATCAGGTTAGTTAATGCTGTTGGCTGATGGCGGCTGACTGTCACCACATACAAACTCTTTCTTTCTTGCCAACCTCAGCCTCTTCAAAACGCTCTCCACTTCTTTTTTCCTGTATCCGATCATAGCACTTATCACAGTGTCTGTAAGGTCCATGAGAATATGTCAGAATGTCATTCCTTTTTTAATTATATACATATAATTCCATCATCTGTATACGCCCAACTGTTCATCCATTCATGACTCCAAAGATAGGATCACTTTTTGTTAACTACATTAAAAATACCTCCCAAACCTGCTCTCATGTTTTTGACTACACACTACACACTACTAAGTGAAACAGCTTTCAAGTATTTTCTTTCATCCTGTGGGAGGCCAATTTACCCTTTCCACAGTGTTGTATGGTTGAAAGTGCTTTGTTTTTGAGAGTACAGTTTTTTCTTGTAATGACAAGTTTAAATAAGAAACAATTTACTTTAAAGTGGTTGACAGAGAAATTGGCAGGTGGTCCCCTGGCGGGCATTGTGCTGAATACGGAGGTAGAGGATGGATTTCTGCTGTGATCTGTTATTGCTGGAAATATGTTTATGTGCTATCCAATTGACTTGATGTAACCTGTTGTTAGATGACATCGTATTTTATGAACCATTTTAAATGCTACTTGCATTTGAATCATTTGAAAAGTACCAGTTTGAGAATTGGAGACATTCCAAAGATTCACAGCACAGGCAGGAAATCTTGACTATATGTGGAGTGTGATAGAGTAATACAGGGAAAGTCCTTTCCTGGGCTGCAGGGTAGATTTGGAGTAAGGGAAGGATACTTGTCACAATCCTAAGAGTCCCAGAACGAATAACTCTGAACCCTTCAGTATTTCAACTGCAGAAGGCAGTTGCTAGCAGCTGATATCAACCTGAAGCTGGGCTGGGTTTGACTGCTGGTAAATGTCTGTGCTTTGGCTCCCTGCACACATAAAGGCTTAAACCAAAGTGCATTTACCTTTCCTTGGTCAGTACCTCTGGTTCTCTTGGGAGTATAGTCAGGGCTCCACCAGGCTGTGGCTTCCTCTGAAGGCTTGAGTGGGTTGTAAGGATAGAAATGCAAGGAGACCCTCTTGATTGGCTCCTTCACCACATGGCTAGTTGTTGCCATGTCTTGTCCTTCCTCATAATGTCACTGCACACAGTTGCCATACAGCATGGCCTCAAAGGGATCCATCCTAGAGAAAGAGGGAGGAAGCTCTCAAAACAGAAGCTAGAATTGATATCCCACAGTGTTTGCCCTGTTCTGTTTATTCAAGATGAGTAGACCTGTTTCTATCAAGGTAAGAGACCACTCAACAGTGAATACCATTAAACAGGCCCTACTGGGGACATCTTAGAGAATACCTTTCCAGCCTGACACCAAGTCAACTTATCTGCAATATATTTCTCTTCTCTGTAATTAGATCCTCAATTGCCTTTATTTACATGTTTTCTTCTAATAACAAAATAAATACTATTAACTAATATTTTTACACATTTTAGGCATGTAAAACATCTCTAATTCTGATTCACTTCTATTCACTTCTCACTTCTTCCTCTTTTTTCTTGCATTACTCTCACATGCCCTTCATCATAGTCTTTCTCACTTCCTTTCTTCTTCCATCTTTCTTTAATATTCTTATCTCCTTCTTTTCCTGTTAGTCTTGTTTCTATCCTTGGGTCTTCTCTTTCCTCTCTCCTCATGGCTTTTTAAAAAAAAATTACAGTAGGATTATTTCATATTTGTTGCCTGAGCCATATTTCCTTTATTCACTAATAAAGGTGTCTATGCATGGAGGACATTTAAGACTACCAGATGCCAGTGTCTGAACATAGCATTTGGAAGATGATTTCTTGAATGTATGGGACAACTCTATTGAGCTAAAAATTTTTTTTCATTATTAAATTTTGATAAACACTTTTAAAATAAAGGATAGCTATGCAGTAACAGTGATTGTACAACATAAATATATTTCATTTCATAACCTAGATCTTAATGGAGGCAAGGCAGATTAAACACTGTGAAGTTACCGAGGAGAGTACAAGAAGTACCCACAGGGTCAGGCTGAGGCTGAGATGAACACACATTCCAGGGAGTGTTGGTTACAAGTGATGACAATACAAATATATAAAATTTAATCTTATTTCCAAAGTGTAGCAGCCTGTGTCACTTCTGGAACAAGTGGGACAAAATATGCCTGAGATCTTAAAGGTGACAACAAGCAGTCCAGGGAGTTAGCAGAATCAAGTTCACAAATAAGAGGGTTCATCATTGAGCTCAAAGGCAGATGCTGAGTGTCTGAACCTGAAGACAGGGAGACTGACACAGTGGCAAGAAGCTCAGATCAAGTACCCAGAAGAGGGAGCTTATTTTCATTATGTTGTTGTTTAAACAAGGTTTCTCTGACATCCCTATGCTCAAGGGAACTAGTGAATTCCAGACAGATAATAAGGGAGATTGAAATATATGTATGTGTGTTTGCATTCCAACAGAGGTTTAAAGCTTCTGCTGAAAAAAAAAAAACATTATTCTACCTGGGGACTGACCTTGTCAAAGTCTCAACTTTTAAACTTTCTGTTCTTTGATGTTTCTATTATCCAAAAGCACTTTAAATTCTCTTTTTGAAACACAGAAGCCTTCCTGCCATTTTTGAGCAGTATCATGTGTTTATTGCCACACTGAGTGTTACACTATACATCCTAAGGGAACCCCAAGTTATGGTTCTTTCTCTATTTTACACTGAGTGAAAACAGGACCATAGAAGTTACTGGCACCTATTACACAACCAAATACCAATTCTTTAAACCATTGAATTTGTCAAAAAGCAGAAGAGTCCAAATTAAGACTTCCGATTTCTCGATAGCAGATTGGAATGGTGATCATGTATCTTTAAAAAGCAAACTTCCAATGAAAATCCATTAACTACTTTCAAATAGAGCAATCCTCCTGTCCAGCTGCGGAAAGTACTAGATGATACTGATCTGCCATTTGTGTTATTTACGGTCCATGACTTTTATGGTAACTGGTTCCTATTATTGGTTTCTATTAATGTAAAACATAAGTGAACATAAATGAGGCGTGAATCATTTCTTTTTATTAGCCCCACAATCTTCACTCGGTGCTTACAGAAACTCCAGCTGTGTCTTCTCAGTAATAACCTATCTAAAGGAGACATTTTTAAGACTAAAGAATGTGATTAGAAATCTTTGTCCATTTTGTATTATTCCTCTCCAACACAGTGATGAAAAAAAAAAAAAAAAGCAAACAGTATGTTGTAAATGACAGCAAATGCCTGAGCTGCCTTTGGCTCACCTATGCCGATCATGATCCTGGCTGGCCAAGCAGGTACTCAGGTACCTAGTGTAACTCCTTACTGTACTTCACAGAAGTCTGTGCTGTGAGTCACCCCAAGCTCATCTGTGGACTCTCTTTTCTCAATTACAGCCATGAAAGACTGCTCCTATTACCAGAGCTACTGAGCATCCAAATTCAGACAAAATAAGGACAAACAGTATGGTATCTATGCCTAGGCAACTAACAAGCAAATGCAAGATTTGGCACCCACGTAAAGGCTTTTATCTCATATATAAGAATACTTTTAGAAAACTAATGCTCATATCTTTCCACGTTTTTAGTAACTTTAAAAGGGAAAGTGCACACTTTAGTTGTGTGGGAAGCAGTGCCTATAAAGTTACAGTGTCGAGCAGTCTGCTCCCATGGGTTTGCTAGCCCACACTTGAAAACCTTCTTACATGGTGAGGAACTTCTGCTGAGTGTGAAACAGATTTAAGAAATCACTTTCATAAGCGAGAATAATTGTAGAAGATAAGTGATATTAATTCTTGTTTGTTTCTTTGTTTTTTCAAGACAGGGCTTAACTGTGTAAACCCTGGCTGTCCTTGAAGTTGCTCTGTAGACCAGGATGGCCTTAACTCAAAGATTTGCCTGCCTCTGCCTATTCCTCCTGAATGCTGGAATTAAGGCATAAGCCACCACCTTTTTTTTTTTCTTTTAACTTACTTTGTTTCTGAGAAAAACTGTGTTTTAAAAATAATGAAATCAACTTTTTATATTTTGTAGGGATTCAGTACCATAGTTGTCAACATGTCTGGGACTCTTCCATAGTGAAACACACCTGTCCTATCTTTTCAGGGACCCTTCCGAGAAATCAGTGAAGTTTTGCAGCAGCGTTACAAACCATTGGAGCCCACCCTGAGGGTGGCAGAGCCCATCAACCACTTACAAGTGGCCAGAGAGAAGTACAAGGAAGAGGAACGAATGAAGAACTTGCATGAGAAGATGTGAGTGCTCAGCTAGGCTTGTCTGCCGATGCAGGTCTTCCAGTATTTCCCATTACTCAATATTACAGAGAAAGCTTTGTTTGTGCAGAAAGGTAAAGTTGCACTCTGCCCATCAAGAGGCAATCGTTTTATAGCACACAATGTTGTAAGTGAGGACAATATTGAAGGTGAGAGTATATATTCACTACTCACAGGGAAAATGCAAATGCATATGCCACTCCCCTTAAATTGTATGTATGCTTCTCAAAGGAGAGGAATACCAGTGGCACTTTCAGAGGGATAGAGTGACAACTGTGCATGTCTGAAGATAAAATCTTTAACTGTCTAATGAAGTATTTTTATATTTAAATTTATATTTATTTACAATGCTTTTCAAGATAACATATATATCTTCTGTGGACTAGTTGTGTTTGAACACAACAGTGCAATGCAGTTTTTAAAATCAGATACAGTGAAAGAGGTTAGTTTTTCATAACTGCGGAGAATAAAAGCATGGAGGTTAATCTGTCAGCACATCCAGTGTTAAATTGTTTTAATAGCACTAGTGACTTGGGTCTAAGCAGATAACATCTTTCTCTTTGATGTTTCCTTTCTCTTATGGTACTCTGTCCACAACAGTCACATGCAACTTATAATGACCATTGTAAATCTTGAATGGTCTTATTGTTATTATGTTATTATCTTAGTCTGTCTCATATAATCATTATTGTAGTCTATCTTACAGTATTTTATTATTTCATGTGCTAAATGACATTGGTAATAATATCAGTGATTTTAATTATAATATAATAATTTGGTATAATATAAATTGCTACTATAAATTCCTATATAATAGCATACTATAACATATAAAATGCCATAGACAATAACTACTAACCATCACTGCATGTTACGTGGCAATAATTTATACAACAGTAATTATAAATGCATTAAAATGTGTTGTATAAAGGAACAAGAATGACATTTCTCCTTCACAATGGGTTTTCAATCATTTTATCAGTCAAGAAAGATACCTATGACTCATTAGAATAAAGAAGCTTTAAACAAATCTTGAAAAATAAAAGTGTTCACAGACCTAGATAAAGATAAAATGGCCATGCATCAAAAAGAGATTGTCTAGGTTTCATTTTAGAGCCACTGATTGTCATGAAAATAACTGTTTAGCATAGTTCAGCATGTTTAGCAGATTCTTTCAGTATCTGATCAAGTTAACCCAATGCATCAGAAATAAGAAAAAACCCCTACCTCATCCAATTACTTTTGGAGAAAATATATAGATTAGCCTCAAAAATTACCTAAGATGCTGGTGCTCAAATTTAAGCAATGTATTTAGCTTAGTCATAAATATATAAGCAGGTATGTTCCAAAATTCTTTTCCGATTATTTTGAGATAGAGCCTTGCTGTGTAGCCCAGGCCAGCCCTAACCTTGGCTCATCCTTTCTTGTCCTCATTTGTGCTAGTTTCAGGTGTACCACTATACCCATCTCAGAAAATAGAAAATACTTTTCTATTTTCAAAAATGAAAAACTTATGAAAGGGAAGACTAACTACCAAAATAGATACTGTTGCCCACCCTGTTGATGCACATGTAGAAGTCAGTGGTTTTCAGGGGCACCTTGGTGCCTCTTTTTAGACTTTTTTGATCAGCCTTGAAAGATCAAACATCAGTGTTATCCCCAAAAGAAGGTGCTTGGAGACTCCCCACAGAATACCTGTCAGTAAATTGTGTCCCTGTGGTATTCATAAAGACTCTTCGCGCTGAAGCCTTGGGATACTGAAAAGGATTTCTGAGATTAGTAAGTGTATCAGAAACAAGGTAAGTCAGAATTGCTGAAGAACTCACTGAGAGGTTGAGACAAAGGAAGCGTTTAGCAGCTTGTCTCAGCAGTAGCTTTTAGTAGTTAGCCCATGGTTCATTCCACTGTTAGGAGGTGTGATGTGCTGATGCTTCCTAGCCTCTTCTGAAACACTTATATTTTTGTATGGTGGATAACCCACAAGTGTATCTTGTGGAGAAATGCTAGAGCCAGGCTTTACAACTCTGCTTATGACAAGTTCATAATGAAGTTGCCACAGAGATGTATTTTTAAATGTGGAGACCCTCTCCTGCTTTAACAAATGACCAGAAGAAGTCAAAGGCAGGCTTTGACTTTTTTTTTTTTTTTTTTTTTTTTTTTTTTACTGAATCAGCAGCCTAAGGCTTGTTCAGTAAACATCTATGTATCAATGAGGAAGGCACTCTTTATCTCTGACCTCAAGGGCTAGGGAGGTCAGACTTAATGTGTGGGTTTGATATACAATGGCTTTTGATTTCTTGTTGTTATGAAGACAGCATTGCATTTTATTAGAAGGAATTGGAATGAAGTGAGTTCAGTTATAGACTTCCCCATTTCTGCAGTATGCTCTAATTACTCTCCTCAAATCAGCAGTATATTCTTAAGACTTTTAGGAAAGTAATCTCACCACCCCACACCTCTATTTCCCCGTCAGTCAGAGGGGATAGGAATGTTACCTTAAAAGGCTGTAATGAGAGCTAGTAATTTAGAAGGATCTAAATAAAAATAATCATTAATTTTCAGGGCTGGGGAAGATTCTTAGTAGGTAATAATATTTGCTGCATAAGCCTAGGACTAGAGTTCAGATTCCCAGCACCCATGCTAAAAAAGTGGCCATGTGCATCTGTGATCCTACACTTCGAGGGATAGACAAGAGGATCACTGAGGTTGTTCTCTGCTACTCTACTTTTAGGTTCAGTGAGAGATCCTGCTTCAAGGGAACAAGGTAGAGAGGACATCCAGTGTTGTCTTCTGGTCCACAAAGATGCACATAGGTGCATGCACCTGCACACACAATTACACAGGTATCATGCACACACACACACACACACACACACACACAGAGAGAGAGAGAGAGAGAGAGAGAGAGAGAGAGAGAGAGAGAGTTTGCATTATACTTTTGTAAACAACTATCCAAAAAGGGGGAGGCAGTCACATTATACAAGCACAGGTTTGGTTTCACACACTGCTCTAATTTACAGGCTTCAGAAACTTTCACCACTCATTATCCCTTTTTAAGCTCAAGAAATTTTTAGTTGACTCCAGGTGTATAGGTATGTAAGTATACAAATAACTGATAATAAATCACAAAAAAATTTATTTTAAAATTTTTATTCCTACAATTTACTATATTTTAAAGTAAATTGGATTCAATAAGGTAGTGTGCTTATTTGTTTTTATATAAACAGTTGAGTCTTGCTTGACTATTTGAATATGCAGAAGAAGAGCATCTTCAGGTTTTCAATGTTGATTGGCATTTTGATTTTCGAGTCACTGATACTGACATTCAGCTTCACATATATACAGGGTACAAAATGGCAGAAGTATACTTAGAACCATTTCAAAAAAACATTGGAAATTTTGTCTTAATCCCAAGCTAAATTCATGGAACAATTTTATTTTTAATGAAACTTGTCGGTAACTCAAACAGTAATTTTCAAAATCAAACATTGTAACACAACAGAATGCAGAGAAGCATGAATCTGATATGAAGAATTTATTGTACACAAATAGTACAAGTCTTTGTTTTCCAGAGTCCAAAGTCATGAGTTTGGGGAAGGATCTGGTAGTGATGAGGGTGGTTGATGGAGAAGGAAGACCAGACAGGGTAATGGGAGATCAATCAGAATATGTTTGTGTACATGTGTGACATTGATAACAAAATTAATTTTTAAAAAGTTTGGAAGGAAGTCAGAAAAGTCTTTGTTTTCAGTTATTAAATCATTGTGACAGTTTAAGAGTGGAACATTTTGTAATGACAGGAAGCATGTTGCAGTTCATAATAGAACAGTCTAAAATCAGAGCTGAAGTGTCCCAGGCAATGTTTGTTGGCATCCAGTGGCATTGATTGAGGTGTATGGTCCCACCTTAAACATGAGCAGCACCGCTCCATGGGTGGGGGCCCAAAATGCATGAAGAAGAAGAAAGGCAGCTGAGCAGAACTTTTCATCTCTTCCGGACCATCCGTTCAATATCCAGCTACCTCACCCAGCTGTGACTTCAATATTGCCACCACAATACCCTAGAACTGGGAGCCCCCAAAAATTGTTCCTTCTTTTCACTGCTCCTGTGAGGGCGTTTTGTCACAACAGCAGGACAAGTCACAGATACGGATGCATTTATGAAGGAATACCATGTTCGGGGAAGCTGGTTTGGAAAGTTTTACAGTAGCGTCATTGAAAGGTAGTGGGCTCAGTTGAAGGCACAGTCTCATGTGAATATAATCTGAGTTGTTGTTTCTGTGAGACTTCAGTTACAACATCTGTGCCAATGATTTCTATAAGTCATAGATTTGCTTCTGCATCCCAGAATGACCTTTTCAGCTCCATCTTCATTTCTACCTTCCTCACATGTCTAAGACTTAGTGCCTGATGCACTAGCCTCCTTGCCCCTGACTTGATGTCAAATGTGGCCCCACCTGCCTGCCCGAGATGGAATGCAGGTCAGCTCTCCTCCATCAGTCCTGAAATTCTGTGCATTCCATCTTGCAACAAACTTTCTACTTCAACCCCTTTTCCTTCTTTTTTCTACTTTGAGTCTTAATGTAAGAATTTGCAATTTCCTATTTCAATTATGGCCATAAAATGCCACCTGTTTTACCCACCCAGTTTTGCTAATGAAATCTAACCATGCTATTTTATTTGGCCCAAAAACTTTTCTATGGCTTTTTTAAATGAATAATATTTTTCATACAATGTATTTTGATCACCTTTTCCCTCCCCCAAATCCTTCCAGACCTCCCCACATCCCTACCCACCAACTTTGTTATTTTTCTCTTCCCCTTTCAACAAACAAAAAAGCAAGAATCAGGAAAAAAAAAAAAGCACAAAATCCCACAAAAACACAAAAAACAAAAATTGAAATAAACCAACAAAAACCCATAAGACAAAAAAATGTCAAACAAAGCCAAAATGATATAAAAAGTTCACAAAAATACCATTTAGTTCCTTTGGTGTTGTCCGACTGCTCCTGGGTGTGGAGTCAGCTCTGGAGTGCGACAGCTGCACCCGTGAGACATCGTGGCAGAAAATTGACGTTTCCCTCTGTCAGCAGCTGCCAACTTGCAGAAAGCTTCTTGGTTAGGGTTAGGGTCTGTGTCCATTTTCCCCCTATCAGTTCTAGGACCCCATCTGGTGTGAGCCTGTGCAGATTTTTTGAGTGCTGCCACAGTCCCTAGAAGCTCATATGCGTCAGTCCTGCTGTGGCTGGAAGACTCTGTTTCCTTGGAGCCATCTACCACATCTGTCTCTTACACATGGCTCAGGGGTTCATTCACTTTGCTCTCTGGGTAGCTTGTGAATGACTACAGAAGACACAGCTAATGCTTTTCCAGTCATACTTGTGGTAAAGAATTTATTTTCTTAACTTCAGTTATCAAACTGGCCCACTCAAATAATCTGGTTAGAACACAGACATATTAAATCACTGGACACATCCCATGAGCACATGAATCAAGTACGAACTGGAGAAGCATGAATCACCTGAGGCAGATACATTCCTTATGAGATTAGGCCAGGAGCAAGGATTCCCGATTGAGGAGAGCAAAAGCCATCAGAAGACTTGATGGCTTCTGACTTAGATGGCTAACTAAGTGGTGATGGTCTTAACTTACAAACAGGAAGCATAGATGGATTAATAAGATAGACATTTGATTGACAGGTAGCACTCCTTGTTATTTGAGTTTCGTACTGTGGACTGTGGAGCATCAGTAGTGCGCACTGGGCAGCACTATTCTTGTGTTAAAGAAAGACATGTTTCTTCAGGGAGAGATGTAGAAATCATCAGTGTGGATCTGAGGGCAAAGACTATGGTGGTGAAAATATGCCCTTCCCCTCCCAGGAAATTGTTCAGAGAAGATTAAATACAGGTTTCTAGAATTTGCTTTAGTGTTAGGGAAGTGGTTCTTAGTCAGAGACACTGAAGTGTATGTCACCTTGGGGTTTACAATTATAGACATAGAATTAGAGTCTCAATCACAGATAGTTCAGCTCCTAGGTATACACATTTGGAGAAATACTTCTAGTTGATTTTAAGCTACTAGTCTGGTTAATTTAACCAGAGCAACACACACACATACACACACACACACACACACACACACACACACACACACACACA
>CAJQZJ010004750.1:8336847-8360473 GCA_907164525.1 Lophiomys imhausi | reverse complement strand
ACACACACACACACACACACACACACACACACACACACACACATACAAACGTGCACAAATAAATTAAATAACAGTTGCCAGATTCCTGACTTATAGCCTCATCTTTCCTTAATCAACTCTAGCAGCTAACCTGCCACCAGTCCCTAGCTCCCTTGTGTAAAGAACACCAACACACACAGCAGGAACAAACATAGCCTTCCTCTGTCCATTTGTTGCCCCTTGTGCTAACATCCACCACAAACATTGCATTCTATTTGTGTGCACTCCCTCAGTTCCCTGGCCCCCTCCTATAAGAAGAATTCCCTCCAACTATGCTATATCTTCTACCCATATATCTGTATTTTTCAAAGGGATAATTGTATGGAAATATCTCCCTTGTGTCAATTGAATAAATAAAAATTTAGGCAATAGAGAAACAAGGGTGGGTAGAATAAGTGGATTCATCTGTCTAGGAGAGGTGGGAGTTAAACTGGATTCCGAGGATGAGCACTTCAGGAGGAGGAGCATGCATAGAGACAGGCTAAGAGAGGATGGTACAATGGTTAGAGAGCCAGGTAGAATGCAAACAAGACTGGACAGATGGAGGGCAATGTACAAAGCCTGAGCAAGGTTGAAATTTGAGATGTGAATCAATACAAGATTGAGCTTCATAATTTGAAGATTTGAATTAGCTGCCAGTGAAAATAAATGAGTTGGTGAAAAACCTAGAATTATGAATGACATTAATAAGATTATATGAAAACAGGGGAAATTAAACAGAGTTGTAAGGGGAAAAGAGTAATTTGTTGGTATTATTTGAAAAATTATATCAAGGGTGTTAAAACTCAGTGTCCATTACAATAGATGATTTTTGCTGAAGCCATTTTCAACTACTGCTTCCTAAGACTTCTAGCAAGTCCTACTGCCTAGTCATGTGTGAGCAATAGTATGTCACTGTAATTCCACATTGCTTTTAAGATTTTTTTCTAGACCTGGGCCAGTGAAATAGCTTACCAGGCAAGCACTTACCACCAAGCCTCCCAGCCTGAGTCCAATTACTTGGACCCACGAGGTGGAAGGAAAAAACAGATGCTGGAGTTGTCCTCTGACTCCCACATGTGTCCCATGCCCCATGCACCCATGCACATATGTGAAGTAGTGAAGTAAGTGTAATGCTGTAATAAAAACATTGATTTTTCTGGATCTGCATCTGTGTTAAGATTACAGAAACAAGAGGGTAGGCCACATCTTCTGTAATGTGGAGTCCAGGCAATTGAACATCACCTACTGAAAGGACAAAGTACAACCTAAGGATATATTTCAACTTGTAAAAGAAGAAACTTTAAAATGAATTTATACTAACCAAAATTTGACCATCAGCTACTTTGTGAGTTTTAAGTTTTCATAACCATTTATACTTTATTTGAAGGTTAAGTAATTTTATTAATGTTAAGACAGGTTATTTAAAGATTATGTATCTTCTAGATATTTTTGAATATACAATTTAAACACATATATTCACATACTTAAGAGCACACGTACATTTGATGTCAATGAATCACTGTGGCTAAATGAAAGTAGGAGTAATTCGTGGGCCTTGTCTATGCCTTCATTTTGTACATAATCAAGTTTTGCACAGACACAAAAGAAAATGTATTGAAATGCCACTCATAGCACCAACTATGAGTGCTAAGGGACCTTGGGGCCACATCAGTTCTGCATGCCTGTCATGTCCATCACATGACCATAGTTTGTCTTCATGAAAGCTATTTTCCCTGCATTGATTGGAGTGAATACTTCATGCTTCCATATCTAACTTTGTAAACTTCAAAGCTCGCTATTTGGGTTTTTAAATAATATTGGAAAATGTAAAGGAGTTCATTAGTAAAAATTAAAAATAAAATGAAAGTTATTGAAGTAAGGCACCATTTTATTCCACAGTCCACTCATTTGTTTTGTGTTTTGCTCATCTGAAAACAAACTGTCAACAGAACCTAAGAAAAATTACTACAACTTCTCAAATGTGCAGCAAACTTCCAGAGAAGAGTGCTCAAGGCTTGATCTTGGGAAATACTTGAATCAAAAGGTCATATTGTGGTGCAATGGATCTCTCCATCAAAAAGCCAGTCACACTCAGTTCCTGGCTAGAGTTGTTTCCTTTCTGGCAAAATCAAAGAGAAATAAAAACCTTAGAGGAAACAAATGTCACTGTGTAGTAACCAAGAGAAAACTCATTAGTTTTTTAATAAACACAATTCAAGGAGGTAAGGTGCCCAGGAAATAAGAACCTTTCTCTTGGCATGTAAAAACCCCTTGCACCAACTGCAGACAGACTGCTGTCCAAAAAGGACAAAACTTGGTAGCAGGGAAGTCGACAGCCTAACTCTGCCAAGACAGGGTAGGTAAGTCCTTCATAATCCCTGCTCTACAACAAATGTCTGTCAGAGAAACAGGACCCAAAGGCTGAAGATTGATGCTGGAATGTATGGAGAGAAAATGGGAACTGTCCAGGCAGTCACTGGTATGTCATTTCTTAGTTTTGGAAGCTGCAGGCCCTGCACTTCCTATATAAGCAAATATATTTATCCCTCTCAGCTCTCTGAGGTGGTTGAAGAGTAGACAGCTAGAGTCTCATAGTTAAATTTTGAGTTGTTTAGGAATCAAGAGGGTGTTATAGATCTAAGAAGATACTCTTAAAAGTGTGTTGCAAGATAATATGAATGTTGAGTCACATATAGACCTTTAAACTCATGGAGTTGGTTAGATAGTAGAATGTTAAAGTCAGGGGCCAAATATGTATAAACTGGACATTGGGAAGGTTTACTGGGCCATTTAACTCTCATAAATGTGGCATATTTATATCTATTGTTTTGTATAATACTTACTGTTATAAGAGAAGGAACCATCTGTTGGACTGAAAGGGGAAACTTCTGGGGGGAAGAGGGTGGAAGGGCGGGATAGGAAGGGGGAATAGGGAGGGGTTTGTTACTGAGATGTAACTTGAAGAAAAAAAATAAAGTATTTATAAAAAAAAAGAAAGAAAAAAAAGAAATAAGAACTGTGTGCTTTTTTTTCAAATAAAAGGAATATTTAGAAAAAAAAGAAAAAATTGAAAAATAAAAATACACAGCAAGTTGAAGTAACCCACTGAGAGAGATATTTAAAATTTAGAGTTTGAAAAAATAAAGTTGAAGCTCAGCAAATGTTGATTAAGCCATTCCTATGTCCCAATGTTTCTACATAATCCATCTAATTAAAAAATATTTTAAAATCTAAGTCTAAATTAAATTTTTACCTATCACCGTGTTCAATTATCTGCTTAAACAATAAATTTAGGAGTTTTCTCTTGGTTACTACACAGTGACATTTGTTTCCTCTAAGGTTTTTATTTCTCTTTGATTTTGCCAGATAGGAAACAACTCTAGCCAGGAACTGAGTGTGACTGGCTTTTTGATGGAGAGATCCATTGCACCACAATATGACCTTTTGATTCAAGTATTTCCCAAGATCAAGCCTTGAGCACTCTTCTCTGGAAGTTTGCTGCACATTTGAGAAGTTGTAGTAATTTTTCTTAGGTTCTGTTGACAGTTTGTTTTCAGATGAGCAAAACACAAAACAAATGAGTGGACTGTGGAATAAAATGGTGCCATTTTGAAAAAAACTGATTTCAGTAAGAACTGCCTGTGCTGTTGAGTGTTTGTTTTGCTGTTTGTTTTGTTTGTTCATTCATTTGTTTGCTTTTGAGATTTATACAATTTTAAAATGACAATTTGTTTATAATACGAATTTTGAAAACTCAGGCACTTCAAATTGTCAATTGGATATTTATCATTGTGATATATTTAAAAGTCACAAAAATCCCAGTAGAAAAGTTTGAGTGTCTCCATCACTAGACAAGTAGGAAAGGAAGAGTTCCAGAAGCCAGTACTTCTGACAGCCACTGAAGCTGAAGTGGAGGCAGGTGTTCCGATTCCCAACCCCTGTTTTCTTTGATTCAGTTGTCGCTGGAAATCTAACCATGAATATTGTCTAACTGCCTTTCAGATTTTTGCCATTCTCTTCCTACCAAAAACCCAAGAAGTACATCCCAATGATACACACATCTAGCAAGTATGACTCCGGCTCCTACGGACAGAAGCACTTTCGCAGTCAAGACCCTAAGAAGTGGATCTGTGACAAGGTGGGCTCATGCTGCAGTGGAAATGGTGTCCTTAAATGACTAAGATAGACACCAATGGTAGCATCAGGAAATGGTACCACTTTCAAACGACTGAAGATAGACGCTGATGATAGCAAATGCAAATATTCTCATTACCGTTATGACCTTCTTAATTATCAACTTAATTGAAGCTCTTTTGTAAAAGTAGTGCAGCTGACTTGTGTCTATGAGAGATTTGCATTAATTCTTTGCATTATTGTGTTCTTAATGTATGTTTCATGGCTATATATCCTATAATCAATGATGTGGATCACTGACTTTGACATATGATCAGGGCTGGGGCTTGAGTGTGAAGCCCTAGAGTGGAATGTAGTATTAAGCATGAAGGCCAGATATTGCTTGCCCTTTCAATATCTATGTACATATACATATATGCACAGAAAGCGAGATAAGTGATCAGCATATACAATGTGGACTATATACATTTGACACGTATGTATGTGTACTACGCACATTTGTAAAGTATACAGAACATGTGCATTTTAGGTGGCATTTATAAGGTGTATTTTTGTTCTTGCTGCCAAAACAAATTACCCTGGAAAATCAAGTGAACAAAATTAATAAAGTTGGAAATGTCACACTAGCTTACTTCAAAATATATTGTATTGACATAGTAATCAAAAGAGCATGCATGTTATAGGCATTAAAAGACACACATTGACTGATAGGAAAAACGGTGCAGAAATATGCCCACATATGTATGCTGACTTGAGCTTCAATAATGGTGGAAAATTCAATGGCAAAATGACAATCTACACAATAGATAGTGTTAGGAACATTGGGTATTCTTATGCAGGAAAATGAAATTGGATCCTTACTTGTCCACATATAAAAAGATCAACTCAAAACACATTCAAGATTTTAACGTAAGTGCTGAAATGACTAGAGGAAACAGAGAAAAACGTTTGATGTTGGGCTCAGCAATACTTTTTGGATATGACCTCAGAAGCATGGGCAACAAAAGCGTAATACAGATGAGATTGCATCAGACTACAAAGCTTGCACACAAAGAAGCCACCAATTAACACAATGAGAGACATCCAGTTTGATGAGGAAGATATTTGGGACCACATATTGTAATAAGGATCAGCATCCACAATGTATAAGCAGTTCCTAGGACAAGAAAATAAGCGTGTGTGTGTGTGTGTGTGTGTGTGTGTGTGAAGGAAGATGCTTTTCAAAAGAAAATATGCAGGTAGCTAGTGAGTGCATGGACAAATGTTCAGCAGCATTAAAATTATCAGAGAAATGCAAATCAAAACCACAATAGATCATCTCATACTTGACAGAATAACCAAAAAGCAGAAGGAAAATGTTGGCTAAGTTGTGAGGCATGGGAGCCCTTGTGCTGTCTGTGGGAGTGTAGGCTAACATACCCTTTCTGCTGCTGTTTGCCACATGGTCAGACTTCTGAGCATAAATCCAAAGAGAGTGAAATTAGTTTGCCAAAGAGGTAAGTGGACACCATGTTCAGTGCACCATCATTCACAACAGCTTGGACAGCCACCAAGATGAACACATAAGGAAATGGAGTGCACACATAGTGGAATATTATTGTGCCATAAAAAAGCCGAGACATGCTGTTATTTGGATGAACTAGGAAGACTTTATGCGCAACAACAAGGATCAGATACAGACAAATAGATACTACACCATGGGAGTTAGAAAGTCAGCTTCATAGTAGAGAACAGAATAGTGAGTCCAAGGACTTGGAGATAGAGGCAGGCCAAAGTTCTACTACAAAGACTCTATCCTGTGGTTCTCTGCTAGGAGTGGCATGGGCCCTTGAGCCTTGGGTGCTGTCGTGCTGCCCTTCTGATACTGGAGGAAACCCCTCTGCCCTGTCTGTGGAAGAAGCACTAGCTATGATGGCCTTCGAGTTGCCTTGCGAGGTCATCTTTCCTTTCTCTTGAAGAGCAATTGCCCAGTGCTGTAGAGTGTAAGAAGCCCATAGCCTGCCTCCATCCTGTCTGCTTTCTCCCCAGTTTATCTCAAGTCATTAGTGTCTTTGCTCCTTTATTTCTAGCTCTAGTGCAGACTAGTATTGAGGAGCTGATCGCATCCAAGTTGACCGTCCTCCTTACCATCTCTCAGAAAACTGTTGTCTCTGCTGCCATGTGTTCATCTAAGAAGTGGTTTCACCCCTCATTCCATCTTAATCCATATGCAAATATGGGATTTTGAGGGAGAGGGAGTAAATAATTTGAACATACCACAAGATACCTTTCGGGTTTAACATTTTGATTTATTGTCATTGGCATGGGGGTATGTTAGGGTGTGCACATGTATGACACACATGCAAATGTCTGAGGACAGCTTCCAGAACATGTTCTCTCTCTACTCTGAGTCCCAGGAGTGGAAATCAGCTTGTAGGCTGGGTGAGCCCTCTCACCTATCCATGAGGTAACTTCTAAACTGTCACTATTAAGTCATTCTGTTTAACGGGTTTCCAATACTGGTAATTCCAGGCATAAGGTCTGTACAGTGTGGTTTGTCAGTTACCCTAGGAACTGATTGGCAGACTGGGGTGTGGTTTATCATGTCATATTATAAAATTCCACAACCAACCATATTCCTGTCATACTTCACCAGAATGAACCCTTCTGAACACAAACTGGGTATGAGCTCTAACTATTTAATTTCATATTTTGGATGTTTATAGATGTGATCTATATTTCATTTTCTAATTAGTGTACCTTCACATTGCTGCTTTTCACCAATTTGGGTGAATCCAGCCAAGAGCCCTTCCTTTAAAGTCTGGGTGACTTTTAGCATGTTCATCTCCATCACAGTAGTAAAGATCCTTGTGCAGTGTTCTGCTTGCTACAAGAGAGCCATGCTTCCTTTCAGAGCTTTGCAGCTGACTCACTTAACATAGTCCAAAAACTTGCATTTATTTGTCTACCTCAGTTAAGCAACTTCATAGAAAACGCAAAAGTATTTGAATACTCACTAGAAGTGATAATAGCTTATTTTATTATTTTAGAGTCTCATTAGAGATAACCTTTAATTCATGAGAGTTAAATGAAGAAAGTATAGTGGCTGTTAATAAAGTGTTGGCCTCCCAACCCTGTGTGGAACTGTAAGAAACTGCAAATGAGCTCAGCCTTCCTTCCTCCCTACTTACCTTCCTCCTTTCCTCTCTTCCTTATTCTTTCCCATCTTCCTTCTTTACTCTTCAAATGAATGTACTAACTAACCAAATTCTTCTTCTAGGAGGCCAAACATTTATATATATATTCACACATACATATATATTATAAAATTAGTTGTTTCATTAGTTGTAAAATCTTGGAGTTACTTAAAATATTTTGACTTAATATTGAATAACCTGGGTAAGAATAAGTTTTTAAAATAGGTTTGTTTGCCATTCTACACTTTTTAGAGGTGTCTCACTACATATGTTTGGTTAGACTGAAACCCACATGTCAATCAGTCTGATCTCAAACTTGCAGTGATCCCCCTGTATCTGCTTCCTGAGTGTGGGAATTCTGTGTGTGTGCCAACACACACAGCAGTTAATTTATTTTTAGAAAATGTGTTTTCATAATCTTGAGAATCAGAGACCATAGCTTATTATTAGAGGGTAAAAGATAATCTTAGAAGACTAGAGTTGTCAGATTCTTTTTTTTTTCCCTTTATTTTTTATTTCTTCAAGTTACATCTCAATCGCAGTCCCCTTCCTATTCCCCCTCCAGTCCCACCCTCAACCCCCCATCCTCTTCCCTTTTTTTTTCTTTTAAATTTAAGGTATATCTTATTTCCCCCTACAGTTTCTCCTTTCAGTCCAACAAATGGCTCTTTCTCTTATAATAATAAATACAATACAGTACAACAGAGGTAATTAGGCCACAGTTATGAGGGTTATATGGCTTAACGTACATTCCCAATGACCAGTCCATATGTATTTGGTACCTGACTTTAACATTCTACTATCTAAACATCTCCATGAGTTTAAAGTTCTATATCTGACTCAACATTCATACTAATTGCAACACAATTTTAAAAGTATCTTCTTAGATCTATAACACTCTCTTGACTCCTAAACAACTCAAAATTTAATTATGAGACTTTATCTATCTGTTCTTCAATCACCTCAGAGACCTGAGAGGGATAAATATATCTGATTTTATAGGAAGTACAGGGTCTGCAGCTTCCCAAACTAAGAAATGACATACCAGTGGCTGCCTGGACAGTTCCCATTTTCTCTCCATACATTACAGCATCGCTCTTCAGTCGTTTGGCCCCGCTTCTCTGACAGACATTGATTGTAGAGCAGGGGTTATGAAGGACTTATGAGTTGTCAGATTCAAGATGCAGACAAATAAAAAGACAAATATTGAAATATGTCATCTGTAGGGAGGAGGAGTAGTTATATCTATATTTGTTGAGGGCTGAGGGTGTGGCTCAGTGTTAAGGCTCTTAGCATGTGTGAAGCCTGGGGATCAGTCCCCAGCACTGCAGAAGCAAACAAAGGCAGCTTTAGTTGATTTCAGTTAATGGCCACTTTGTCATCATGATGGTCTGTATGAAATTGACTTCCTCTTCTGCCATCTTTAAACACAGAAGCTCCAGGCTTCAAGTGCCTTAACACCTGGGTAAAAGGGCATCAGTTTCAGAAAATCAAGTATGTTTTCAGTGCTTTCTCTACTCATATTCACATCAACTTAATATTCTTCCTTCCTTTGTTCTATTATTGCTCCAAAGAGCTTTATAAAAAAAACTCACAAATTCAGTAAATTGAGAGAAAATAATACTATTTTAATTTCCTAAAAAACTGGAGCCAGTAATGGAAAATAATGTGTGTGTGTGTGTGGGGGGGTAGGATGTGCATACAGGTATGTTTCTTCTTTGCATGTGTTGGTGTATGTAGCATGCTTGTATGTGTGTAAGCAGTTTTCCATGTGTGCTGGGCACTTGTGTATGGGCGTCCAAGGCTCACCTTAGGAATCTTCCTTCCTTTGCTGTCCACTTTGTCTACTGAAGCTGGGTCTCTCACTGAACCTGAAGCTTGCTGATTCCAGGCACTATAGCTAGCCTCCTCTCCATAGGAGGTCTCTGCCTGGGATTACAGGTGGTTACCATGCCTATGAGGTCAAACTCCCATCCTCACACTTACTTGACAAGGGCTTTATCCACTGAGCCATTTCCCCAGCCCTACACTGTATTGCTTGAAAAGTGAAAATAATGAAATAGTTCATATGTCATGCAAATGACCCACATTTCTCAGTCTACTTGTGAACTGCACCAAGTTAAGCTGCCTAGCTTTAACTCCGTGTTTTAAGTGATCAGACTTTGAAGTTACGGTAAATACTCTAGTATTATAATTCTCTAGAGTGCTGAGCTCAGAATGGACGCAAACTAAGGATCTCCCAGTCAGTTAATGTCAATGTCATCTGTTTGGGTAGCTCTAAGACTGACAATCAACAGTTATGCACACTCAAAACATCTTTTGCTTGTCAAAATACTCATGCTCATATTCATTGAAGTAGAGATGACCATCTCTATCCTTCATCTGAATTGGAATAAGCCTTTGTGTGCGTTTAGACAACTCCCTTTAATGGAACAATTTCCTGTTTCTCAAGGTTTTCCAAAATTCAGGAGACACTGAGGATGCTTTGTGTTGCTAGCTCCTTTCTCCATCTGCCTGATTACAACTGAATTACGACAGACCTCCTGCTCTTCGTCTGCGCATGCACCAAAACATGACTGTATGCGATACAAAGCATAGAAATGTCCAGCACTCCAAAGAATTAATTCAGGTCGCTAAGCATATTGCACAGAACATAAAGCTGACCTTCCCTGCCCATGCTTTGGGAATGGAGTAGGATGGGGAACACATCGCAGATTTAATGTGCCACATCGCCTTCTGCAGAAAGTTGGGTGGGACTGCGAGCGCTTGCCCACTGCACCCAGAGATTGAAACTGCTGTCACTAGCATCCTGATGGTAATGAACATTCAGCTTAACGACCGTGATTATGATGATCATAATTGATGCCCCAAGTACTGCGTGCGGGTCGCAACAGTCGAGCTGCGCAGTGCCGAGTGCACCTCGGCTGGGATGTCTGTGCTGCGCGCACTGATTGGGATAAAATACGCCTTTCTACTCAAGCAGGCAACTTTGTAGAATTTCATGCCAATCAATGATGAAGCACTGGCTGAACAACAGCCCTTCACAGTCGTTTGTTTTGTGCAGTTTCATGTCATTAGGAAATGTAAACAGTGAAATAATTAGCTGTAATTGAAGGAAAATATTTTGCTCATGAGCTGACCTTAAATAACCAAATATATATCGTTCCTCTCTCTTTTGCTCTTCCTGTCACCCTCCCTCCCTGCTCTCTGTCTCCTCCTACCCCCTTTCCTCTCCATAAGCCATGCTCAGGGGTTGGACCCTTACCACCCTTTTTTAGTCTCCCCAAGCTGGAGCAAGTTCAAGTATGAACTTTATATTTATATAAAATGTGTGTATGTATGTATATATATGTATATATTATATGAATATATACATATATATTATATATATACATGCATGTATCCAGGCATTTCTGTATAGATTTGTTTCACTCTACTATGCATTTAAGAAAATGAAGCAGCAGAGCCAAACATTGCACTGTGTAAAGATAATATTCAAGCGCACTGCAGGGTATGTGGACAGGCATGTTTATGTTTGCACTTCCTCTGATTTTCAGGTGCTGTTTCCCTTTGGGTCTGTTAGTAACACTTTTCATTAGTTTTCAGTTAGTTATTTAAATGACTTCAACAGAGTTTTTGAATTGATTTTTTTGATATGAATAAAAATAACATGTGCAGTGATATATCCAGGTTTTTAAAAACCTTACTTCCCATTGTAGTAGCTTGTGGTCACTAGCCCAAATGTTAAGTTTGCATCTCATTCTGACATGCTTGGTTTGAGCAATGAACAGCCATACTAGAGTACAATTTTGTAAAGAAGCATGGTCAGCCATTTGAAAAGACACTTTGTGCACATATGCATTGTCCCAAATTGAGCAATGTCTTCATTCTATTATTAATTACTGTGAAGTTCTGGAGAGATGATGCTGAACACTTGCCCTGGAGACCTGTAGAATTTCCATCATCCTGTGTGAAATACGTGCTCAGCTATTCTGTACAGTGGTAGAGGGCAGAGTCTCTCCATGACACTTTGAGGTTTTGTAGCTTTTACCTATAAAAATTTCTACCTGAGATTTTAGTCCTACGTGATCAGCGAACTCTGAAAACTTCCCTTTGAAGTTTTAAAGTCTCCAAACCATGGATGTGTCCAGTCTTTCCTGTGTTTTGCTAAACGAGAATGAAAAGAGTTAAACTCATCATCTAATAATGATCTTGGAATATCTACCTCTGCCCTCCTCTGCGACTGAACTCCTAACCTTAAATTGTCCACATTTTAAAGGCTACAATTTGCTTTTTTGTGTGAATGATGATGATAGAAAAGAGGCAAAGACCTCAGTGGGAATGGCCCCATGCCTATGGGTGTACTCAGAAGTGTGGACATTGTTTTAATTTCTTTCTATGGGGTCCTGGTTATACAACTTGTTGAAGGAACAGGTTTGTCAGCTTCCTGAGACTAAACCAGCAAGAAGATTCTTCAAAAAGACAAAACCCCCTAAACGTAGAGCTACCATAGATGTCTATACCACCCTTGAAGTAAGCCAAGTTAGCACACCACAGAAATGCTTGCAACCCATATTTGTTGCAGTGCTGTTCATGACAGATAGGCTATGGAGCCAGCCTAGAGGCCATCAGTAGATGGGCAAATAAAGACATCGGGATAGAGACAGAAAGAAATCAGGGAAAGAACACCCTTCACAATAGCCACAAACAATATAAAATATCTCGGGATAACTCTAACCAAGGAAGTGAAAGACCTGTATGACAAAACCTTCAAGTCCTTGAAGAAAGAAATTGAAGAGGACATCAGAAGATGGAAAGATCTCCCACGCTCATGGATAGGTAGGATCAACACAATAAAAATGATCAGCCTACCAAAAGCAATACACAGATTCAATGCAATTCCTACCAAAATACCAACACAATTCTTTACAGACCTTGAAAGAACAATTCTCAACTTCATATGGAATAACCAAAAACTCAGAATAACAAATCAATCCTGTATAATAAAAAACATCTGGCGGTATCATCATCCTAGATTTCAAGCTGTACTACACAGCAATAGTAATAAAAACAGCATGGTACTGGTATATAAACAGACCAGTTGATCAATGGAATCGAATGGAAGACCCGGAAATAAACCCACACTCCTAGGGTCACATAATTTTTGACAAAGAAGCCAAAACTGTACAATGGAAAAAGGACAGCATCTTCAAAACAAATCGTGCTGGACTGACTGGATGTCAACATGTAGAAGAATGCAAATAGACCAATATTTATCACCTTGCACAAACCTTAAGTCCAAGTGGATCAAAGACCTTAACATATACCCTGACACATTAAATCTAATAGAAGAGAAAGTGGGAAAAGCCCTGAACTCATTGGCACAGGTGACAACTTCCTGAACAGAATATCAATAGCTTAGGCTCTAAGACCAACAATCAATATATGGGACCTCATGACTTTGGTTTTTTTTTTAATAATTTATTTTTTATTTCTTCAAGTTCCATCTCAATCACAATCCCCTCCCTACTCCCCCCTCCAGTCCCACCCTTCCACCCTCCTCCCCCTCAACTCCCCATCCTCTTCCCTTCTTTTTTTTTTTTTTTAGTTTAAGGTATTTCTTTTTTCCCCCCAACAGCTCTCCCTTTCAGTCCAAAAAATGGTTCTTTTTCTTATAACTATAAATACAATACAAAACAACAGAAATAAATAGGCCACAATTATAAGAGTTATATGGCTTAGCATACATTCCCAATGCGTATTTGGCACCTGACTTTAACATTCTACTATCTAACCGTCTCCATGTGTTTAAAGTTCTATATCTAACTCAGCTTTCATACTAACTTGCCTCATAATTTTAAAAATATCTTCTTAGATCCAGAACACCCTCTTGATTCCTAAACAACTCAAAATTTAACTATGAGACTCTAGCTATCTATTCTTCAACCACCTCAGAGACCTGAGAGGGATAAATATATCTGACTTTATAGGAAGTGCAGGGCCTGCAGCTTCCAAAACTAAAAAATGACATACCAGTGGCTGCCTGGACAGTTCCCATTTCTCTCCATACATTACAGCATCAATCTTCAGCCATTTGGCTCCATTTCTCTGACAGACATTGATTGTAGAGCAGGGATTATGAAGGACTTACCTACCCTGTCTTGGCAGAGCTAGGCTGTCGACTTACCTGCTTCCAAGTTTTGTCCTTTTTGGACAGAAGTCTGTCTACAGTTGAAGCAAGTGGTTTTTCTTGCCAAGAGAATGGCTTACCACCAATTCAATCATCTCCCACTGGAGATTCTTCGATGCTCATCTTCTACTTGGAGTAGAATAGGGGGTGCTGTCAGGAGCTGACATGTCTCGATATCAAAAAATCTTAAGTTAAGAAAACATCTTTGAATACCATATTCTGCAGATCTCTTGAGGTTTTTGAAGATGCCCTATCTATCTCTTATATTTAGATAAGCAAATATTGCTTGTCTCTTAGCAACTTGATTTCTGAGTAGCTTAGAAAATAACTGTGATAGACTGTCATAGTAACTAACAAAATGACACGTTTTCATGACTATTAGTTTCCGCTTCTTAATTATCCTAAACAGTTTATGTCAGTTGGTAGCGAGAGGTCAAAACTTGACATTTCATTTTTAAGTATTACTACGAACAATACCTTTAAGAAGCGTTACCCTTAATTTTGTATCAATATACAAAGATCAATACCAATGTGGCCAAATATAATCTTAATTTTGTATCAATATACAAAGATCAATATCGATGTAGCCCAATACAATCTTAATTTTACATTAATATACAAGGGTCAATACCATTGTGGCCAAATATAATCTTAATTTTGTATCAATATACAAAGATCAATACCGATGTAGCCCTATACAATCTTAATTTTGAATTAATATACAATGATCAATACCAATTTAGCCAAATATAATATTAATTTTGTATCAGTATACAAAGGTATAAGGCCATATTCAATAATCTGTCCTTTTTTCTTGATCTTTCCTATACTGTGTCTATGTCCCATTGTTCTCAAGTCTGTTCACTTTGATTTTTATACCAGGAGATTTGAAAGGTTTTTAAGGAACATTGAAAAGATGAGATTTGTATTTTCAAAAGATCATTTAGCTTCAATATGGATAATTGCTTTTAGAATAGCCAAAATAAAAGAAGAGACCTGTTAAAAATAGGCAGTGGTAGCGCATTCCTTTAATCCCAGTACTCAGGAGGCAGAGGCAGGCAGATCTCTGTGAGTTTCAAGCCTACCCTAGTCTACAAAAAAAGTTCTAGGACAGCCTGGGGTACACAAAGAAATCCTGTCTCGAAAGAAAGAAAAGAAAAAGAAAGAGAAAAAGAATAGAAAGAGTAGTGCAGGTGGGATTTAATGGTGGCAAGGAGACTTGAAGAGATGGGAATTAATGCAGATATACTAAGAATAGAAGCAATTGTTCTGGGGAAATTGAAAATGAATTGACTGTGATAGAGTTAAAGAAAGGAAAGTTTGCTAATTTCCTGTCATTTTCTGTGATAGAAAACTGGGTTAACGGCAATAGTACTCACTGGGAGAAAAGGAGGACCACAGTTTGGGGGCAACCAAAGAGAGGAGATAGTCAATTCAGTCTTGGGCATGTTTGAGTTTGAGATTACATTAACTCAACCTATTGGAGATCCCAGAAAGATGGCTGAACATCGAAGTCCATTTCTTGTAAGAACAGGTTTAACTAGAGTTGCAAAATTGAGTAAATCGCTTCATAAAAAACTTAGACTAAAATAATAATAGATGATAAGAAAAGAGGGAAGGTAGGAGACATTTTAAGGAATGCCAGTATTTGTGGCCCGTTGGAGTAGGAAGCCCCTTAAAGAAGATCGTTAACATGTGAGGAAAGTTAAGAGAACAGTGTTATCAAAGAAGTCAAGGAGAGAGAATGCAGTAAGAGGAAAGGAGTGATGAGCCACATCAGATGATGCCATGGCGGCAAATCGGTTGAGTGAAGAACAAGCCCCACAAATTTACCAAACTGCAGGTCACTAGTCTCTTTGCAGGAACTGATTTAATGACAGTGTGCAGTCTAACTCAGATAGAAGTCACTGTGGAGTGAGAGCAAGAAAAAGAGGAGCTGTTGTATGTAGAAAATAATTTTAAAAGCCTCAAAAGAGACCCATAGCTGTGAAGAAACATAATACAAAATACCTTTATTTTGCTTTTAAGATGGAAACCATTTAGCCATAAATAAATCATGCTATGTTATATACATAATACTTTACCAATTTCTGTGTTTTAGATTTTCACTTAATTTTTTATTTTTATATTTTCAAATTTTTATAATGTTAATAATAAAGATGCAAATTTTGGCAATGCCATGTTCTTATTAAATCTTCTCTGTGATCTATTTACAACGTGTCACCTCACACCAACTGGGATATTTAGTAACACTAATCTTCCTCTTCGGTAATGCCTCAGTTGGAAAATGTGGTCACTTGATGATGATCTCAGACTCTGAAAAAAAAAAATTGGATGGTGCTTCTTATGCAGCTGGCCAGCTGAGCGCCATGGCCGTGTGTGCCTTGTCTTGCTTTCCCAGTCTTCTGCAGTGTAGCTTGCCTAGAAGCTACAGTATCAGAGAAGTGGGTACCTGTCACTCCTTCTCTTGTTCTCATGGTGTTTCCTCAAACATATCCAATGCAGAACCTCCTCCTTGATACCTCTCTGCCAGATCCCTCCAGCCCACAGTCCTTGTGGCACCCTTCACCCTTCCTTCAGAAGGTGTCTCCTAGCTGAGGGTGGGGGTGCAGTCTTATAACCTCAGCTCACCTGGAGTAGAGACAAGAGGACCTTTTGAAGTTGGGGGTCAATCACATTCATATAGTGAGTTCCAAGAATGTTAGGGCTGTGTAAGAAAGTTGTCTCAAAAGCAATCAGAAGAGAAGCCCTCTCAGTCTTCCTCGAATGTATTCTTTACTAGTAAGATTACCTGTTTCTGAAAACACCAAACCCTGACATAATATGACAAGTTTTCTTATGGTACAGAAAATGCCATTGTATTCAGCTAATGTTTTAACTATCTTTAACAAATCTTTCTGTGATTTTTGAAAGAATTTATTTGATGTTAGAAGAAATAAACATGCCTCTTCAAATTTCTCTGTGGCTTACCAACCTAAGGCCCTATATGAAGGTGACATGTGCTATGCCATGAGTGAAGAACAGTTAGCATCTATCTTGTAATCTTTTCCTATGTCTTATAGATTTTATTTTTATTTTATGTGTATTGGTGTTTTGTCTGCATGTGTGTATGTGTACCACTTGTGTGCTTGGTGTTCATAGAGGCTAGAAGACATCTGAACCCAGAAGCTAGAGTTACAGGTGCTTGGGAGTTCCTGTGCGGTGCTAGCCTCGAACCTGCATTCCCTGTCAGAGCAGCATGTGCTCTTAGCCACAGAACCATCTCTCCAGCTCTTTTTTCTCTATCTTTCCATTATGGTTGTGGTACTTTCAGAGAAACTCATTTGTTCTGATAATGCTGATAATGCCTATAAACAACTTTTAAGAGTATTTTCTTGAATATAAGATTTTTTAAAAGAAATGAAATTTGAAACACTACCAGTCTAAACCTGAAGCTTTGTACACTGATCCCTGTGGGGGTTCTGAGATAGTACATATTGTTTGGCTAAATGAATTCAGAAATCATCTGTCATCTTAACTCTGACATCTAATACACATAAATAATTTCCAAAGAGTGAAAGCAATCTCATCTGCAAGTTTGAATAGACTTTGTAGTTCTGATGGCATGATTAAGGAAGTCCCAGTTCTCTATGCCCAATATATACAAAGTTTATTAAAGAAATGTTCGTGTCTGCTCCTAAACCTAAAAGGTAGTGAAATTTCTAACACTATACCAAAAAAGATAACTGAGAGGCTGCATAAGGTTATATATATATTTGCTCCTAATATGAGTAGTCTGTCTTTTCATCCTAAAATATTACTGGTAAAATTCCCTATGGTCTCACGGACATAACTACTCACAGTGACGAAGTGCCTGGGCTGCTCAGATCCAGAGAGTTGCAGATTCACTTTCAAGGTGTTTTCCAGGAAGAAAACCCCTGCAGGGAGTGTAGCTGCCGCTTGTATATGAAGCACTGGCTTAGCAGCACGACCAGTGGCAGCTCTGGGGTCTGGTGTTCAATGCCGCAGGAACATAAAATGAATTTCACTTTCAAGAAAACTGAGTCTACTAAAGGGTATTCAGACAGTGCCTTTTAACAAGGTCTTCTGTTTCAGAGCGAAGACACTTTCAAATGTAACCCATCTTTCCAATGTATTTTAATATTTTAGAAATTATTTTCATCCTTATTTTTCACTGATATGGGGTGATGTTAAGAATTTTAAATATTAATAAATTGGTCCTGCTTGCTGTCTGTTACTTACATTGTCTCTGATTGGTTAAATAAATGCTGAGCCCTGAGATTGGGCAAAGACAGAGGTAGGCAGGACTAAGGCGCAGACTTGGGAAGCAGAGAGGTTGATGGGAAGAAGCAGCCTCCAGTAGCCAGAAGCAGCCAGCAGAAGCCTCGAGTACAAGTAGAAGGAGCTTCCAAGACAAGCAGCAAGAGCAGGACGGTGGCCACACGCATCATTCCACATGGCCTGGAACATCTGCCTGGCATAGAGGATAGCAGTCCAGGGGATGTATGTATATATGGGGTCATAGCTTAGATGAGCTAAGATTGCTCAATCCGGGCCAGGCTTGATAAAATGCATGTGGTGTCTGTGTGCTCATTTACAATGACTGGTTAAAGATTAACAGCCGCCAGGCAATTAAATATAATACAAATACTGGTGAACAACTTAATACATTATTTCTATATTTCATCCTTATTTTTCATCCTTTGTGTGTGTGTGTGTGTGTGTGTGTGTGTGTGTGTGTGTGTGTGTGTGTTATGGTTTTATAGAGGTTGGCAGTATGGCTGGTTTTGTTATAAATGGTATAGACAAAATTTTGTTATATCAGGACCACATTATCTGAGGACTCTCTGCTCTATATATTCAGAGTTCATCTGCCTTTGCCTCATTAAGCTTCCAGTGTTTTCCAGAACTAAAACAAACATATATTCCTACAGGAAAGGTACCCCAAGGAAAAACTTCTCAAGTCAAATTTCCATTTAAGAGTAGTGCTCTTTGGTATAATTACTTACTATATGAAAATAGAGTTAGTGGAGTGAGTGATACAAGACAGACAATACATGACAAGTGTTGCATGCTGTGGTGGTTATTCTCAGTTGTCAACTTGGCTACATCTCGAAGTAACTAAAACCAAAGAGGCTGCTGACTATATGCCTGTGAGGTATTTCTATTTCTTAATAGTCTTATAAAAAATTCATCACTTAGAAATTCAATATTTCTTTTAAAATATCTGATATCTTAACTGTGGGCTTCCATAAAATAAAAAAAACAAGTTCTTTCTTAAAAAAAAAATCGTCTGAAGTGGAAAGGCACACTTTCGTTGCAGATCTTCTGAGATCCAGCCTTTAATCTGGCTGCATCTTCTGGTGGCAGCCTACATGAGAACAAAGCTTTTGCTTTTTGCCGGCTTTCTCTCTCTCAGTAGCCTTCGAACCTACTTCTTTGGGATCTTAGCGTATGCTGAAGACCACCTGAGGCATCCAGCCTTGTGAACTGAACAACTACTGGATTCTTAGACCTTCTGTTGGTATATTCATTAATGTATATTCACATATATTTGTTCATATATATGAACACGTATATATATATGAACATATGAGTCTATGCATATATGAACTTATTTTATAAGTTTTGTTCCTCTAGAGAACCTTACAAATGCAAATGCCTCAAGGCTCCAGTTTCTTTAATCAACACTTCTCTGTCCATATAGACTCACCAGGTCACTTGTGTAAATCAAAGCACAGTCTCCCTCTTGTCTATTTCTAAGGAACTTGTTTGCTTACCTCCTTACTTGCATTTATTTAAGTGAGATGTTGGAGTAAGTGTAGAGTAGCAATGTATCTTCAGTTTAATTTACTACATTACTGTTTTCTTAGAAAGATGTGAAAATATAGGTTGACAACTCAATACTACATTGGGCATTTGATTTTTAGAGATTCTGATTGAAGCTATTGACTTCCTCTGCAGAAAAAAATTAAAACAATGAATCCAAGCTTTATATTTGGCTGTTTTTTCCCATCAAAATTTCAACACAATTCTTTTTTTAAATTATTACACATTTATTTCCAAAGGAAAAGAAAACGGGAAAAGCTCTGAGGGACCTGTTCTTACTCAGAGATCCTGTAGCTGCTAGTAAATGTTCAATGGGATTTTTACTCTTTGATATATTTTTCTTGTGAAAAAAAATTATTATGACTTTTATGACTTTTTTTCCAATCTCTCCCCATTTTAGTCCAAAAAAAGGCTCTTTTTCTTATAACAATAAATACAATAAAAACAATTGTGAAAACTATAAGGTATGACATACATTCCTAATGTCCAGTTGATATGTATTTGGCAACTAATAAGAATGTTCTATTATCTATCTATCTTGATGAATTAAAGTTCTATACCTAACTCAATTTCCATCCTAACTTGCATTACCAACTTAAAAACATCTTCTTAGACTTAAAACATACTTTTAATTTCTAAACAACTTAAAATTTAACTGTGAGACTATAAATATCTATTCTTCAACCACATCAGAGACCTGGGAAGGATAAATATATCTGAATAAACAGGAAATGCAGAACCAGCAGCTTCCAAAATTAAGAAAAGACAGACAACTGGATGCCTGGACAGTCCCCAGTTTCTCTCTATAACATTGTAGCATCTATCTTCAGGCTTTTGGCTCAATATCTTTCACAGACAGTAATTGTAAAGCAGGAATTATGAAGGACTTGCCCATCCTGTCTTTGCAGAGCTGGACTGTCGACTTACTGATTTCCAACTTTTGTCCTTTTTGGACAACATTCTATCTATAGTTGAAGCAAGGGCTTTTTGTTGCCCAGTGACTAGCTTGTCACTAATGCAGTCATCTCCAAATGGAGATTCTTCAATGCTTATCATCTCCTTGAAGTAGAATGGGGAGTGCTGTCAGGAGTTGACATGTCTCAATATCAAAAAATATTAAGAAAATATCTTTAAATGGCATTTTCTTCAGAGTTCTTGAGGTTTTTGAAGACCATCTATCTCCATATACTTGAATAAGCAATGTTGTTTGTCTCTTAGCAACTTACTATCTGATTAACTTGGAAAACATCTGTGATACCCTAAAATAGTACCTAACAAAAGGACAAGTTTCAATTACTATTAGTTTGCATTTCTTAGTTATTCTAAGTGATTATATCTATGTGATAGTTGCTATCAAAAGCCTAGAACTTCACATTCCACTTTTAAGAATTACATAAGTACAATACCTTAAAAAGAGTTAAATTTAGAATAAATTTTCTTCACAGGCCAAATAAAACAAAAAACAATGGGTGTTTGCTTATTCATTTGTTTGGTTTTACCATTATGACTCTAAAGTGTCTGCTTTTTAGCAAGATAAAAATAAGTTCACATTTTGCAAAGAAATTGTAGAAAATCAATTTCCATGAAAGCATCGTGGTTATCTCAGATGGGTGAGAGGTTGAGGTGTAAAATGTAGCAATGAACTAGTCTTTCATATGAATTTGATTTCAGTTTTTCTTTTTCATAAGTGCAAGAAAGTACCCCAAATTAGCATCCTCCTAGGAAGAGATGCTGACATTTCCAAGGAAGCCCTATCTGGAGATCGTGTCTTTTCCTTTATTGTGTAGTTGTCTCATGTAATTGTTGTAGGCATGCATGTTGGCATTCATGATGTCAGTGTGATATGTGACAGCTGAAAGCTGGGAATCTGTGCAACATTTTAGGGACATGAAAGTTGATTCAATAGACACTGATGTTAAAAGCATCCTCATGGATTTTTTTTTCACTTTAACAAAAATCCCCACTTTGACTCTAGCTTAAATATGAGCTACCTAACATACTTCTCTGAAACTGACCACTAGATACAATTCTCTCCTAATCCTATTCCCCAGGTAATTCGGTTTAAAATGGAATAATGATGTCTCAGCACCATCCATAATGTAGCTGTGGTAGAGTACATAATAAGAATAGAATATGTAATTCAATCCATAAATGAGCTCCGTCTTGTGACAGGATCTCTCTGTGTAGCCCCAGTCTGGACTTGCACATAAGAGCTTCTTGCCTCAGCCTCCTGAATCTTAGCTTTACAGGAAGGCAGGAAGGAATTTATCAACATGCATGATGTGAACTCCTGATGGCATTCTGACCATGCTTTTCTGTTTCTCCTGAGTTAATCTGAGCCTTAAAGTTTAATCCTTAGGTAAGACTTCAGATTCTACTTTTTAAAAAAATTTATTTATTGCTTCAGGTTACATCTCCATCATAGTGTCCTCTTTCCACCCCTCCCAGTACCACCCTCCCACCCTCTACCCCATAACCCTTCCATCCCACTCTTCTGGAGTGGAGTGTCCCTCCTCATACACTGGGGACCTACAAGGCAGCACCATTAGGGAAAAGTGTCTCATTGACAGGGAGAAAAAGAAAAAGTCTACGTCTATGTTCCCTTTGGTGCATTGGTTGTGGTATAGATATCATGTACTATTTGGCTAAAATCCGACTATAAGTGAATAGATGTCATGTGCATCCTTCTGAGTCTGGGTTAGCTCACTCAGGATGAGCTTCTCTAGTTCCATCCATTTGGCTGAAAATTGTATAATTTCATTGTTTCTGATAGCTGAATAATATTCCATTGTGTATATATACCACAGTTTTTAAATCCATTCTTTGGTTGAGGGACATCTGGGTTGTGTCCAGTTTCTAGCTATTACAAATATGGCTGCTATGAACATAGATGAGGCAACTTCCTTGTGATTCAGTGAGAAGTCATTTGGATGTATACCCAGAAGTGGTATGGCTGGGTCCCTAGCCTCCATAGTGGTTGCACAAGCCTTCACTCCCACCAGCAATGGAGGAGGGTTCCCCTTTCTCCACACCCTTACCAGCATGTGTTGTCATTTGAGCTTTTGATCTTAGCCATTCTGACAGGTGTGAGATGGAATCTTAGAGTCGTCTTGAGTTGCATTTCTCTGATGATTAAGGATGCTAAGCATTTCTTCAAGTGTCTCTCAGCCTTTAGGGATTCCTCCTTTGTGAATTCTCTGTTTAGCTCTTTCCCCCATTGTTTGATTGGATTATTTGGTTTCTTGGCATTTAATTTCTTGAGTTCTTTATAAATTTTGGATATTAGCCCTCTGTCAGATGTGGGGTTGGTGAAGATTTTTCCCAATCTATAGGTTGCTGTTTTGTTTGAATGACAGTCTTTTGCCTTGCAGAAGATTTTCAGTTTCATGAGGTCCCATTTATTGATTGTTGGTCTTAGGTACTGAGATGTTGGTGTTCTGTTCAGGAAGTTGTTACCTGTGCCAATGAGTTCAAGGGTTTTTCCAATTTTCTCTTCTAGTAGATTTAATGTGTCTGACCTTATGTTAAGGTCTTTGATCCACTTGGACTTAAGTTTTGTACAAGGTGATAAGTATGGGTCTAATTTCATTCTTTTACAAATGGACATCCAGTTGGACCAGCACCATTTGTTGTGAAGTTTTGGCTTCTTCATCAAAAATTAGATGCCCATAGGGGTGTGGGTTCATTTCTGGGTCTTCAATTCGATTTCATTGATCTACTGGTCTGTTTCTATGCCAATACCATGCTGTTTTTACTACTATTGCTCTGTAGTACAGCTTGAAATCTGGGATGGTGATACCCCCAGATTTTTTTTAAATACTTTATTTTTTTTCTTCAAGTTACATCTCAGTCACAAGCCCTTCCCTATTCCCCCTTCCTGTCCCACCCTTCCACCCTCTTCCCCCCAACAGCTTCCCCTTTCAGTCCAACAAATGGTTCCTTCTCTTATAACAGTAAATACTATACAAAACAGCAGAATTAAATATGCCACATTTATGAGAGTTAAATGGCCCAGTATACCTTCCCAATGTCCAGGTCATACATATTTGGCCCCTGACTTTAACCTTCTACCTTCTAACCATCTCCATGAGTTTAAAGTTCTATAACTGACTTAGCTTTCATATAATTTGCATCACTATTATAACCATCTTCTTAGATCTAGAACACCCTCTTGATTCCTAAAAAACTCAAAATTTAGCTATGAGACTCAAGCTGTCTATTCTTCAACCACCTCAGAGAGCTGAGAAGGATAAATATATCTGATTATATAGGAAGT
>CAJQZJ010004750.1:8323933-8336447 GCA_907164525.1 Lophiomys imhausi | reverse complement strand
TGTCGACTTCCCTGCTACCAAGTTTTGTCCTTTTTGGACAGCAGTCTCTCTGCAGTTGAAGCAAGGAGTTTTTTCATGCCAAGAGATAGAGATACTTAAAAATGAAATGTGAAGCTCTGGCCTCTTGATACCAACCGTCTTAAACTGTTTAGGATAGTTAAGAAAAACAAACTCCTAGTCATGCAAGCATGTCACTTTGTTAGCTACTATGACAGTCTATCACAGATATTCTCTAAGCTACTCAGTAATCAAGTTGTTAAGAGACAAGCAACATTTGCTTATCTAAATACAAGAGATGGATAGGGCATCTTCAAAAACCCCAAGAAATCTGCAGAATATGGCATTCAAAGATGTTGTCTTAAATTAAGATTTTTTTTTGATATCGAGACATATCAGCTCCTGACAGCACTCCCTATTCTACTCCAAGTAGAAGATAAGCATCGAAGAATCTCCAGTGTGAGATGGTTGAATTAGTGGCAGATGTTTTTTTTTTTTTTTTTTTTTTTTTTGTACAAGATTGATTTAGCTATTCTGGCTTTTTTGTTGTTCCATATGAAATTAAGAATAGCTTTTTCCAGGTCTAAAAAGAATTGTGTTGGTATTTTGATAGGCATTTCATTGAATCTGTATATTGCTTTTAGTAGGATGGGCATTTTTATTATGTTGATCCTACCTATCCATGAGCATGGGAGATCTTTCCAACTTCTGATGGCCTCTTCAATTTCTTTCCTCAAGGGCTCTAAGTTCTTGTTGTACAGGTCCTTTACTTGCTTGGTTAGAGTTACCCCCAGGTATTTTATATTGTTTGTGGCTATTGTGAAGGAAGTTGTTTCCCTGATTTCATTCTCAACCCATTTGTTTGTTGTATAAAGAAGGGCTTCTGATTTTTTTTGAATTAATTTTGTATCCAGCCACCTTGCTGAAGGTGTTTATCAGCTGTAAGAGTTCTCTGGTGGAATTTTTGGGGTTGCTTATGTATACTATCATATCATCTGCAAATATGGATAATCTGACTTCTTTGTTTCCAATTTGTATCCCCTTGATCTCCTTTAGTTGTCTTATTGCTCTAGCAAGAACTTCAAGTACTGTGTTGAAGAGATATAGTGAAAGTGGGCATCCTTGTCTTGTCCCTGAGTTTAGAGGAAATACTTCAAGTTTCTCTCTATTTAATTTGATGTTGGCCACTGGCTTGCTGTATATTGCCTTTATTATTTATAGGTATGGTCTTTGTATGCCGTTC
Source organism: Lophiomys imhausi (assembly GCA_907164525.1). Lineage (NCBI taxonomy): Eukaryota > Metazoa > Chordata > Mammalia > Rodentia > Muridae > Lophiomys > Lophiomys imhausi. The sequence continues at coordinate 8,335,207 of CAJQZJ010004750.1, read as the reverse complement.
TCTCCAGAACCTTTAGCATGAAGAGGTGTTGGATTTTATCAAATGCTTTTTCCACATCTAGCAAGATTATCATGTGTTTTTTTTTCTTTCATCTTGTTTATATAGTGAATTACGTTGATAGACCTTCGTATGTTGAACCATCCCTGCATTCCTGGGATGAAGCCTACTTGATCCTGATGTATGATACTTTTGATGTGTTCTTGAATTTGGTTTGCTAGTATTTTATTAAGTATTTTTACATCTATGTTCATGAGGGAGATTGGTCTGAAGTTCTCTTTCTTTGCTGGGTCTTAGTGTGTTTTAGAAATCAGGGTGACGGTGGCCTAATAGAATGGGTTTGGCAGTGTTCTTTTTGATTCTATTTGGTGAAAGAGTTTGAAGAGTATTGGTATTAGCTCTTCTTTGAAGGTCTGGTAGAATTCTGTGCTAAAACCCTCTGGCCTGGGCTTTTTTTGGTTGGGATATGTTTAATGACTGTTTCTGTTTCCTTAATGGTTATAGGGCTGTTTAATCTGTTTATCTATCTTGATTTAGCTTCGGTAGGTGGAATCTATCAAGAAAATTGTCCATTTCACTTAAGTTTTCAAATTTGGTGGAGTATAGATTTTTATAGTAGGATCCAAATATTCTCTGGATTTCCTCAATGTCTGTTGTTATTTCTCCCTTTTCATATCTGATTTTATTGATTTGTGTTTTCTCCCTCTGTCTTTTAGTTACTTATTAGGCTCCTTTGCTTGTGTACATTCATCATTTGGATCCACACACTTTGACCTTATGATCTTTTGCCATTTAGAATCAAAGGTGTATCATTTTTCACAATTCAAGAAATAATATAAAATTTCTTAAGGTTTCTATTAAACCACATTTTTCTGCAAAGGGTCTGTCTATTTTGTTGATTTTCTCGAAGAACCAACTCTTGGTTTCATTGATTCTTTGTATAGTTCTTTTTGTTTCTAAGTTGTTGATTTCAGCCCTAAGTTTGATGATCTCTTGCCTTCTGCTCCTCTTGGGAGTGTTTGTTTTTTTTTCCAATTCACCCAATTCAGCTGTTAATTCGCTAATATGAGCTGTCACAATTTTCCTTTTGAAGGCACTTAGTGCTACGAACTTTCCTCGTAGCACAGCTTACATTGTATCCCATAGGTTTGGGTATGTTGTGCCTTCATTTTCATTGGATTGTAAGAAGTCTTTGATTTCCTTCTTTATTTCTTCCTTGACCCAGTAGTCATCCAGTAAATAGTTGTTCAATTTCCATGTGTGTGTAGGCTTTCTGTTGTTGTTGAAGACCAGCTTTATTCCATGGTGGTCTGATAAGATACAAGGGGAAATTTCAGTTTTCTTGTATCTGTTGAGGCTATCTTTGTGTCCAACTATATAGTTGATTTTGGAGAATGTTCCGTGCGGTGCTGAGAAGAAGGTGTATTCTTTTGTGTTTGAGTGAAATGTTCTGTTGATATCTGTTAGGTCTATTTGGTTCATAAGCTCTGTTAGGCTCATTATTTCTCTGTTTGATTTCTGTCTTGATGATCTGTCCATTGTTGTGAGTGGGGTGTTGAAGTCTCATACTACTAATGTGTGGGAACAATGTGTGATTTAAGTTTTAGAAGAGTTTCTTTTACAAATGTAGGTGCCTTTATATTTGGGGCATAGATGTTCAATATTGAGATGTCCTCTTGATGAATATTTCTTTTAACCAGTATGTAATGCCCTTCTCTATCTTTTTTGATTAACTTCAGTTGGAAGTCAATTTTGTTTGATATTAAGATGGCTACTCCAGCTTGCTTCCTGCGTCCATTTGCTTGGAAAACTTTTTCCCAGCCCTTTACTCTGAGGTAGTATCTATCTCTGTTAGTGATATGTGTTTCTTGTATACAGCAAAATGATGGGTCTTGTTTACAGATCCAATCTGTAAGTCTGTGTCTTTTTATTGGGGAGTTGAGTCCATTGATGTTGATGGATATTAGTCACCAGAGGTTGTTATTTCCCATTATTTTGGTGTAGGTGGTGGTTCTGTGTTTCTTTTGGTGTGGTTGCCGTGGAGTTTTCTGTTTCCTCTGTTTTCTTGGCTGAAGTTATCTTCTCTGGGTTGGAATTTTCCTTCTAGGATCTTCTGTAGGGCTGGGTTTGTGAGGAGATATTGTTTAAATTTGATTTTGTCATGGAATATCTTGTTTTCTCCATCTATGTTGATAGAGAGTTTTACTGGGAACAGTAGTCTGGCTGGGCACCTATGTTCTCTCAGAGCTTGTAGGACATCTGTCCATGACATTCTGGCTTTTAAAGTTTCTGAGGAGAAGTCAGGTGTAATTCTGATGGGTCTGCCATTATATGTGACTTGACTTTTTTCTCTTGCAGCTTTTAGTATTCTTTCTTTGTTCTGTACATTTGGAGTTTCAATTACTATGTGACAAGAGGAGTTTCTTTTCTGATCTAATCTGTTTGGTGTTCTGTAAGCCTCTTGTAATTTTATTGGCATCTCTTTCTTTAGGTTTGGGACGTTTTCTTCTATGATTTTGTTGAAGATGTTTCCTGGACCTTGGAGTTGGGAGTCTTCTCTTTCCTCTATGGCTATAATTCTTAGGTTCTGTCTTTTCATTGAGTCCTTGATTTCTTGGATGTTATAGGTGAGGGCTTTTTTAGCTTTCTCATTTTTTTGGTTGTTGTACTGATTTCTTCCATTCAATCTTCCATGCCTGAGTTCCTGTCTTCCATCTTTTGTATCCTATTTTTGATACTCATGTCTGTAGTTCCTGTTCTCATCCCTTGCTTCTCCACTTCCACTCTTATCTCTGACTCCGTTTTCATTATTGCTTCCATTTCCAGTTTCATATCTTGAAAGATTTTATTCATTTTATACATTTCCTGCTCCAATTTGCTTGTCTTTGCCTGGAAATCTTTCATATCTTTTAAATTCTTCATTGCCCTGTCTCTTTCCTGTTCAAGTTGAGCCACTTTGGCTTGGAGCTCTCTAAAGGTATTATCCGTTGCTTTCACTTGTAAAATTGTGGACTCTTTGAATTCCTTCATAGATTAAATTCTTCTTGAAAGGATTCTATCACTTTCCAGAATGTAGAATTGTCATCGTTTTCAAGTGTTTCAGCTGTGGTGAAGTGGTCAGGGCTTGCTGTACTAGAATAGTTGTGTTTTGTTGGAATCATATCTCCCTGACTTTTGTTGCTTCTGTTTTTTCGCTGACAGTTAGCCATTTGTTTGTTCTTAGCTGTGTGTTCCTGGTGTCTTCTGGGCTTGGTGCCAAGGGGGTGCTTTGGTGTAGCAGTCATATGTCTCAGTGATCTGTAGCTTTCCACAGGCTGGAAGGGGCCTTATGTGGAGGGTCTCAGTTTCTCCCAGCGCTCACCTCTTCTTGTTTTGTCCTGATTGGGGACTCAGGTGAAGGGTTGTGGTGGTATGTGTTCCTGTAGGTTCCTGGTATCCAACTGGTCTTCATATAGATGACAGTGCAGGTTGGCAGGCCACAGACTGTTGGGTGGGGCTGTAGCTCCCCTGAAGCATACGTGTCAGGACTGTGCTTGTGGTCCTCCCCAGCTGCTCTCAGGGGGTTCTCAGGGTCAATGTGGATCTAATAGCCAGAAGCACTGTGAGCTGGTGCAGCCCACTCCCAGGCAATGAGGAATGGCCCAGGATTGTTTCTCTGCTCACAAGTCAGAGCTCTCTATGTTGCACACCAGGTATTCAGCATGTATCGGCTCTGCTGGTAAGAGGGAGTACAGCAGCATCCCCCAAGCCAAAACCTCACTGATCCAGGGGTGGATCTATATGCTGAAGATCTGGCTTCCTGCCAGAAGGGCCAGCACTAGCAAAAGAGTCTGATACAAACCCCACAATCTTCCCAGGGCTTGGACCCTGTGGAGAACAAATCTGCCTTCCACCCTGGTCACCTTGCCTTTCTTCCACTCTCCCTGCTCCACCTATGTCAGTCTGGAGCTGACTGGCTATTGGGGCCACTGTCTTCCAAGATCTGGAACACTGCACTGGAGCTGCAGGGTAACCTGCTGCCTGAAGTGTATCCTGCTGCTCTGTCTAGTTGCAGAATTCTTCCCAATGACTGTAAAATCCAAAAGAGGGGCCTGTATGTATGTCCAACACCCCTCTGGGAAAGCACAAATATGCCTGCGTTTTCCAAAATGCTAGTGTGGACTCACTGGTCTCTGCGCTGCAGCTGCTCAGATAGCTGTATGTCCACCCAGAGAGCATCCAGTTCCCAGGGCTCCGCTCTGGATCCGCCAACTCTTTGCTAAATAACCTGAAAGCTTGCATGGGATCTGAGAGCTTAGGAGGCTGGTGAGTAACCCTGTCTGGGGGTTCGGAGCTGCCTGCTGGGTATCCGCGGCTTCCGTGCGGATCATGCTGGTCTGTTTTTCCTTAGTGTCTGAGAGAGGGGAGGAGAGTCATGTCCAGGGACTTTTATTGGTCCCTGGTTTGCTGGGTGAAACCCAGTTGGTTGGCGGTACTCAGATTATTGTTCAGTGTCTTATAACTCTGTGGCGTTATAGCTGTTTTCCCCGTGATCAAAATGCGTCAGTGTAGGCCACTACCATCTTGGATCCCAAGTTCCAGATTCTACTTTTTAATATATCACAAAATTTTTCTGTAAAGGTTCTGATTTTGAAACTGGGTGCCCCAAACAAGGGACAGGAATTCATGCTAATGTGCAAAGAAATCATATAGATGAAATGTGGAACTTTCATAATCAAACAGTACAAACATGATATTTCTAAAGACTGTCAAGACTCTACTTGGTCATGAAGTTTCAAGACATCCCTTCTGATTATAGTTATATTCAACAAGAGGACTCTTAATCACTTTGAGGGCAGAAAAACAGCCTGTAGAACTTGTAGTCAGGCTTAGACTGGGGACCTCTCCATTGTGATGTCATTAGAGATGGAGTTCTACCCATGAGTGAGTCAGTGGTTCTCAGGTGAACCTTAGGGCATGCTGAAAGAAGCATTTCCTACCCTCCCATTGTACTGTGTGACATATCATCCAGAGGGGTGAGAATGAGGCTTTCTGCTCTGGTCTGTGTGTGACAAGGCATTGTCAACAGTTACATCCATGCCCCCTGACTTCTTTCTAATTCTGTATGGCTTCTTTCACTGGTATCATAATTGTTTCCAAAGTTCTCCAGGGGGGTGCATACAGTTTAAAATTTTCAAATCAAGTCGTGTGTGTGTGTGTGTGTGTGTGTGAAAAGAATCACCTCTGTGAGATATCTCCACATAATAGGACAATAGTACCCCATGTATATGTATCTTATATATAATATATATTTTTAAAGGCAAAATCATTACAGTTTAAGGACTTATTTTCATTCCTATTTTCTAATTCTTGTTTTAAGATTTTTTTCTCTGTGTGTAGCAAAATTGAAATGAATGATTAAACAATTTTGAATATGAAGTATAAATGTAAAAGCAGTTTTGAAAATATTTATTAAACAATCAAATTGATAGTGGCCCCAAGGGTCCCCACTAGGATAGACTGTAAATCTTTAATGACTTGGCTGTGGCCAGATTATGGGGTGTTTGAGTCAGCACTTATTTACTGGCACATAATGAAAGCATTTTCTTTTGGTAGTAACTGGTACAACTATACTGGTGCATGCTGGGTAAATCTCAGTTAAGTAAACCATCTTGTTTTAGCCTGCCCTCACCACCATTCATGCTGTAGGATTTTGTCCTGCTGGTCCAGTGTGTGTTGTATTCTCCCTCAGCGATGTGCAGGGTCCTCCACCATCTGCAATCCTTCTTTGGCCTCTTGATTTTCTATCTTCTCTTTTCAGAATGGTTTGGGGTCTTAAAGTCTAAGTGTTTCTCTGGTGTATGTTTGCAAAGATGGCGGCAAATTACTCTTTGTTCATTTTGTTAAGTATGTAGGTCCACAGAGCTCTGGAATTTTCTCAGCAAGTAGTAAACAGCTGCTCCCTGAGGTCGGGAAGAGTCCACATTCTCAGTGTGTGTGCTATTTGACTTTTAACTGCATAGGTAGTGAGCACTTTAAATGTGTGGCTGTGATTGAGACATCATGTGATTTTAAGATGCATGGTCAGTCCTGAACACTTGCTTAAAAATCTGTAGCTGTCATTAAGATTTCTACTCCATATCACATGACAATACCTTAGACATCTTAAGATACTTTCTTAACACAGAGTTAATCTCAACTGACCTTTGTGGCAGACATTGTGTTCCTGGACAGTACTACAAAAGGGTTTGTTTACCCAATTGTTTACAGTGGAACAGTTTTAGCAGAATGTGGAGAAAGTTCCTCTGGAAACTCGGGTGAGCATGTCCTGTGATAGTACTCTTTCTTCACTGTAAAACACCCAGGCACTATACAGCACTGAAATGACCACAGGTCTCCAACTGTGTCCACTGCTTCTGCATATCATGGAACCCCTCCTGGGTCACTCGCTATGGGCCAATTGAAAGTGAATTTTGAAAAAAAGAGTGGACATTTTCTCTTGAAAACATTCTTAATGATAAAAATAAAAAGCTAATCTTAGTTCAGGACTATTAACAATGAAAACTTTGGTGTAATTTTCATGATTTTTGTCTGCTGTGTGCTATTGATCTGAGATCAGCTTTTCTTGTGGCCCAAGGACTAGAGAAAACACTTCTGGTATAAGGAAGCTAAGGGATTCACTTCCCACTATCCCCTTTAATCAGATTTTATGAATTTACATCATGAAAAGTCAGAGTGAACATCCATAATTTAAGGGAAAGGTTATAATTCAGTAGTTGTAAAAAAAAAAAAAAAGCAATATTCTTGTCACTCTTTCACTTGCAGTACGTACTATGATCTTAAATTTAAACATACCGGAAGGGTGTCTGCATACAATCATGAAATGCATGAAGTCCCTGTACCCTCACTACAACTTGGGATAAAGTACATTAACCAAACCTCTCAACATTTGAAAAGCTATTTAGAAATTATAATACAAATAAATAGGTGTGACTCACAGACCCAGAAAACAGTAAGAAAAATCAATCAAAAATGCTCTGGATGTTCAAACTGACTTTGTGCTGTGCTGAGAGGCTGACTGAGTGGCACTGGGCCGGCCATGTCCTCCCTCTAACGCTGAGAGTAATGCACACAGACAAAGTGACAGTCGCAGCACAGCCTCCCATCAGCAGTAATTAATCTCTTAGTTAACAGAGACTCAGAAAGCCACTCGTCAGCCTCTTCTCAAATCAGAGGGATCCTGGTTTTTGATGTTTGCATTCTGAGGAAAATTGTCCCCACCAGTTCTAACAAATTGAAACACCAGGCTAATTATGGCAGCTAATGAAGTGTGTGGAATGGTCACAGCTTGTCGTGAAACTGTTCCTTCAGCTTGGATTAGAGTTTCATCAATCACTGTTTTAAACTGATTCAGAATCGCTTCTGCCTGCTTCTTGGCATTTTAATGCTGTCTCTGTAATTGGTTTTTTCCCTAAGCTTAGACTGTTTTTTGAAATATTACATTCTCAAGGCAGGACTTGCAAACTCCAGTTTATAAAAAAAAATTACTATTAGAGATATCCACTGATCAAGTGGTAGAGGGCTAATAAAAAGCCTACCGAAATAAAACTCCATACGGAATTTCAGCCCTCCCGGGAGAGCAATAAAGCACGGCCGCAAACACCGCTGTCGTTAGACGTGTATGTGACGCAGTTAGGGAGAATCATGGTGGTGGCTCGCTGACTAAATTCCACAAGGGTTTCTGCAAAATTAATGTGTAGATATTGGCTTATTTTTAGGAAAGGGCAGGTCACAACTCATAAGAGTTACAAGATATACACAGTTGTCATCAAGATAGACATTTTGAACCATTAAGATGAAAGGTATACTTGTATCAACATATATGTATGTACATATACATATGTACATGTCAATACACACACACACACATACACGGGGGGGTGCATATATATATTAGTATTTTGATCCATCTTTCTTTTCTGGGTCCAGTTTAATAGCTGTCTAATCCTGAAGTTCAACTCACAAAACCTTGTTACATTTCATGGAAAGGAATTTTGTTATATTTTTACTTTTCCATTTTTAACAGTCTGGGTTTTTACCTAAACTCTACTTTTTTTTTAAGTCATATCCTACTTTTAGAATACCATTACAATTTATTGTTATTTGGCCAATGTTCTATGAATCTTATTGGAAAATATTTGGAAACTACAAATACCAAAAATATTTGGAATTTATAGTGTTAAGGCTGAAAAGTCATTGTTGCATTGAGATCCTCTGGTAGAGAGTCCTATGGTATACAGCCCTTTTGCTCAAGCATCACCTTTTAAACAGTTCCCTGTAATTGGTGGATCTGTCAGGCGGTTTCTCTAGTCTCGGTGCCGTGAGCTTTTGTTGATGATCCTTCTTTGGGTGCTACTCACTCAGAGTCATTAAAATGTTCAATGGAGGAAAAAAATAAGTCTGATGGGTAGAGGGCACCTCGGATTAAAACTCCTTCAAGAACTGTTCAAGGGCTGGAGAGGTGGCTCAGAGGTTAAGAGCACTGGCTGTTCTTCCCAAGGTCCTGAGTTCAATTCCCAGTAACCACATGGTGGCTCACAGCCATCTACATTGAGATCTGCCCGGGCAAATATGTAGAGCAAATACTGTATACCTAATAAAAAATACACAACAACAAAAAAGAAAGAACTGTTCAAACTAGAAGGATGCTGTGCTCTGGTTCCACAGATGTGTGTGGAAAACAGTCTGCTGAATCAAGGCTAACCTTCACAGGGCAAAAACAGTTTGGAGAAAGTAATGCCAATCCCCAGAGCTTCAAATCCTACACAGTGTTGCAGAGAGGCCAGCATGTTCAGGTAGCACAGGACATGCTGAGTGTGGGAATCTGCCACTTCTACTGGAAGCAGTCAGCAAGCCTCCCTGCCCATCACAGGACATGTGCCATGCACTGTGGAGGTAATGCTTGGTATCAGGATCTCCTGTGCAGAAAAAGTTCTAAGAAGTAGGCCTGGATATAACAAAAAGACAAGGTTTTTGTTACTTTGAGTACATTCAACAGTACACCTAGGAACTAAAGGGTTACTTAATGGGCCTGGTGCTGTAAGACTATCAAGTGTTTCTCTTCTCATGGTCTCTTTGGAGATGTGTGGAATGAGAGCTGAATGGCACAGGACTTGCTGGGCATCTTTAGTGAGATCACAGTCTTTCAGCGAGTGCAGTGGACAAGAGACAGAGCAATGACAGAAGAATGTGGTTCTCTCACCACATGGAGTACCACATAGACCCTGCACCTTTGTAAAAAGTAGAAATGCACTTTCCTCTTGTTCATTTGACTCCTATTTTGGATGTTCTGTCAACTACAGCAAATCTAATGCTCATTTACATGCCAGGTAAGAATGTTTTCACCTCAATGCTTATAAAATGTCAGGCCCAGATCCATTTGAAACAAACCTCAGACATTAGGTTATTGACTTAGTGGTAGAAAAGAAATATCTGACTAAAGACTGCTTCTTTCATTATGTATTGGGATAGGGTGCACACTTTGATTATTGCCTTTAAAGTATGACCTTTCCTTCATCAGTAATTCAATTTCGAACAGCCGGTTGTTCCCTCCAAAGTGAATTTTAACATCTTTTTTTTATTATTAGTGTGTATTAATTGCACAGAAATTGAGTTTCATTATGACATTTCCATACATGTATATAAAGTACTTCCAAGGTGAATTTTAATTCTATTAGAATCTTAGTTTTCTTCTTTTTTTAAAAATCACCTCTGCCCTTACTTTATGAGTATCTGGCCCTTCCTTTTAACATATTTTATCAATTTAGCCTGTCTGTTTTTAGTATAAAAGAGAATTGAAGCTAGCAAATTATCTCCATCATTTAGATGTCAGCAGACTGCAGTGCAGGGTGACTTTGAGCCACTGCTCCCCATCCAGGCTCTCAGCATGCTGTTGTTTTCCATTGTTTATGAAATTGTCTTCTTCTGACCCCCCTCATTTTGAAGAACACTAGATACATCACTTGCTTAAGCAGAAGGACAATGTATTTGAGTCTTTAGACTCTATTATTCAAGATGTCTTTCCAGGTTTAAGTTGGAGGACAGCCTCCATTCCCTGGCTCCCTCCGCAGTGTTGACAGTTGATGAGCAGTGTGAACCACTTCTCAGAAAACTCTGTGGTGTGGCCCGAGATGCCCCTGCATGAGTGCTCTGTGCCCATCTCACTGGTTGGCTTCTGAAGCTCAGTAATACTGCTATCTGAACATTCCTAAAGGGAGAGGAGTTTGTCTTAAATAAATAACCCAGGAAAAAATTCATCCTTAGTTCTGGTGCTGGGTCAAAAGTAAGGTGAGGTCTGCAGAGCAGAGGACTTCCACTGGGCATTGTCTATGTTTTGAAAGCTTCAGTGACTTCCGCTCCACCCTGCCTGAGCTCTAAATCCTTTTCTTAGATAGTTCTTTGGTAATATTTTTTTAGGTCCATTCATGAGTACATAGATAGATATTAGTAGAACTGACTTGGAACCCTAGACCCAGCATCCTCATGCAGTTGTTCCATGTGCTTACGAGAGATGAATGAGGGTTTGTATAGCTCTAAACAGAAGATTGCCCTAACAGGCCATTCTTCCTGTTCTTATTTCATTATTGAGAACTCATGAAGGCCATCCATTCATGGATCAGTGAAGTAACACTCATAATTGCATTAGTAATTTTGAAAATCTGTATAGAATATAGCTAGATAGTTGGAGAACAGAGAATATGATTAAAACATTTTTCCATGGATAGTCACACTCTTGGAAACTAACAAATCTGTGTAAATATCACTTGAGTTCATTGATACCTGTATCACAATCTATGTTAATTAAGCATATATCAGTAAGAGATATGTCAAATATTATTCATTAGCATGCTAAATTGCATTGCTAAAGAATGTTTCCCTGGAGAGCGAAGATGGCGGCGACCTACACTGATGCATTCTGAACGCGGGGAAAAAAGAGCCATAAAAAACACAGAGTTATTGGGCACTGTGCAAAAACCGGAGGGGCTAGACCCCCCCCCCCCCCGGGAACGCTCACAGCTCCCAAGGGACTGTTAAAAGTCCCAGGGCAAGGCTCTCCCCATCTCTCACAGACACGGAGGCCACTAAACCGGGGACTCGGGAACTCCCATTTGGAGAGGCGCCTGGTAAGATCGTTCCCAACTTACAGCAGGCAGAATCAGGGCCCACTTGGCCATAGATCGCTGTCCTATTGGGCTCCCCACACATCAGGTTGAACTTATACCCACTTAGAAAAGGTTG
>CAJQZJ010004750.1:8291151-8310782 GCA_907164525.1 Lophiomys imhausi | reverse complement strand
ACACATACATACATGCATGCATACATACATATATACATACACACATGTAAAACACACACATACACCAAACCAAAAAAATTCTCCATTGCTCAGACAACACATTCTTTCTATTTGTCTTTCTTTCTATTACTTTTTAACATTAGTTGCTGTTTAAAGGCTCAGTGAAGGAAAGAGATAGATAGCCATGATGAACTGCCCTCTCCATGTCTCCCAGGGTCTTTCTCAGGCAGTGCTGCTCAGAAGTATAAAAACACCATGAGGACTTGAAACGATGGGATGGCACTCCTTCACTAGTGACTGATGCCCCTCTTCCTCGGAGTGTGTTGTACACTGGCAGCATAAGGATTAGACTATGACTGTCCAGGGAGTGACAGGAGTAGAGCTCTCTATGCTTGCAAGGCCAGTGTCCCCCAGCTCGCTGCCTCCTCAGGAGAGGCGGTTATAGCTGTACACTGACCAGCATGCTGCACTGCAAATAGCAAAGGCACTAACAAATTTCAGTTGAAAATTTTTACCCCAAAACTTTTTCTAGAGAAGATGCCATCTCTTGGGGGTACTTTGATTTTAGTCACTTTATGTGACACTAGTATTGTAGTGGCAAACTTGGTGGTGTGGTTGTGACCCGGAATGGCAGGACTACTCACTCATGTATTTCAGGGTGGGGTGGATGATACTTCAGGTAGCCTCCCTGACACTACTTGGAAATTCAGGTGCTTTGCCAGCCCCACTAGTCTGTCCCCCATTGTGTCTCGTGTCTTTTTCTTATCTGTCTCCCATTTCTGAAAATTTTCATTCCATGGAGACAGGAAATTTTGTCTAACTTAATCACTACAATATTCTAACTGCCAAGGCATTTGATTAATACTTATTTTAAGAGATTGTATGAATAAGTAAATGAATGTTTAAAAGCAATTCTTTAAAAGGAGCATAAAGAAACCAACTTAACAAACATGGTCACTTCTAAGGTCTGGTGTGGATCCAGGTTTATCAAGCGGCCATGAGCATCTCACTGTTCTTCAGTGTTTCACTTACACAGCAGCCCATTTTTACCTCAGAGAAATTGTCCTGACTTGAAAAATATTTCTCTTTATAAACTATATTTCAAGTTAAATCTACATAAATTATTTCCTGATCTGAAAACCCAAAATCTGAAACTCTTTTGGGTGAAAATGACATGAAGTGGAAAGTTGCACACCAGGAGTCTTTGTTTCATGCTTAGAATTATTTCAAAATAGCATACAAAATTATCTTCAGCTACGTGTGTGCTATACATGTGAAATATAAATAAATTTCCTATTTGGATTGGACCCATCACCCAGATATATACTGAGTTACATATATGTGATTATTCTAAAATTCCTTTCCACTAAAAATAATCCCAAGCATTTCAATCCAAAGCATTTTGGATAAGAAAATATCCTATATATAGCTATCACCCATGAAAATTTAGTTGCAATCTATGTGCATATTTTAAATTATTACTTTATCTCACTTTTTCATGTTCTTATTCATTGTTTTGTCTGCCTTTTTTTTTTTTTTTTTTAGTCACAGGTGACATAGCATCTGCCATGTTCTGTTGGAATCTACAAGTTCATGCACAATGAATTTGTCATGAAAGAACATGACCTAACTATAGAGTATACCCTTTACTCTTGTCTGTACTAGTTCTATTTTCTAGGGTCACCATGAACACCAAATATTAAACTGTAGTTCTAAACACCCATGGGCACAATCTGTTCTGATATTCTGGTTTATGAAGAAAAGATAACCATGTAGAAATAAACTTGGAAAAACTGATGCGATAGAATTTTTAAAAAGCAGAGAGGGAAATGCAGAAGGACCAGGCTTCCTGTTCAGTGTTTTCTTAGCTTCTCTATACAGCTTTTTTTTTTTCTTAATCAAAGGGCAAGGCCCTCTCTTAAAATCTTAGGATCTGATATTACTGGTAGACAAGGTGGGTCAGAGAGTTTCTCCATGGTCAGTGCAGCCACAGAGGGTGAAGGGAATTTAGAATTGTGTCTAAATTTTATCACTGGCATGGGTGGGGAAGATTCTAGCTGTTACAGTCTGCCTTGGAAAAAATGGGGTTCTACTGATTGAGAAGGACCAGAGAAGGTAAGTAGGGTCTGAGCCCCTTTCCTTTGTTTCAAAGCGCTCAGCCATCAAAGTGAGGATTTGATTCCTGACCCTTCACACGGCTGTGCAAATACTGCAAGCACTAGATTGGGTGTGCAGTGGCAGATTTGCTGGTCAGGGGTCTGGATCAGCATGACAGCTGTGTTCTTATGAGGTAGTCATTAAAAGCATCATGCCCTGCTTTCTGACAAATATAGGAACTGTCTCCCTTACAAAGTAGAGTCACATGTAAAAGGCCTGCGTTTCTACGGCGTTAAGATTTATTTCTGTATCATTGCGAATGCATAATGTATTGAGGACTGTGATGGCACAGAAAGACAGACAAGGCAGATAAAGGCCCTGGTTCCTGCAGCTCTGACATAGTGTCTGACATGTCCTTCTTGCTAGTGTACCCAACCCTTTGATTAATATCTTACAAGCACTTTGAGAACGGGCTATCAGAGCTGGGACAAGATACAAGGCTGTGTCTGCTAGCCGGGGTTCTAAAGGCTTCATCAATGCATGAGTTGGCACAGGATTCTGATGACGTTTCTAGAGAGGCAGGCTGAAAGACAGGCAGACAGGTTTGAAGACATGCTTCCCACAAAGGACTACAGGGCCAAACCTGTGAGTGTACTTGTTCAGCCATAGCTTTGTCCAAGTATCTGCCAAGCCCACTCTGTGTCTATCAACTGTATTCAGTTAAATCCTGGGACTACAACTATGAATGAAATGTCACCTGGTTTTTAGCAGGTACTGCCCTTGACAAGAACTTTCTTAGGGAGCCCCATTACACAGGGACATTTGGTTTTTATTCTACCAAGAAACACTTATTTAGCAACATTATAATGTTAGTATCTATTGCTATCCCTATTGTAATTTGTTCTTGTGAAGCCATCCTGATACTAGCTCTGAAATTTTTTGCAGCAAATTTTCCAGTAGATTAGCCATGTGCAAGCCACGTGTTCTCTTAAGTACCAGTTTCATAAAACATTCCTTCTGTTTAACTTGTGCCATCTTTTTATACACAGGTAATGTTGCTGGGACCTCTTCCCATGATATCATTAGTTGTGTAGAGCAGGCTATGAATTTTACTTTTAGAGCATAGTATCCTGGTTAGATATCATAGTTTATTTGTTGTTTTAATTGCACTGAAATTAATTATCTATACCTATATTTCCATGCACACATCTATTTCTGTATGTGCATCTATTTTTTCTGATATATTGTTATATCTTGTACCCCTTATATGAGATATGTACTCCATAGTACAATAGGCATTTCAAACAAGAATCCCATTGCTTCTCTGCTGATTCACATTTCTGGCCTGCCATTGCCTACATGTGCATTTATAGCCAAGACCATACACACAAGGGAGAACCGACTATGAGAACTAAACAGATGAGCTAAATGACAGCAAGATAATGAGGTGGTGGGGAAAGATGCTCCCAAAAACAGAGAAAGAAGCAACTCAAATACATAACTCTACAGTCTAGCTATGTCCTCACTGACCTAGGACAATTATAAATGACCCCTGGAAAAGCAACTATGTGAGACTATTCCTCATAGTTACTTTAAAAACTAAGTGCACTTGAGTGTTTCTTTGAAAATATCTGGCATTCACTAAGGAGTTGTTATATGCTGGACACTGGTTCTGTTGTCATTTGTTTGTGGATATGATGTATGTCTGTTTGGAACACAGTGACATGAAACTGTCTATGGAGCTCAGGATGACTTCAACTGTGTGATCCTCCTGCCTCAGCCTCCGAGTTTTAGGAGGTAACAAGCATGATGGAGATTTTGGGGCTTGTCTGAGATCACAAAACTTATCTAGAGGCCACTGGACTCCAAGGCAGAGTTGCCTCTGAATCTATGGCCCCAGAAAGTCTCTGGGCAACCCCTGGAGGTATTTCCAGTCTCTTGGCATGAGGTAACATGTAGACGAATTCTTTCTTTATTAGATTAGGATTGGCAGTTTGTTATCAGTTTATAGAGCTAAATGTTGATCCTTTCAATGCATACGTAAGTGGTTTCATTGACAGAATGCATGATCCAACTGGTCCTACTTTAAAAATCTTTACTCCACCAAATTTGAAAACTTAAGCAAAATGGACAGTTTTCCTGATAGATTCCACCTACCAAAGCTAAATCAAGATCAGGACAACAGATTAAACAGCCCTATAAACCCTAAGGAAATAGAAACAGTCATTAAAAATCTCTCAACCAAAAAAAGCCTAGGGCCAAATGGTTTTGGCACAGAATTTTACCAGACCTTCAAAGAAGAGCTAACACCAATACTCTTCAAACTCTTTCACCAAACAGAATCAAAAAGAACACTGCCAAACTCATTCTAAGAGGCCACAGTCACCCTGATTCCTAAACCACACAAAGACCCAACAAAGAAAGAGAACTTCAGACCAATCTCCCTCATGAACATTGATGCAAAAATACTTAATAAAATACTAGCAAACCAAATTCAAGAACACATCAAAAGTATCATCCACTATGATCAAGTAGGCTTCATCCCAGGAATGTAGGGATGGTACAACATACGAAAGTCTATCAATGTAATTCACCATATAAACAAGATGAAAGAAAAAACCACATGATAATCTTGCTAGATGAAGAAAAAGCATTTGACAAAATCCAACACCCCTTCATGCTAAAGGTTCTGGAGAGAACGGGCATACAAGGGCCGTACCTAGAAATAATAAAGGCAATATACAGCAAGCCAGTGGCCAACATCAAATTAAAATAGAGAGAAACTTGAAGCATTTCCTCTAAACTCAGGGACAAGACAAGGATGCCCACTCTCACTATATCTCTTCAATATAGTACTTGAAGTTCTTTCTAGAGCAATAAGAAAACTAAAGGAGATTAAGTGGATACAAATTGGAAATGAAGAAGTCAAGTTATCCCTATTTGCAGATGATATGATAGTATACATAAGCGACCCCAAAAATTCCACCAGAGAACTCTTACAGCTGATAAACACCTTCAGCAAAGTGTCTGGATACAAAATTAATTCAAAAAAATCAGAAGCCCTTCTTTATACAACAAACAAATGGGCTGAGAAAGAAATAAGGGAAACAACCCCCTTCATAATGGCCACAAACAACATAAAATACCTGGGGGTAACTCTAACCAAGCAAGTAAAGGACCTGTACAACAAGAACTTCAAGCCCTTGAAGAAAGAAATGGAAGAGGCCTTTAGAAGATGGAAAGATCTCCCATGCTCATGGATAGGTAGGATCAACATAATAAAAATGGTCATCCTACCAAAAGCAATATATAGATTCAATGCAGTTCCTATCAAAAGACCAACACAATTCTTTATAGACCTGGAAAAAGCTATTCTCAATTTCATATGAAACAGCAAAAAAAAAAAAAAAAAAAACAGAATAACTAAAACAATCTTGTACAAAAAAAAAAAAAACATCTGGGGGTATCACCATCCCAGATTTTAAGCTGTACTACAGAGCAATAATAGTAAAAACAGCATGGTACTGGTATAGAAACAGACCAGTAGATCAATGGAATCGAATTAAAGACCCAGAAATGGACCCACACACCTATGGACACCTAATTTTTGACAAAGAAGCCAAAAATGCACAATGGAAAAAAGACAGCATCTTCAACAAATGGTGCTGGTCCAACTGGATGTCTATTTGTAAAAGAATGAAATTAGACCCATACTTATCACCATGTACAAAACTTAAGTCCAAGTGGATCAAAGACCTTAACATAAGCCCCATCATACTAAATCTACTAGAAGAGAAAGTGGGAAAAACCCTCAAACTCATTGGCACAGGTGACAACTTCCTGAACAGAAAGAACACCAACAGCTCAGGACCTAAGACCAACAATTAATAAATGGGACCTCATGAAACTGAAAAGCTTCTGTAAGGCAAAAGACACTGTCATTCGAACAAAACGGCTGCCTACAGACTGGGAGAAAATCTTCACCAACCCCACATCTGACAGAGGGCTAGTATCCAAAATTTATAAAGAACTCAAGAAATTAAATGCCAAGAAACCAAATAATCCAATTAAAAAATGGGGGAAAGAGCTAAACAGAGAATTCACAAAGGAGGAATTCCTAAAGGCTGAGAGACACTTGAAGAAATGCTCAACATCCTTAATCATCAGAAAAATGCAACTCAATACAACTCTAAGATTCCATCTCATACCTGTCAGAATGGCTAAGATCAAAAGCTCAAATGACAGCACATGCTGGCCAGAGTGTGGATAAAGGGGAACCCTCCTCCATTGCTGGTGGGAGTGAAGGCTTGTGCAACCACTATGGAGGTCAGTATGGCGATATCTTAGAAAACTTGGAATAGCTTTGCCTCAGGACCTAGCCATAGCACTTCTGGGTATACATCCAAATGACTCCACACCCAATCACAGGGAAGTTTCCTCATCTATGTTCATAGCAGCCTTATTTGTAATAGCTAGAAACTGGAAACAACCCAGATGTCCCTCAACTGAAGAATGGATTAAAAAACTGTGGTACATCTACACAATGGAATACTACTCAGCTATCAGAAATAAGGAAATCATGCAATTTGCAGCCAAATGGATGGAACTAGAGAAGCTCATCCTGAGTGAGCTAACCCAGACTCAGAAGGATGCACATGGCATCTATTCACTTATAGTCGGATTTTAGCCATATAGTACAGGATATCTATACTACAACCAACGCACCAAAGGGAATATGGACATAGACTTTTTGTTTGTTTGTTTTGTGTTGTTTGTTTGTGTGTGTGTGGTTTTTTTTTTTTTTTTTTTTTTTTTTTTTTAATAATTTATTTTTTATTTCTTCAAGTTACATCTCAATCACAATCCCCTCCCTACTCCCCCCTCCAGTCCCACCCTTCCACCCTCCTCCCCCTCAGCCCCCCATCCTCTACCCTTCTTTTTTTTTAGTTTAAGGTATTTATTTTTCCCCCCAACAGCTCTCCCTTTCAGTCCAAATAATGGTTCTTTTTCTTATAACTATAAATACAATACAAAACAACAGAAATAAATAGGCCACGATTATAAGAGTTATATGGCTTAGCATACATTCCCAATGTCCAGTCCATATGTATTGGCACCTGACTTTAACATTCTACTATCTAACCATCTCCATGAGTTTAAAGTTCTATATCTAACTCAGCTTTCATACTAACTTGCCTCATAATTTTAAAAATATCTTCTTAGATCCAGAACACCCTCTTGATTCCTAAACAACTCAAAATTTAACTATGAGACTCTAGCTATCTATTCTTCAACCACCTCAGAGACCTGAGAGGGATAAATATATCTGATTATATAGGAAGTGCAGGGCCTGCAGCTTCCAAAACTAAAAAATGACATACCAGTGGCTGCCTGGACAGTTCCCATTTTCTCTCCATACATTACAGCATCAATCTTCAGCCATTTGGCCCCATTTCTCTGACAGACATTGGTTGTAGAGCAGGAATTATGAAGGACTTACCTACCCTGTCTTGGCAGAGCTAGGCTGTCGACTTACCTGCTTCCAAGTTTTGTCCTTTTTGGACAGAAGTCTGTCTACAGTTGAAGCAAGTGGTTTTTCTTGCCAAGAGAATGGCTTACCATTCTCTTTTTTTAAGAGAATGGCTTACCATTTTTTTTTTTAAGTTTTCTCTCCCTGGCAATGAGACCCTTTTCACTGGTGGTACTGCCTTGTAGGCCCCCAGTGTATGAGGAGGCTCTTGGCTCTCATATGACTTCTGAACCGGGGCGGGGGACTGTTAGGTAGGGACACTCCACTCCAGAGGAGTGGGATGGAAGGGTTAGGGGTAGAGGGGGGGAGGGAGGGACTGGGAAGGGGGGAAAGAGGACAATATGATGGAGATGTAACCTGAAGCAACAAATAAATAAATTTTAAAAAAAGAAAAAGAAAGAATGCATGATAAAGCCTATGTTTTGAGGATTTAGAAGAATACTTCCAAACACAAAGAACACTTGAAGCTGTTTTCTAGAAAGGTTGAAGTGAACCAAGAGGAGAGTCCTCAGCTCAGGCAGCTGCCTGGTGTATGTGCTTTGCATAAAACTGTGGAGATGCTGCCATCCCAGAGGTTTCTCATGTGACAAGAGTGTGACAGAAACTGGGTGACTGAGCAGCTTTGCCAGCCACTGAAACCATGAGTGTCACAGTGGAAAGTTTCTTCACAAGGTGGTCACCTTTAGGGGGTCTGCAAATCCAAGCCTCACATGTTTCTCCGAGGAGCGTAGGACCTTTACAATGGGATGTTTATGAGGTACAGGAGCAGAGGGCCCTGACCTGGAGAATAGCCACAATCCCAGCAGGCATCCGGATACGGAGTGTGAGGCCAGGCTGGGTAGCAGAGTTCTAGACAAGCAAGGCTCACGGGAAGGCATCATCTCAAGAAGGAGGAGGGGGAGAAAGAGGAGAGTAGTACACCCTAGCATGAGGACATCACTATTGGCCTCCATGTGTATATTCAAATCTTTAGGCTCTTCATATGATGCATGCTCAGCA
This sequence comes from Lophiomys imhausi, assembly GCA_907164525.1. NCBI lineage: Eukaryota > Metazoa > Chordata > Mammalia > Rodentia > Muridae > Lophiomys > Lophiomys imhausi. Next base: position 8,302,156 of record CAJQZJ010004750.1, on the reverse strand, counting down.
AACGGAGTGATGTAGTGAGAGAGGAGCTCTAGGCCCTCAGATGTTAGCATCACTCATAGACCCCTGAGCATGCCCAGATGAAAAACTGCAGACCTCTGAAAGGGCAGCCATGGAGCAAAGTAGGCCACTGTCATCGTGAGGTACACACCAGCACTATTACCTACACCAAAACCAGTAGGAAATGAATAGTGTATTTCTCAGCTGTGTGTCCTCCAAAATTAGTGGTTTTTAAAGCCAGCTAAAAGCAAGTAACTCAAAACACTTTTAGAGGGTTTATTTAGTTTGAGTTTGCGTGAAAAATAGCAGGTACTCTTTGAAACAACCCCATAAACTCCCAGTTGAAAAGCAGATTAAGTCCTGAGGGCTAGCTGGCAAGAGCATTTGGGGTTTCATTCAGAAAATAACTTACACTAAAATAGCATTTAACATTCAGTCAAACATCCCTTATCATCTACCTTTTTTTTTTTTTTTTTTTAGTTCTAAGAGAAAAATCTCTGCAATGTTTTAAAGCTGAATATATTAAAATAATTTAAGTTGATCAGTATGTGCCTAATTTTTATTTCCATGTACTCTCGGGACTCTGTCCCTGGTACAGCAATGTTGTTCCACTGAGGAGCACGGACACAGGTTGGTTGCATGTTCAGCTGTGACTGTCTGCTGAAAAGTCTTAACTAGATAAACATACGCTGCTGACCTAACGTTCCTACACTTTGGGGTGAGTGGCCCAGGAAATTCACTCTGTCATTTTGACTTGGTTTGAAATGGACCTGGGCTGCCTTCCAGCTCAAAGAGCCATTTACTTCCAAACACTCCTAAATTGTCCCAAGGAGCTCATTGTGGCATCAGATGATTTGTGTTTGGCTGGGCGTCCTAATAGCAATAGCTGTGTGCTCTGGCAGGCAGCAGCTATGGCAGGATGTAGAATCAACATCCCCAGTGTTTTTCTTGATGAGGTTGTTTTTCAGAAAAGCAATCCCCCACTCCCTGTTTAGCCTGACCCCAAAAGAGCATTGTACAGGTGGCCTTCCTGAACTCATAAATAAATAGCTCACGATGGTAGAATGACTGTTTTATTGTGTCAGAGCTACTTGCATGGAACTTAGACTCAGTACCAGAGGTTTTCTGCGACCAAATCTGTAGTTCTGCATAAAGATAGCAGTTAGTTTGTAGCTAAGGCTGTGAGGGACTAGAAAAGACAGACCCCAAAGCCACAATCAACCAGTGGCTTCCAATTCCAATGGCTTGCAATTTCAAAGAATGAATTTCCCAGACAATGGATGAATAGATTTTCCATGGGTGAGAGCTCACAGGAAAGGGAAGGCAGCCAACAGGGCTTCAATAGAAGCAGCAGGTTGCAAACAAGGTCGGCCACCAAAGGACCCAACAAGGGTTAGTAAAGCTTCCTCGGCTGAGCTGGTCAGTCCAGTAGTCCTACAGATGAGCTGCCTATGCTTCACTCTGTTTGCATGGTCACTCGAATTGTCATATAAAAGGATAAGAAACACAGCAACCAGAGCACAAACCAGTGCCCCTAAACATCCTTGGTATTTCTCTTCTCACAGCAGGACAGAACTGTGGCTAGAGAGAAGAACATTTCCACATTTTGGACAAGGCATAACAGGTTCCAAAGAATGGAAACAACTCCCATTTTCAAGATCCCCACACCAGAACTTCCTGACATGTTTCTGTCTGCTTTTCCTATCACAGGTTCTGTCACTGAGGAGGCTGGGGCTCTTCACCCAGGGTTCCCCTGTCTCTGCCTCTGGAGTGCAGGGATTATGTAGTACTGGGCATCCAGAGCCCAGCCTTCATGCTTGAGGGGCAGGCATTTCCCTGCTGAGCCATCTGCCTAGTCTATTTTTCCAGTTTTGATTCAATGATTTCTACTGGGATTGTTTTCTTCTGCTTAGTTGTGAGAACTTTTGGTTTCCTAGCTTCCTAAAGCAGAAGGTCAGATCACTGGTTGGAGGCCTTGTCCTCCACTCCTCCGTGCCTGTTACTCTTGTTCCCACTGCCCCGCCTGTGGTGCCACCGCCATCTTGAGCTCCCACCCCCCATTTGTCATTAGGTATGTCTTCTCCAGAGATTTCTTTGACTTACGCCTTTTCTGGAGTGCACCATCTAATTTTCAGATATTTGGAGGTTTCCATGTATATGTCATTGATTTCCAGTGTAAGTCTGCTGTGTTCTAAAAGGTACTTGTGCGGTTTGTTTTAAAATTGTTAAAGCGCTTTATTGTCCAGCTCATAGTTTATCTCGGCAGAATTTTTATATGAATCTGAGAAGAGTGCGCCCTGCTGCTGGTGGATGAAAAGGTCTATAGATGTCAGTTACATCCACTTGATTGACGTACTATTCAGTTCAATTACACCCTTGTGGGTTTTCTAGCTGCTGGGTCTGTCAGTCACTGATAAAGGGGTACAGAATTTCCCAAGTACAATAGTGAATCCATCTACTTCTCCTTACCAGTTCTATCAGTTTTTGCCTTCTGTATGTTGACCCTCTCATTCTAGGCACATACACATTAATGATCGACAGATCTTCTTGGAGACATGACCCCGCTATCATTCTGTAATGACTCTCATTATCCCTGATCATTTTCCTTACTCTAAAATCTGTTTTATCTGAAATTAATATAGCTATTTCCACTCTCTTTTGGCTAATGTGAACATGCTCTGTCTTTCTCTGACCCTTCACTTTTTACTGTTTGTGTTTTTTATTTAAAGCAAGGTTTTAAACAATATATTATTCAAGGATCTTTTATGGGGCACTTAGACCATGCCAATCTAAAGTGATTATTAATACATTTGGATCACTATCAACCACCATAGTAACAGTTTTTTCTTCACTACACGTGTCCTTCATTTAGTTTGTTTTTTTGTCTTTATCTAGCACATCTGCTGTTAATTAACCATTTTATAATATCCATTTTCCCCTACTCTCAGCAGATTCTCAGCTGCAGTCCCTATAAAAGTTTTCTCATACTTACACTAGAGTGTGGAGTACATATTTACAGCAAATGAGCCCACTTCCAAATACCACCACCTTGCTTACAGTTAAAAGACTTTAGTAAATTTCCCTAGTTTCTCTCTCCAGACTCTTACATGTCACACTGACATCATTTGAGGTACTCACCAATCTTATGGCTGTTATTATGACTTCATAACAAAGACTTATCTGATAGATTAAGATTAAGAAAAACTAAAGATTTCATTTTCCCTTTATCCCTAGAGCTGACCTCTCTCACGTTTTTCCTCTTTAGTCTTTCATGTGGGACAAGTCTATTTGTTTTGAAAGTTAAGTAAGATATTGCTATATTCACTTACAAAAATGAAGCTACTCACAGTGGTTCTAGTTTATAGTGTCCTTCAGATTACCAACTCAAAACTCACTATCATGCATCACACAGACAATAGAACTTTATAGATTCAAGATGAAGAGCTTCATGAGTTAGTAGCTGTTGGTAAACATGCTTGAGATATCACATGGGAGTGTTTCAAACAGTGAACAAGATTTGGATTAATTCAACAATATGTGTGGAACAGAAAGCTGCTGAGCCTCACAAGAAAATCAGACTTCATTATATACAATCATCCACATTTGTGCACCCAAGAGGAGGGATTTCATTCAGATGAACTCGTTTTTTTTTAATCTGCGTTTCTATTGCACACATTCTCCGTGCACTCAGAAGCAATCAGCGCCTGCAACAGTTTTCACGGCACTCAGACGAGACAAACAGAGTTGACAAGCGCAGGCATTTTCCTGGGGCCGGAGATTAGTCGTGAAAGCAGATATTTGGGGTTAGGAGTTTTCTGTTTCAGAGCAGAGAGTCCGATCCGTGGTGACAGAGAAACTGACACACCTCAGGGTCTTTGGGAAATCTTGATTTTATGTACTTTTAGGTGTGGACCTTCTCAAGACCTGGCCCAAGGATGGAGGTTCACTCCTCCACTTTCCTCAGCCAGAAAGTTTCCGACAAAATTTTCTTCACTAATAGTTAGACTCTTAAGAAGAAACCAAGCCTCTACAGTTTATTCATGGCACTCGGGGTTGGTTTAGGAAGTACCTCCTTAGTGAGATTACTTGTTTAACCTCCAGGCTGTGGAAGAAGCATCCATTTCTTAATCAAATGCAGCTAATCTGGCTACCCATAAAAACCTACTTCTCCACATGACTTCTAGAGAACAAGTCAAGCCTGGGGGCTTCCACACTCCCCCTGTAGTAAATTTGGACACATCACATTCCTCTTTTCCTGGATTCATTTAACATATGTTTACTTGCCAAAAACTAAGTACTGAACCCCCTAAAACCAAATCATGTTTGTAATCATGTTGCAAACTCCTCAAAAACAGGTGACTAAATCTCACTTTGGCCCTGCCCAGAGCTGCTTGCCTGTGCCACCCATAGGCATCATGTGTCTGCAAGGTGCGGTGCTGCATATCTGTAATCCCAGTACGAAGGAGACAGACACAAGTATGAGGCCAGCCTGGCCTGCATAATGATTTCCAGGCCTTCCATGTCTAAACAATGGGACCCTCTGTCAAAAAATAAAACAAACAAACAAAAGAAGACCAACTGTGAATTTAATGAAAGATTTGAGCTGATAAAATATCTAAAGTGTAACTGCTAATTGTGTGTGGAGGATGTGGTAGGGAAACATGAAATGCAGTTGTTAAAATCTACCTTACAACACTCCACCCTAGTGGAACTGCCATGTATGCCTCCTGTGCAAGAGGACACTCCTAGACCTCATGTGACTAACAAACTGAGGGTGGGGCTGGGAGGGGGTAGAGGGAGGAGGCGGTAATGGAGACGTAACTTGAATTAATAAATAAATGTTAAAAAAAATCTATCTTACAGTTCAAGTTAGCCAACTACCAGTTCAAGTGATAGGAATAACAGTGGGAACGAGTGAGGTCTCTGTGGTGATCTGATCTCTTTCCCCAGGATTTTCAGACTGTTCTGCCATCATTTGAACTCTTTGAAAAGTATGGAAAATTATATTCAAGAGCTGGAGAAATTGTATAAAGGTATGCATTTTTTTTTTTTTTGCTGAGTACTTCAAAATGTCTAGAAAAGAAATAATCAAATGAGACTGAGTTAACTGTTAGGCACCTTAAAATGCTATAGTAATATTTATGTAAGATAAAATTCCATAAATTTCTTTCATTCTAATCTGATGGTTTCAACATTTGATATTATTTTTCAAATCTCTTCTCTAAAATGGACTAAAAATACATTAACAGAACTAACAAATGTCTGAAGTAGTCTTTATCTTTTAATTAAATAACACAGAAAAGACCTACACAGTGGCTAAAAATATACCACTAGTATCCCAAAAGCTAAAATGTTTCTCAGTTCTTTACTAATATATTATAGTTAAATATTCTTGCTTAATATCTGCTTTATTTGAAGTACTAAATGCCTCCAGGGACAGGAAAGAGTTAGGTCTCTGATAATTATCAACGTTTGCAAGATAAACAGGAAAAAAAAAAGATAACCACTAAGATGCAACAGCCGGACGCACTTTCCACGGTTATTTTAGAATAAAGAAATGAGTTCAATTGAGCTAAGATCATAGTACTGTGGATTTTGTTTGTTTGTTTTTGCACAACTTAAGCAGGTATGAGATGAAAGACAGTTGAAGGGAAAGGTTGAGAATAAGAAATCATTGTGTTAGAATCTCCCAGTGTCCTCCTAGGCCAGTGGCTGAGGGAACACTCTGGTCTGTGGGGAAGAGCCCGGTGGACATAAAGCCTTCTGGACATTTGATATTCATGTCCCTACTATTCACATATATTTCTGAAAGCTTCAATTTGGGTGAATGTGTTAACTACAGATACTAATACCACTTAACTGTTCCAAAAGAATACATGAGAGGAAATGGAAAATATTCTAAGTTAGTAGAAAAATGTTTATATGTATCACCAAGTAGAAACACTGTTTCAAAGGTTTAGAGTAGTATTGCCATTGAATATTTATGTATCTGTGACCCATACTATGTTGCATATGTGTGTGGGACATTTACTTCAGAGATTTATCAATTCTATTTATAATGGTTTTATAAAGAATATTTCTTGTGTGACACTGTTTCTGGGACACATGAACAGTCATCTATTCATCCCAGATAAAGAACTAATGACAGAAAAATGTCACCAAACCACCAAAGTCCAACTTGGTGACCAAGTGAGTTTATTGGATTTCTTATAGGAGTGCCAGTATGGGGTTACTTATAGGAATGTGCATACCTTAAAGACAACTGCATCACTAAAAACCTCATGAAAGTTGCAGCCCCTGGAGGGCTCTGCATGATGTGCAGGCAGCTCAGTGGGACCAAGTCTCTCCTCCTCAGCAGGTCTCACTGTGTATATAACTTGGCGAAGGAGGGTCCTTGTGAATCTTATTGTTTTCAGAGACTTTCTGAGACTTGTGAATTGTTTACTCCCTGACTCTGAAGGAGCTTCCTTTAGAACTTCCTGAAGAAATCTTCAGAATCTTCCCTCTAGAATGAAATGTTTTAGTTCAGAGGGATTAATTAATTCCAGTAATTCAACAATATTGGAACCAACCTAAATTCTTGTTAATATAGAGCAAATTCAATGAAAGTGAATACAATTTAATTCTATGCTGATGTAAAATATGTTAATAGATCTTTACCTACTGATCTGACAAAATGCGTACCTTGTATTTCTAAGAGGGCCACATTTAAAGCCACTGTGAAATTTGATTGTGTAACAAGCTATGTGGGTACATACGCATAAACATAACTGTATATGCATGAAAACACATTTCTGTATACTCATTTATATGTAAAATATGTGCATGTACCTTTATATATCACACAAATGGTAATGGTGGCTATCTCTGGCCTGTAAGATTTTCATTAACCTTATTTTTCCTGGATCCTGCTTTATGTTTCAACTTATTTTTGAATTTTCATTTAATCAGACAAAGGCAATGTTAAACCAAATTCTCCCATAAAGCTTAAGTTCTCCTCTACAATTTCAAACATGTGAACATTACAATGCTTCTTACTCATGATAACTTAAGACATAGTTACCTTTTTTGTTGAGATAAAATACTTGCTAAATTATTTATGGTGAAAGAGAAGAGCAAGAGCAACAAATGTTTCACATTGGCTCTAATTAAAAGCCTGGGCATACAAAGACAAATGTGTGGCAGAATTTAAAGAAATGTTTGCTGACTCATCTTGATGTTTTCCATATTTTGTGAATTAGCAATATTATTAATTTCTTTTGCCTTTGTAACTGGTCACTTTTTGTAACCTTTGTTGGTTTCCTAAATCAATGTTACCTAAATAAGAATACCCTGGGCCCCGTCAGTTTTGTGCTGTCTTTTCAACCCCATTCATACCACCAGACAGGAAGTGTCTAGTAAGTAGAGTAGAAAGACATTGTCACAAGAAGCTGAGGTCATTGTTGTATTTATGAATGGACCCCATCAGAGTCCAGGCAGCAGCTGTGGGAGTTTCCCTGAATTATGTTCTGATGAACATTCTCAGTCTTCTTCAGGAATGGGCTTTAGTCCAGCCTATCTTTCTGCTAAAATGTGGTTCCATTTGGAAGCCAGATGAGATGAGTTTTAATTAAATGATTGTTTAGACAGATATGAAAAGAAGTGTTCATTTTTCCCCCATGCTGTGGGCATCCAGCATATGAATGACTCAAAACTTGAAAATGAAAAATGAGTATACTTGACATGTGAGTTTGGAATGGAAAAATGGAAACTCGCATTGTCTTTGTACAAAGAAAAGAGTGTTGTAGCCACTGGGTAAGGAAAACGAGCTGTATAAGTTGAGAGCTGTAAATAAGTATTTAAGCTACATATTCACCTGCTGGGATTAAAATTTCAAGCTATAAGAAAAATTGTGAAACCTGACCATTCATATTGGCATCGTACAAATTTATAACCTTAAATTTAGTCATAGTGAGCTGGCAAGGAACAAAGTGAGGACACTTCCTATCTCTCTCTGCTTAAACTCTCCTCAGACTAAAGATTCTGTTTGTCACTCACCTTCCTGCTCATGGGAGGGTTTTCCTGTGCTTTTCAGTAACTGAGGCAGATTGTTATATAGGTCATGTGTTAGTGACACCTGTCTTAATAAAGATTGCCAATCTGAATGTGCAGTCTGAGGCATCAGAAAGCAGGAGGACAAGCACAAATGTCAGAGAGCCAGGGCAGGGCCTTGGTGTCTGACACGGACACTGAGCTACTGAGCTAACGCTAAGAGAACTTATGCTGGGAGTGTGAGAATTTGCTTTAATAAGGTGCACTTTCCTCTCTCCTTGTGCTGCTTGGTTTCAGAGAACAGAAGAAGATGTAATATGGAAACGAGGTTAAGATGAAACGAGCCCAAAATAGAAGATACCACTGCCCAGAGATCCAGACTCCACCTCCAAGGCTGATGAACAGCATGAATCTCAGTCCTTTAACCTCCTACGCTCCTAATGAGCTCTCCTTCTCCATCCCTCCTCACCTTCCTCTCTCCCTTCCTCCTCCTGCTCTTTCCCCTCTCCTTTCTCCCCCTCCACCCCTCCCACCCCAACTTTTTCTTTTGCTATCACTTTCTCATCTGTCAGAAGAAAAAAATTAAAACCATTTCTGGTTCATTATAAAACTTTATTGTTTGAAAGAAAAATGCAAAAGAGATTCTTATAGGATCTAGTCAGATATACCAGTAAGCCAGACTCACTGTGATTCAATAAACTATAACATTCATTTTTACAGCTTGTGTGTGTTATGTGTGGGAAGCAAGGTGTATATATGATATGTGGTATTTGTGGTTGAAGGAGGTATATGTGAATATGTGGTGTATAGCAGTGGAAGTGTGGAAGTATTTAAGATTTCTGTGTTTGTCCTTTGGGACAGATGCCTTTGAGAAAAGAACCTCTGTTAACAACTATACCCCTTTTCCCCAAAGTACCATCAGTGGTTCCATTGAAGTGACCATATTCTGACCTCCATCACTCTACTTACAAGTGACAAGCAACCTTGATCTCAGTCCCTTTGTTACTGGACAAGAATTAATAACAGCTAATGTAACCAAACTTTTAAATTATTATTATTATGATGATTCTATGATGAATTGCGCAGTTATTAAGCGTTTGCTTGGCAAAGTCTGAATGGATACCATAAGACACAATACATTCATTGAATCATTTCAAATCCAACATATCAATTGGATACCATGTTAATTCTGGATTGGGTTGACCTTCATTAATACCAGGCCTATTTTGATAAATTACTGGAAAAGCTAATGGTGCCTGTGGAGTACCAAGCGGCTCCTCTGGGGGAGCACTTGGTTTCACACCATTACTTGTCTGATCTTTTGCTGTTGTTTCATGTAACGGCTTTGGAGACCTAGATAGGAAAGTCCGAGGTGCAGGATGGGGCCGCACTATGCATTGTACCTCCTCCTGCTTCCCTGTTGCAACCATTGGAAAGTTGTCAGTTGTAGTTACCATCTTTGGCAAATTTTTCTTAGCTCCTCAATCTGCATTTGTAGACTTTCTAATTGTGAGGCTGACTTTTTAATAATAAGCCAATAAAAAAGGAAAAGGCAAACAACATAAAACATCTGGTCTGACTTGAAAATAGGACAGAATTCAGCTGTTAACATTGTCATTTTGTCAACCACTGGTTCCATAGTTTTAAAATTTGTAGTTTTCTCTACAGTTTTAAAATTTAAGTTACCCATAATGTCGCCCCATGTTGGGCGCCACCTGTTACCGAACTTTTTTAATATTATTATTTATTTATTTATTAACTAACAGTATTCACTTATAACAAATACCAACAATTTCTTAACTGTTAATCCTACAAATTCCTATAATCCCTTTGACCTAACCACTAATCCTATTGACAATTATTTTCCTAACCTTTTAGAAGGATACAGTCTCTGGGGCAGGTCCTCAGTCATCAGGAACACAGTCTTTGTTGTAGATTCTTTAACACACTTAGCAGTCCTTTTTCTGGATCTCTCAGATGTAGATTCGTCAGGGTAAGTTGGTTATTGCAGTCTCACCTTAAATAAGGCTTGATGCTTTCTTCTCTCTGGGAGACCCCAGCCTCTTCACATCAGCAACTCTGCCACTCTGCCTCAGAGTCCTTAAAGCCAGCCACAGTTTCGTTTAGGCCACTGTTCAGACAGGTCAAACCCCTCTAGGCAAAAGCTGAGCCACAGGGTTTAGTCCTTGGCCTTTTGGTGTCTTGCTCAGGCTTTCTTTGCTCACCAGCTTCTTTCTGCCTCAGGGAGATCTGGCCATCAACTGATGGCCAGCACTTTTTTCAGCAGGACTCTCAGAGCTCTCTACCATCGGGGGCCTCTCTTCTTTTTGATGGGGCTCCATGCACTGTCCTTAAATAGTAGGAACTCTGTTTCAGCTTAATTTTGGCTCCGCCCACTTAGCAGCTGAAAACAATGTCAGGCCAAATACTTTGTTTCTTAAGTCCATTAAGTCTTTCCTGTTTTTCCTGACTTCAACCTTGTTTTTCAGTTAAGTCTTTCCTGTTTTTCTTGACTTCAACCTTGTTTTTCCACAAGCTGATAAGCTAATTGCTCACAGCCAAGTTGATCTTCATGCCCCGAATTAAGAGACTGTATCAGATACCCCTATATATTTTCTAAATCTAATTTAATTATTCTAATTCCCTACAAGCTAACATGTATGTAGAATGACAAAGATTTGAAGTATGGATGGTAGGGATAGTTACCATAAAAGTTCTTCCCTACAAGAAAAATGACAAAGTATCCCAAACATGCCTCCAGGTCTGTTGTATGACACTGTTCCTTGAGAGACACAAACAAACCTCTTTCACTGTAGGCAGGGAAGCAACAAGAAATCAAAGTAAGAAGACCACCACAGTCCAACTTGATAAACCAATGAGTTTTATCGAGGTTACTTATAGGAACAGAAATGGCTCTAAAAAAGACAGCTGCATGCTGGCGAGGGTGTGGAGAAAGGGGTACCCTACTCCATTGCTG
>CAJQZJ010004750.1:8246253-8267288 GCA_907164525.1 Lophiomys imhausi | reverse complement strand
TCCACCATCCAAATCAGTGCTCCACCACCCAAATCAGTGCTCCACCATCCACAGAAGTGAGTTTACTGATGTGTATTTGAGTTTCGAAAATCACAAGGCAGGAAGGAAATTCCATCAGTTCCTTTTCAAGAATTTTGATTGTTAGAAACACGGTAGCAAACTTTCCATATATCTTAACTACTATGAATGAGAATAAATTTTCCTATCTCTCTCAACTGTGAGCGGATGTGAAAATATTTGTAATGAGATTAAAGAAAAAAAAGCTGCTGAGCAAGAAAAAATTTAAATTAACTTTATAAGAAAAACTGTAAGATGTAAAAATGGTAATACACACACACACACATATTCATAGGGTACTTCCCAATGACTCAATGATGTCATGATGACAAATGGATGCATGTACTGAGAATTTTGGTTTCTTTAAAAACCCAGTTACGTTGTGTGACTATAGTTCTATTTTAATCCCAGGTGTGGGCTATGGAGCTGCTTTGGAGTGTCAACAGCTGCTAACTATGATTTGCCTTGTGCACTAGCAGGAGTGTGATCTCTGCCAGCTGGAGATGGTTTAATTCTGGGGACTCTGGAGGGGGAATAAATGCCAGAGCCCAGAGAGAGACAGGGGACAGGGGTGCTTAGAAGAAGAAGGCTGCTGTTCACACACACACACACACACACACACACACACACACACACGGCCCCCTACTGTCCTGGTTGCTGTTGTTGCGGTTTACTGAGAAGTTGGAGATATCCTGACTATGAAGATTGGACTTGCCCCAAGGAATCACGTAACCCTAATCGACAGGAATTTGTCTAAAGAGACCTATATCCCCTTTCCTTTCTAACCTTCTTTCTCACCTATCAATGTTGGGGGGTGGTGGTGGAAGGAATAAAGGTGGAGAAGGGAGGTGAAATATAAGCATCCAATAAAATAGATAAATACATACAACAATAGACACATGGCAAGGCATTTACCATGAAAGCAAATATCAAGTAAGTGAACATTCAAACCTCAAGGATGCTACCTGACCACCAGCATTATTTAAGCATAAAGACTGGCAAGGCCCACTGCTGCCAAGGATGCCAGCAGCAGGAACCCTCCTTCCCTGCTGGTGGAGATGCTGACATGGTATGGCTACTGTGGCAGACCGTTTGACAGTGCCTTACAAAGATAACCCTAAAGTTCCACTCCTAGAAACCCAGCCAAATGATTTAAAAACTGATGTTTTCCTGTTACTGATTAAAAGTTAACAACTAGAATGTCTGTTGTAAGTTAATGAATGTTGCATCGTTATAATGAAATAATATTGACAAGAAAGATGAGCAAATTGATTTGGGAAATAACAGAAATCTTAACTATATTTGTCCAAGCAGAAGGAAGAATGAAAAGGTATGGGAGTGTATAATTGATGTCATATTATATCACAAGAAGGGGAAAACTTTAAGAATAAAAACATTAGGGATTTCAGGGGATGAGGGACCTCAAGAGGGGGACTTTTAGAGCAGTGGCTCTCTTCTGTGTGGTACTGTTGGAAGGACATACTATGGAGTTGTCAAGACCCACAAAACTACATTATAAAAAGGATGAGACCTTTCTTGACTTTTTAAAGTCAAAGATGTTGAGGACATCAGGATAGAATGCAGACCACATTTATCTATATCAACAGTGTATGGCTGAATGAAGGCAGAAGAAAAAGAAGGCAAACTAAGTAATTTTGGAGAAATTATACTAGACTGGACAGTGTCCTTGCTGAGATGTTAGAGGAGGATCTGCTGGCTCCTGCTGCCATAGTGGTGCCTGCCACCACACTGTCCCTGACTGGCCAGCTGTGTCCCTTTAAATCAGGATCCCAACTAAACCCTTCCTTCTTTAAGTTGTCCTGCTCCAGTATTTGTCCTCAACAATGAAAAAGAAGCAAATATGAGTATTTTTCAGGCAGAGGAAAGTACTTATACATTACATTCAAAAAAGAAAGAAACACGAAAAAGGAAAAGAATCTATAAACACCAACACGTGTCCAGAGCTAATTTGGCACCAACGATCAAGGCAATTTAGTCAGTCTTCCATGTGGGGAAGCAGCGGTCTGCAGACTGCTGGGAGAACTTGAGTATCCAACACACAGTTCACTTGAGAGGAAAATCCAATTTCTCTTCAGTCCTCCAGCAGCAAAAATCTTGCACATCAACCCCCTGCATCCTTTCAATAACGTAGGAAGTAAATCCACGTTACTTCGTCCAGTGAATGTGAGGTTCTGCCATAGAAAACACATAGGTCAATGCCGCCTGGCATTTACCACAGTTGTTTTCTCCTTCCTACATTTTATTATTATGGTGTCTATGAAAAGGTCCCCTGCACTGCCACCAAATATTTATCACTTTCTGTAATATAAATATATGTGGTATAATAATAATGTATAGTATTCTATGCATTCATTATTGCAATAAATATGTGAAGGATGTTTCAGACCAGAAGGACATAATTCCAGTCATTTGTTTGTCCCCATTTGTCACAGAAAAATTCTCTTCCTATTGCAGAGTTTCATGACTCTTAAAGAATAAACAGATGGTGTCATGCATCCATAAGCTTCCTCCACTTGCCTCTCTTTGTGATTTGAGTTGGATTATGTCATCTCCTCTGATGCCCCATAATGAAGCCTTAAGAGTAATGACCCTGAAATGGGACTTAACTGAAATGGTTTTGGCAGTGCCAGAAGAAGATGATTCACACTTGGCTTAGGTGCCGTTTCTGGAAACTGCCAGAACAAAGGGCAGAGGCCACTCACCAAGGAGCTCAGTTACCTCACAACCCACTTTGGAAACAGTATCATATCACTAAGTATAAACACATTAACTGGCATTTTTATAGACAAGTGTTTGCAGTGTAGAAGTTGTTATACATATAGATATTCCTAATGCATGTGTATATGTATGTACAATTTATCCATTTATTCTTAGGGCATGGATGAATATGTCTATTTAGTTCCAATGGTTCTCCTTCGTTCCTTGATTTTAATGATGTGGCCTTAAAAGTGGTTAATCAGCTCCTATGGTATCCCCAATCTGAAGACAGGAGCTTGGTGGAAGTTGTAACTCTACTATCATCCATTTCCGCGCTCCTAGGAATTAAGAAAATCGCATAAAAATATGTGGTGGTCTTGTTCATTTTTCTGTCGTGCCAGCAAAGTTCAGGAAACATCTGTCCACCTGAGTCCCTGCTGCTTCTGGGACAGGGATTTCCACCACTTCTTGGAGAAACTGTGTCCCCAGATACCTTGTTAGAGAATTTGTCTCCACATGCCTAGCGAATGTCTTTTCATCAGCATCTTATACATCAATGGACCACCCAGTTATCATATTCCTCCTGGGCTATGTGTCAAGCTGCACATTTATTTTTCTTAATCTTTTCTCAAAAAATCAATTCTGTGAGTCCCTTAATCATTTTTATTGATCTGCCTTGAATTTCTCTAGGATGATGGCACCTGTCTACCCCTGAAATATACAGGTGCTGTCTGCCTCACTTATTGTCACCATCCCCACTCAGGTTCAGCTGGGTTCCACAAATGCTCGGCAAGGAGCATGCCAGCTGACTTTAGTCTCAGAAAACATCTGTTCTCCACAGTTTGTGAGACCCTATCTAACAACTTGTGTCTTAACCACTTGGGCATCTTGGGCTGACTCTTCATCAAATTCCATTGCAGACTCAGCATGGACATTACTAAGTGCCTGGGTTTACTCTCCTACCACGTCTATAAATTTCCCAGACTGCACCTCTTCTTTCCACCTGGAATCCTGTCTTTCTGCCCATCACTGAGCCACATGTATGCTGGATCATGTAAGGCTGTGCCGAAAGAGAAATAAAATGCAGGTTATGTTCTGCTTAAAAATCTTACTTTGCAAAGGTGGCAAGTTTGTGGTGCATGAAAATATCTTACCTGACAAATGGCAGAGACCACTTGGGAAGTAACAGGAAACACAGGATTCTTAGTAGGTGTTGGGGAGAGACAAATTATTCTGTGGGAGACATAGGGCTGTTGACAGTCTGTGTCTGTGATGACTATTCTCTGTCTCTGAGCACCAGCTGGTAGTCCGAGGGTTGTACTATGGTTTTTTTAATGTAAATATACTCGAGAGACACTATTTTTTGGCTATTTACATGTTATTTTGCATGAAGACGGCTGAACCTAGATCCTCATGTATACTAGGCAGGTGTTCTACCCCTGAGCTGTGACCTCAGCCCTATGCTCATCTTGGACAGAGAATGTGGCAGATCAAAGAGAAGATCCTATCCCGTCTCAAGTCTTCTGGGGCTGCTTCCAGGAGCACAGATGACGGCTGTAGCTCCATCAATGGAATGCCCATCCCTGCCGGGGTGGCGGTTCACCAAAGCTCAGTCTCCAGAGCTCTCCGCCCAACTTTCAAGCAGCTGAGCTGAAGTCTCACAGTGGTTTTGTATTTCTTATAGAATCTTGGGGTAGGGCTCTGTGGATCTTGTAACTCTCATGAGCCTCCACCTTCCTCCAAGAGAGTGTTTCAATTAGAAAAAAAAAAAAAAAAAAAAAAAAAAAAACAGCTACACCAAAGGCTCGGAAACATGAAAGCGTATATGCTAGGTCAGAACAGTCAGTAAGTCAAAAGGACCTGGTGCAAGATGTAAACCCAGGCACATTACCTAAGAATCTACACAGTGCGACACTTTCTTAGTGTCATAAACAATCCCACATTTGGGAAATATAGGTGCATTCAGGTAGATGATGCCATCAAAAACATATGTATGGAAATTTTTGAGTCAGGTTTCCTTCAGTATCATCTTAGTCAACTTTTGAGAGAAGTACACAGTTTGGGATGGAGAATTAGCAAACTATGTGATGTTAAGAATGGTTTTTACATGGGACATCCAGTTGGACCAGCACCATTTGCTGAAGATGCTGTCCTTTTTCCATTGTGAGGTTTTGGCTTCTTTGTCAAAAATTAAGTGACCATAGGTGTGTGGGTTCATTTCTGGGTCTTCAATTCTATTCCATTGATCCACTGGTCTGTTTCTACACCAGTACCATGCTTTTTGTATTACTGTTGCTCTTAGTACAGCTTGAAATCTGGGATGGTGATACCCCCAGATGTTTTTTTTATTGTACAGGATTGATTTAGCTATTCTGGGTTTTTTGTTGTTCCATATGAAATTGAGAATTGCTTTTTCCAGGTCTATAAAGAATTGTGTTGGTAATTTGATAGGAATTGCATTGACTCTGTATATTGCTTTTGATAAAATGGCCATTTTTATTATGTTGATCCTACCTATCCATGAGCATGGGAGATCTTTCCATCTTCTAAAGGCCTCTTCAATTTCTTTCTTCAAGGACTTGAAGTTCTTGTCATACAGGTTTTTCACTTGCTTGGTTAGAGTTACCCCCAGGTATTTTATGTTGTTTGTGGCTATTGTGAAGGATGTTGTTTCCCTGATTTCTTTCTTAGCCCATTTATTTGTTGTGTAAAGAAGGGCTTCTGATTTTTTTGAACTAATTTTGTATCCAGCCACCTTGCTGAAGGTAATTAGACTCATACTTATCACCTTGTACAAAACTTAAGTCCAAGTGGATCAAAGACCTTAACATAAGGCTGGACACACTAAATCTACTAGAAGAGAAAGTGGGGAAAACCCTCGAACTCATTGGCACAGGTGACAACTTTCCTGAACAGAACACCAACAGTTCAGGATCTAAGACCAACAATCAATAAATGGGACCTCATGAAACTGAAAAGCTTCTGTAATGCAAAAGACACTGTCATTAGAACAAAACGGCAGCCTACAGATTGGGCAAAAATCTTCACCAACCCCACATCTGACAGAGGGCTAATATCCATAATTTACAAAGAACTCAAGAAATTAAATGCCAAGAAACCAAATAATCCAATCAAAAAATGGGGAACAGAGCTAAACAGACAATTCACAAAGGAGGAATTCCTAATGGCTGAGAGACACTTGAAGAAATGCTCTGCATCCTAAATCATCAGAGAAATGCAACTCAAGACGACTCTTGAGATTCCATCTCACACCTGTCAGAATGGCTAAGATCAAAAACTTATATGACTGCACATGCTGGTGAGGTTGTGGTTGCTGGTGAGAGTGCAGGCTTGTGCAACCACTATGGAGATCAGTCTGGCGATATCTTAGAAAACTTGGAATAGCTCTGCCTCGGGACCCAGCCATACCTCTTCTGGGTGTACATCCAAATGATTCCTCACTGAATCACAAGGAAGCTTCCTCATCTATGTTCATAGCAGCCTTATTTGTAATAGTTAGAAACTGGAAACAGCCCAGATGTCCCTCAACCAAAGAATGGATTAAAAAACTGTGGTACATCTACACAATGGAATACTACTGAGCTATCAGAAACAATGAAATCATGCAATTTGCAGCCAAATGGACGGAACTACAGAAGCTCATCCTGAGTGAGCTAACCCAGACTCAGAAGGATGCACATGGCATCTATTCACTTATAGTCAGATTTTAGCCATATAGTACAGGATAACCATACTACAACGAATGCACCAGAGGGAACATGAACATAGACTTTGTTACCTGTCAATGAGACACTTTGTCCTAGTGTTGCTGTCTTCTATGCCCCTAGTGTATGAGGAGGCTCTTTGCTCTCATATGACTGCTGAACTGGGGCGGGGGACTGTTATGTAGGGACACTCCACTCCAGAGGAGTGGGATGGAAGGGATAGGGGGTAGAGGGTGGGAGGGCGGGACTGGGAGGGGTGGACAGAGTGCACTATGATGGAGATGCAACCTGAAGTAATAAAAAAACAACAACAACAAAAAGAATTGCAAAATAAACACCAAAATCTATCATCTAAAAAAAAAAAGAATGTTTTTAATTAGCTTGCTAATAAAAAGTAACTTGAAACTTTATTGAAATCTCTTTAAAAATTCTGTGCCTGTAGGTGCTGGAGCAATGGCTCAGCAGTTAAAGGTACTTGGTGTATAATTATGAGGAAGGAGGTTTGGGTACCAGCACCCATGAACAGCCTGGTGTCCCATCCTGCATATGCCTGTAGCCCTAGCTCCAAGGCAGCTGCAAGAGGGTTACTAGGACTTTCTGGCTTCAAGCCTGTCTGGGAAAACTGGAGCCCAGGATTCCAGGAGAGACCCTGTCACAAAGGAACATGCAGAAGGTAGAGGACACCAGACATACATACATGCATACATACATACATGCATACATACATGCATACATACATACATACATACATACAAAATGAATGCATAAACAAATCTTTAAAATAAATTTTGTGCCTAGAGAAAGATTCAACTGTGTTTTGTGTTTGCTTTTGGGGTTTTTGAGGCAGGGTCTCGTGGCCCCAGTTTACTATACAGCCAGAGGTTCGCTTTGAACTTCTGCTCTTCCTGCCTTCATTTCCCAAGAGCTGGGATTTCAGGGAAAGAGTTGTCATATCTGAAGATCCACTTTCATGAGAAAGAAGAATCATCAGAATATTTCAGGCCCTGGAAATCTCCCTTGGGAGCTCACTCACATATGTGCCCCAGGTTTCCTTACTATTTGTTCAAGCAAACCAGCTCCAGGGGCAGAAGAGACCTTCGCTCTGGAAGAAGTAATTCAAAGAGAAGGGCAGCTGATCTTAGGCTCTCATTCTGTCATGTCCAATTGGTCTTTGCTACAAAATCAAGAGCCTCTATCTCCTCTTTGTGAGGACGTCCAGCTCAGCTCAGCTAAAATCAAATCCATGTGCATCAAATCTCCATGTTAAAATGAGTGGTATTTCGAGAGGATTCAATTTATCCTCCAAAGGGCATAAGAACCATTCCTATAACATGAACACAACACCCAGTGAGTAATGAAGGGCAACCTCTGGTCAGGTCCCTCACAACTGTGTCAAGGAACTGAAGACACAACTTCCAGCTCTCCTTTCCAGAGTTCAGCGGCCTGCAAGAACTATTTTTTAATCTATGACTTAATGCCTGTTATTAAGTGATATCGGCTGTGTCAATAAATTTGTTCGCAGCTCTAATTGTGTTAATGAATTGAACATAATTAAACTTACAACATGTCGTGAGTTTCTTCTGGCAGAACTCAGATTTGAAAAAAAAAAAAAAAAGAATCTCTGTGGGAAAACAAATGTACCTCACAGCTTCTGGTGTCACGATAAAACCGCTGCAGAAAGGGTTGAAGTGAAATGTTCTGAAATTGGCTTTGTAGAGACTATTCCTTTGTGAACAGAATTAGACTCCATCTGCAATGAGAATAGCCTCCTCACTGGTTAAATTTGCTAAGCCAGCAACTCCCTTAGGGTAGAAAGTATGTGTAATAATGATTAGTTTTGATTCTCAACTTGATGAGATTTTGAATCACAGTGGAAGCAAATCTGCAAGCGTATCTGTGAGGTAGTTTATAGACCCACCCTACTATGAGGGACTCCAGGGTTGGAGTCTTGAACTGAATAAAGAGAAAGCAAAGGTGAACAGGACTACTTGTGTGTCTCTGCCTCCTGACTGTGGGTGTGATGTGACCAGTTGCCTCAAGCTCCTGCCATGACTTCCTCATCATGATGGACTGGCCCAAAATAAACCTTCCCCTTCCAGAAGTTGCCTTCATCATGTATTTCATCACAGCAGTAAGAAAAGTAACTAAGACAATACATATGATTTTACCTTTGTCCTTATTCAGTAAATATCCACACATATAAATGCATTCCAATTTGCTATCTGTTGCTGATATAAACACCATGACAAAAAACAGCTAGAGGGAGAAAGGGTTTGTTTTAGCTTATACTTCTAGGTTCTGATCCATCACTGAGGGAAGTAAGAGCAGGAACTCAAAACAGGAACTTGGAAGTAGGAAGGAGGCTGCTCACTGACTCACTCATTGGGTGTGTTCGCTAGCTTTCTTAGACACCCCAGGTCAGCCTACCAAGCCACTGTGCTCCTCCCGGTGTTCTAGACCCTCTTACATCATTCATCTGTCAAGACAGTCTGTCACAGACATGGCCACAGACCAGACCTATCTGATGAAAACAGTTTTCAACTGAGGTGACTCTAGGTTGTATCAAGTTGACAATAAAAACCAACCATACAGGGATGGAGGTGGCAAAGGACTCAGTTTTCTTTAGGGAGACGGCCACCAGGAGTTTGATTATGCTCCAGGGAGCACATGAGTAACACAAATTTGACTTGGGTTTTGTATTTGCTTTTGTTGTTGTTGCTTTTTTTTTTTTTTTTTTTGGTGGGGGGAAGAGGTCCCAAGGGTGGGGGACCTGGGAGGACTGGGAAGTGAGTGTGCTTGGGGGTGCAGTGCTCTGGGATCATGATGTGAAATTCCCAGGTAATCAATAAAATAATACGAAAAAATATAAAATTACCAACTGTACCTTAATTTACAGAACTACACAATTGTATTCAATAATGAGCTTCTGGCTGAGTGTTAATAAGAATAACTACAGGAAAAATTCACTGAGAGCCTTCCCTCTGGGAACTCAAGGAAAGAGGGACCTACCATGGGTCTGGTCATATCTCAGACCTGGACCCTAAGATTGAGGTTTTCCCATAAAGGACTGGATTCAAGCCTCACAAAAGCTTAGGAAAGACAGTTGTCTCCATTTGACAGGAGGAAGCTAATATTCCAAGAGGGGGCACAGCTGACCTTAAACACTGAGCTTGAATATGGGAATTGAGATTCAAACCCAAGCCAGCCTGATTTCCTCACTGCCTTTTACAGAACTACGAGCTACCCAAAGGGAACACCTGGGTGGCTAGGTTTGTCCTCTGGGTCCAGAAGTGGTGCCAAAAAAAAAAAAAAAAAAAAGTTACCAAGAGATGGCCCGGCAACAAACACTTTGCTTTAAAAACAGAGCGAGGAAGGCTAAGCGACTTTACTCTAGGCGTGCAGGTCTCCAGGCGGCTGCGAGGGTGTGGCCAGTGACTTAGCCACGCCCCCGCATCTGCTACAGTGAGACTGTGTTTAATGGCTGCTTATTGCTGACGATGTTTCTTTTGAATTACTGTTTTATGAAATATGACTACCTGCCAAAAGAGAACTTTAAAATCTTGGTTTGTGATAAAGAAAAATAAATAAATCAAGACCTAGAAATGATTTATCACTTATGGGCACAAGAAGAGAGAGAAAATGTGCTCCAGAAACCACAAAATTTATACATGTTTACTTTGGTTTTGCTAGAACATTCCCTAATTTTATCTGGTGACTAGTGTCTTATTATTTTCATATGGGTGAAAATCTGGAAGCAGAGAGATTTTTTTAAAAAAAGTGAAGCAAAGGACTCCCTATGCTGAAATCTTAATTTTATTCATTTTGTGAGCTCCTCCAAGATGTCATGCCCATTCTAGCCCAATGACAGTGGCACTGGCACCATGATCTTCATTTCCTCCCCACAAGAAAAGGAGGAAGCAGCATCACATGGATGGGTCCTCCCCACCTCAAGCTCACTCTCTGGTGCCCCTGCACCCTCTGCAGGAAGGAGAAGATTTATCTAGAAAGGGACAGCCCAGAAAGCTCCATCACTGGGAAACTCTGAGTCCCAAGGTAAGGGCAGATTGGATCCCACTCATGGCCTCTGAGCATTCGGAAAAGCTGGAGGAATAAGAGCAGAACACACGTGTGACTGAGGAGCTACAGAACAGCCAAGTAGCTCAGTGTGACAAAGGAGCCCAAGAGAACAGTGTGAACAGTGTGAACAACACAGGACATCCATGACCTGCTGAAGACCGAAAAAGACCTCAGTTGCTGTAGTAAAACACAAATGATACTTTGTCATTCATTGATCTGTTTATTTATTTATTGAGACTGGGTTACACATTGTAGCCAGGTTGGCTTCTTAATAATCCTCTATTCTCAGCCTCCTGAATGCTGGAATTACATGTGTACAGCACCATGGCAGACCAAATGAGACTCATTAATCATTTTTGAGATTATTAGCTTTAACTGATTTTCAGGCATAACCTTTTGAATAAAGTATGGTCTGCTATCATTATTTGTGGATTCCATATTTGTGAATTTGCCTGCTCACCACAGTTTCCTTGTAAGCTACAAATCGTTACTGTGCTTTTTCCTGGCCACCTGCGGACACACACAGGCTGGGTGAACCACACCACGCATTTGCACATACATGCCTGGATGAGGTCAAATGAAGGGATGCCCTGCTTTCTCCTGTCAGTCTTCAGGCACACCCAACCAATGTTCTTTATGCACTCTATTCAGCATGGGTCTTTTCAGATTTATGTGACTTTTGTAGGTGGAATCCCTGTTTAATGTTGATATTGAAACACTGGCTCCCTGCTTCTGCTACGCTCAAGAAGATGGATGTCTACCCTCTAGACAAACCAGTAAGCTAGATCAACTTTTTTCAAACATTTGGTATAGTGCTATTAACTATGAGTTCCATTTCAATGAAGCAAGTTGTGTGTATCTGTGTGTGTGTGTGTGTGTGTATTATTATACATACTGTCTTTTTAAAACATAAATTGCCAGTAGAAATGATTATGTATTAACCAGTTGATGATCATGTTATGACCAGCTCTTGGGAACTAACTCTGCATTTCCCTTAAGGTCAAAGGGTTGGTGTTTGCTCAGTGTTTACAACAGTTTCAGTTCACACAATATGTCTCAGGGGTTGGGCCAAAGACAGAGAATAAGAATTATTCTAGTGTAGTTTGGTCCAAGAGTGAGAAATCAAAATAAAAATTCTCTTCTGGATGTAAGTCAAATTTCATTCTGAGACCTTGAGCTGAGGTTAGAGAATGTAAATTCCAAAGCAGCCTCAATTTAACAATAACTTTTTTCCTACATATGTACATCTTAAGATGTGTATGTCCTCAAGTGGCCAGGAAAGCACAGTAGTGATTTTTAGCTTACCAGTAAATTTCGGTGAGGCAGGCAAAGTTAATATTTACCCCAGAGCTCATTCAGGTACCCCACAGGGGTCAGGTGCATGGGAAGCTAGGCCTGGAAGAGAGTAGAGGCAACGGGGGTGGGGTGGGGTGGGGGGAGAGGAAGGCCAGAGAACTGGCTGCCAATCCCAGTAAATGACATTTATCCCATCTGTTCATAATTACTAGTTTTCTTGTCTTAAAAAAAAAACCAAATTTGCTCCAGGAAAAATATTACCTGAACCCCCATAAAAAGGTAATTGTCCCAGAGTTAGGATTAGGGCAGGGCTCTGTTCTTATCTTTCCAGGAGATTTAAAGCATCCATTCAAGGAATCCAGGGACAACTGGACAACGGAAACCTCAGCAGAAAACAGATCAGACACCAAAGAAGACGAGTGGCCCAGATGATCCAGCCTTGCAGACTTCTTCAATAGCAGTTTCCTCAAAAGTCTATAACCACAACAACTCAAAATCGCTAAGATCGTTCAGCTCCACAGACTACTCCAGCCAGATCTTCAGTAAAGTTCTGAAGATCAGCTTCTGTCTACTAACTTCTTAGGACATCTAAATAGCTGAGCACAAAGGGACTGAACATCAAATGATTCTATTAACATTTTTAACCATTTTTCCATTCTTATTTGGGCCCCAAACAGGTTTACTACGTCCCAAATCAGCAGGAAGTCATTTTAAGAGAACAACGTCCCATCCCCAGAAGGGGGGGAGGGTGTCCCCCCCCCCCTTGGTTATTTGATAGATAATACAAAATTTTGTTATTTAGGGGAAAAGACTACAAGCTGTTAAATGGTCTTGTTAAATGGGTTTTGGAGGTTAGACCCAGGGACTTCTCTCTTTTGCTTTTCTGCATCCTCCTTTCTCTCCTATATAGGAGTGAACAGACTTGAGAAAAATGGGACATAGACATAGTATAGGAAAGAACAAGAAAAAAGGACAGATTATTGAATATAGCTTTATACCTTTGTATACTGATACAAAATTAATATTATATTTGGCTAAATTGGTATTGATCATTGTATATTAATGCAAATTTAAGATTGTATAGGGCTACATCGATATTGATCTTTGTATATTGATACAAAATTAAGATTATATTTGGCCACAATGGTATTGACCCTAGTATATTAATGTAAAATTAAGATTGTATTGGGCTACATCGGTACTGATCTTTGTATATTGATACAAAATTAAGGGTAACGCTTCTTAAAGGTATTGTTTGTAGTAATACTTAAAAATGAAATGTCAAGTTTTGACCTCTCGCTACCAACCGACATAAACTGTTTAGGATAATTAAGAAACGGAAACTAATAGTCATGAAAACGTATCATTTTGTTAGTTACTATGACAGTCTATCACAGTTATTTTCTAAGCTACTCAGAAATCAAGTTGCTAAGAGACAAGCAATATTTGCTTATCTAAATACAAGAGATAGATAGGGCATCTTCAAAAACCTCAAGAGATCTGCAGAATATGGCATTCAAAGATGTTTTCTTAACTTAAGATTTTTTGATATCGAGACATGTCAGCTCCTGACAGCACCCCCTATATTACTCCAAGTAGAAGATGAGCATCGAAGAATCTCCAGTGGGAGATGATTAAATTGGTGGTAAGCCATTCTCTTGGCAAGAAAAACCACTTGCTTCAACTGTAGACAGACTTCTGTCCAAAAAGGACAAAACTTGGAAGCAGGTAAGTCGACAGCCTAGCTCTGCCAAGACAGGGTAGGTAAGTCCTTCATAATTCCTGCTCTACAACCAATGTCTGTCAGAGAAATGGGGCCAAATGGCTGAAGATTGATGCTGTAATGTATGGAGAGAAAATGGGAACTGTCCAGGCAGCCACTGGTATGTCATTTTTTAGTTTTGGAAGCTGCAGGCCCTGCACTTCCTATATAATCAGATATATTTATCCCTCTCAGGTCTCTGAGGTGGTTGAAGAATAGATAGCTAGAGTCTCATAGTTAAATTTTGAGTTGTTTAGGAATCAAGAGGGTGTTCTGGATCTAAGAAGATATTTTTAAAATTAGGAGGCAAGTTAGTATGAAAGCTGAGTTAGATATAGAACTTTCAACTCATGGAGATGGTTAGATAGTAGAATGTTAAAGTCAGGTGCCAAATACATATGGACTGGACATTGGGAATGTATGCTAAGCCATATAACTCTTATAATCGTGGCCTATTTATTTCTGTTGTTTTGTATTGTATTTATAGTTATAAGAAAAAGAACCATTATTTGGACTGAAAGGGAGAGCTGTTGGGGGGAAAAATAAATACCTTAAACTAAAAAAAAAAAAAAAGAAGGGAAGAGGATGGTGGGGCTGAGGGGGAGGAGGGTGGAAGGGTGGGACTGGAGGGGGGAGTAGGGAGGGGATTGTGATTGAGATGTAACTTGAAGAAATAAAAAATAAATTATTAAAAAAAAAAAAGTACATCAGAGACAGCTAGATGGCTCAGCAGTAAAGGCACCTGCTTCCATGCCTGACAACCTCAATTTGACCCCTGGACCCATGAGGTAGAAGGAGAGAACTGACTTCAAATGTTGTCCTCTGACTTCCACATACCACGCGGAAGCACATGTTCACACATGTGCATGAACATATACACATACACACACATACACACAAGGAGATCTAAATAATATGTAATAATTCCTTAAAGTATACTATGGAATAATATTAATGAAATGATCATTCTCTATTTATAGACAGAGTGAATCCCCTGGATCTGTGAGTGAGTGGCAATTTAGAAGCCTAAAAGGGATAGATAGCTTCAGTGATACAGGTCAATGCTAAGCCATGCAAATAATGACTTAGGGAAGTATTGGCGATATCCAGTCACCTGCGGTGATGCCAACAGCAGCATCCTGGTTGAGATGGCAGATTGCTAACTCCCGCAGAGGCTTGCTTCCCCACTGGCAAAGCCCCTGAGCCCCCAACCTGAGCCCCCAACCTGGGAAACAGCCTCTAAGATGCCTCTCCCTCCATACCGCATCAGCACTCCATGTGTCAAAGACACATAACACAGTACGATTTCTATTCAGAAGCCACATCCAGCAAAAAGTGGAGATCTTTAGTGCATTCAGTCTTCAAAAGCTTAGTCTGACCTCCACTTATTTACCTACACTTAAATAGCACATTTCTGTGCAATTATCAGGAATGCTTTCAGAATTCTTCTCTATTATATGGGAGGTAGAGTCAAACTATAGGTTTTTAATGCAGAGACTTGGTAAGAAGAACGGGATTGCAAACATCTGCGTCCTCACAGATGTAGGAGGGAAAAAGTGTGAAGTTCATTTGAGGGCTTGAAATTTTTTTTACATTGTGTCACTTGTCCCATTAGATGAAATATTCATGACTTTTGCCAGCTTAACCTCAAGGAGAGAAATAGAACCAGCCCTCACAATGGAGCCAGGAAGGTACAAGTGAGCCTGGCTCTCTTGTTGAAAAGCCTCATGTCAACCTCAAGCATGATAAGGGGACAATGTCCATGAATGCACTCTCAGTGAGCTAATGTGGTCATGGAAACCCTGTCTCTCTGCTCTGTAATTCTTCTTCTGCTATCCTGGAGATACACAGAGAACAATTAGGACAGTCATGCTATCATGGAAAATTGTGTTACCCCCTCCTCTACTGTATATATATATATAGGACAGTAGAAAGCAGCAACAGAGAATTCTACCAGGTGGCCAGCAGCTCCCAAATGAGCCCACTTAGTGGACAGAATTTCACTGTCTACTCCAAGGGAAGTTTCTCTGTGAATGAGGGCTAAGCTGTCACCTTCACTCAGACATCCTGTGTTCTCTGTCATGTCCGTCACACATATGGTGCCTGGCAGGGTGCACCTCCACTCCAAGGCCCTTTCTGGAGAGCATCTGCTAACCCTGCCAGCCTGATGCCTCCAACCTCAGCACCACCTTTTCCCAGGTTTCTTGCTGAATCAACCAATTAGCTCAAATCATCTCTGACTGCCTTGAACTATGTCTTGTTAAAACATGGCTGGACGGGGACCTGGTAAAGTCCGAAAGTCACACTAAGAGCCAAGCTTCTGATTTGCTGGAGGCTGGCATCTCTTCTGTCTTGCATTTAATAGTTAGTGATATTAGGGCTTAAAGTTTCAACATGGATTCTGGAAGGACCCTGGTAGAGAGGCTGGAGACAGGCTTCATTGCGCCTTTCCTGAAGGCATTTTTCTCAGGATCTTTCCACAACCTAAAACTTGAACCACATGAGTAATTTGGGGGGGGGGATGAATAACAGCTCTCTGCTCAAGGGATCAATGATATATTTTATAAGAGATTATCTTTCCCTTAACAGCTGCACCTCAGCTTATCCTAGCTCTGTGACAGTTCCCGTAACTGTCTTCCCAGAGTCTTATAATCAGACTGAAGTTCACCAGCTCTGTGTCCTGCTGCAGACCACACTGAATGGAGTCTGGCATCAGGCTCCTTGCATTTTCTGTACACTTTTGCATGCTAGGGGGTGAGGGGCAGAGATTCTGTTAGTGTCAAATTCTACCTGACTGTGTATAGTCTGTTTCCTTTGATGTTGTTTTGCCCTGGTTCCAAATACTTACCTGCATTCCTAAATATGCTGAGGACACATGAATGCTTACTTGGAAAGCAATGGTAAGGGGGACCCATAAAACCACACTCTCTAAGACACACACAGGCTTCCATAAGCTCCCACATGGCCGTTTGGAGGTTATTTATTTATTGTAAGCGAAGTAATTCCATTAAGAGACGATGTCTCACCACCCCTTGGCATTCATCCTTCAACCTGAGGAACATTCTGGTTCCCTACCCTTAGGATACATCAAACACCCCTCTCTGTTAGTTTCTCTGGAAATTTCCTGAAACTCTTACAAGTGAAAGCTCCAAAACCCATAAACCAAGCTACCATTTCAAAAGTGATGCCCACCATAATGATCTGCAAACTGCTCTGACATTACTCTAGACACCACGATGGGGACAAAGAAGACACATAGGAAATAATGGGGGTTTTCTCTATCCTTAAAGTACTTCTCCTCACTAAGTAGATTATTTTAGGTTTGTGCATTTAGTGTAATTAGTGCATATGGTCCAGCTGTGAAGAAATAACTGAGGACTCCTAACTTATTATTAATTAGGCTCATTAAAATGCAAGTAAGAGAGTGTTGCCTAGGTAAACAATACCTTATGTCAAAAAGTCATTACTTGACAAGAGCAAGTCATCTTAACTAAAGTCATTACTGATACTTGGTTGAGGTATTTTTAAGGCTCCATGGGTGCCAGCCAACTACTTTTGACTGACATCAAGGACAGACATGCAGAGCTGAAAGGAGCCAGTGGTACAGCACAGCAATTCTTTACACATCATTTGAAAATATGTCTGTGGAAGGTTAAAGGTTGACAGCCCAATGACAGGCCTTCTTCAACTGCTGCAGTGTCACAGCAGGAGCATGTCAGGAAAATTTCCTCGGCTCCCCTGAATTTCTTACATGTTCACATTTCTTTTCCTGCCTCACAGGTTCAGAGGGACTGACAGCACTACCACATACACCTGGGAAAGACAAATGTGCATTATCTCTGGTGGAGGAGAAAGACACCTGCCCTGGAGTGGGAAGTCTCTCCTGATGCTTGGCCAGAGTGGAGGGAAGAGGAGGCCAGAGGGATGTCAAACACTGGCCCCACCACGCATTATCGTGCATTTGGCCAGGATGTGGGCAGGTGAGGAGTGGCCTGCAGCCGCTGGAAGCATAGCTGTACAGCCTGTGAGGGAGAGACCATAGCATGCACTAGGAAGACGCGCAGACTCAACTTGGCCTTTCTGTTGGTGGGAGAACAGGGAGCTTCAGGCTCAGACCCTGCACTGAGGGTCTCCAGGGGACCATCCCAGGCACAGCCTTGTCTCTGAAGTCCTGTGTTAGGCAGCTGCGGAAGTGACTAGCACACACAGGCAAGGTGACTTACAGAGATCTAGATGTGTTTCCCTGTCTTTAAAAGTCTGTGCACGCTTGCAAATGAATCACTGCAGGGATGTAGGCTCCAGTCTAAATGGATCAAAAGAGGCCATTGGCAGATGCTGAAATGAGTGTCTACCTTTAACAGTGGGTCAATTGATAAGTGTCTGACCTAGACTTTTGACTGACAGAAAGAGCTGTCAGGAAGTAATCTCCCTTCCTAGTGATGACAGTGAGCAGAGAAAGACAAGAAAGAGGAAAGAGAGACATAGGGAAGCTCTTACACCCTAGTGAGCATGATTATTGCCCCCTCAGACCAACCCCAGGCAGCAGCATCTTTCATAATGATGGTCCACACCTGTGCTGGATGATGGACAGAGTAGCACAGTGAAGTCTAGAAGTCCAAAAATGGAACTTGGAAAAAGCTACAACTTGCCTTAGTCACTACATTGTAACTGATAGTGGTTTAATGCTATTCCAAAGTGACTATAGAAAAAGAACTTAATGTAAGGCAGAATTGGTCCATGTTGTTTAGGAAGATTGCAGTTTGTTGTTGTTGTTTTGAGACAGGATCTCACTATATACTATGAAACCCTAACTGCCCTGGAACTCAATACATAGACCAAGCCAGCCCTAAGTTCACATAGATCCTCCTGCTTCTGTCTCCACTCAAGTACTGGGATTTAAGGCATGCCCCAGCATGCTCATCACAGCCTTTTTTGTTTGTTTTTTTCATGCATACATGTGTGCTTCTATGTACGTATGTTCACACATGTGTAGGCGCTTATATGTGCACATTCCTATGAAAGCCAGAGGTTGATGTGTCTTCCTGGTTGGGTGTCTTCTTGGGCTGATCTCCATCTTGTGTGTTGAGACTGAGTCCCACAATTGAACCCAGATCTTGCTGATTTGGATGGTCTAGTTAGCAAGCTGGCTCCAGGAACCCTGTTTCTTCCTCCCAAGAAAGGATGCCAGCAGAGCCACTATGCCCATCCAGCATTTAAATAGCGCTGGAGCTCCCAAGTCAGGTCCTCACAGTTGCTTGGCGAGCACTTTGCCCACTGAGTCATTTCCACACCCTGAACTTGCAGTCTTATGTAGAAATGTGCACTGGAGTGGTTAGCAGGATCCCTGTGCATCGATCTTTGTTATTCTTGATTAATTTAATTGACTTAATTACTTATTTATTTTGTTGTAATAGGGATTGAACCCAGAACCTCCTTACATGCCTGTAAGGCATATGTCCCCAGCCCTTGAACTTTTCTTTTGTGCAAGGATCTTGATAAGATGCACCAGTATGGTTTGAACTTCCTCTGGGCCAAGGCTGGTTTTGAGCATCTCATCCACTTGCTCATCCCAGTAGGTAACTGGAGTTGCAGGCCTATACCAGATCAACCTCACCATTCCCATTTTGCTGTTTGAACATGTGACCCCTATGGCAGGTTGTATCTTATTTTGCAGTATCACTTATGGCAAATGCTAATCCAACTAATGTCCGGAAAGTTGCTTCTCTTAGGTTCTTTCTTCACATGTCAAAAGCTGTAATGTTACATTTCAGATATTCCGTTCTGAGTTGAGATGATGTAGCCCAACAACCAGCAGTGCTGCCCATGTCCAAGGCTAACAGAGACCTCTTCCTGGAAAGGCTCTGTATGAAGGAGCTGTCACATTGCCTGTCTGTCAACCTCCCTACACTTTCTAGAGATTGGTATTGTCACCACTGTTTATAGCTGAGGGAACTGAGGTCAAGGAACTGGCTCCAAGGTACCAATGTGCTCACTTTTTAAAATAATAGAAAACTGTACAAAAAGTGAAGATTGATGTTTCTACCAAGAGACCACTGTATTGTGAGGAACAGCACAGAACAATCTGGGAGACAGACATGGTAGAGCAGGGTCAGTCCTGCTCCCACATGCATAGGTTTTCAGTTCTTCATTATCCTATTTCCTATTCTAGGAAATAATACCCAAGATCATACTGTGTGAGAGCACAGAGGCTAGGCAACTCCTAGTCTTGAGGGCGTAGGGACATTAGGAGCCCCTGCCCTAGGCTTTTGGCTCCTGGAAGAACCCTTAGATAAATGTGTTTTTGTAGAAACATGGGCCCCTCCTCCCTTCCATGCCTCTCATTCATTGTCTGGGAACCCCATTGGCTGTCGGTAATGGGTTGAAAATTACCCTTTCTCTAGTGAAGGTCTACACAGACCTTACAATGTGATGTCACTTGAAAGCAAGGATCTTTGTGGATAATGAAGAGATCATGCTAGATCCAGGTACTCCAAAAGTCAGTCACGTGAAGAGGAGAGGCACTAGGCAAGACAGACACTGTGTGGATGGAGAATGAGTTGAGTCACATAGTGACAAATATGGAAGGCCAAGGGCAGACAGGGTCACAGGACTTGTGACGGTTTCTCTTTCAGAGTTTCCAGAGGAAACCCACCCTTAGCATCTTGTCTCAGTTCCCTAACCTCCTGAACTGTGCAGGAAGGGTTTCCTTTCTTTTTAATTCAGCTCTTTGTGGTCATTTGTGAAGGCAGACTTAGAACATTAACACTGTCATCTCAAAGTATGTCAAGACTTCTCTTACTTCCGGTACTTGAAGCAAGTTCTCTGCCAGTCACTGACTGAAGAAGAGCCAGGAGATTAACACAACTAAACCCTACAGCTATTCATTCATAGTTGACAAGGGCCATGTACAGCAGCAGTTCCAAGATGAACCCTGAATGGAGCATCATGGTCATTAGAGCTATGCTAATGGAGAAAGCTTGCTTGGTTAAGTGGACATGCTTGGCGTCACTTATGAAGTCCCTTCATTGGCCAATGGACATGGTGCATACTTGGCTCAGCCTCTAGAGAAGCAACCAGAAGCCTTGGAGCTTGTAGAACACTGTATATCAATGCGGTGCCATTGAGATGCCAGTTCCTATAACCGGTTTTAAGCTTCCACTGTAATTGAAAGGGGGAAGGGGTTGAGATAGAAGGGCCATTGTCAGCAGAGACCATCTAGGATATTGCCTACATGATCAATAGCTTTGAATGAAATGCAGATACATTCTCCAGAGTTGAAGCTATATACTTCTAAATTTGAACTTGACCGGCTGAAAGGTAGGCTTTTATAAAATAAATCAGTCCTTTGAAGTTGAAAGAAAGAAAGAAAGAAAGAAAGAAAGAAAGAAAGAAAGAAAGAA